>CM061046.1:24273123-24825611 GCA_030762985.1 Adelphocoris suturalis
GTAAGTATTTATTTTCCAGTTCTATTTTTCTAAAGGTAGGCCATTATTTTATGAGCGTAGAAGGGCGAATGGGGAAAACCCACCTGAGTCATCGAGACCCTTCTGGTAAGCAACGTTGTGAAACGGCAGCGGGCTCGATTAAGTTCTGCTATAAATCGCTTCCCCTCGCTTCGCTCGCAAAGTGTGGCATATAGGGAATGTTGCTCGCTTCGCTCGCAAAGTGTGGCATATAGGGAATATTGCTCGCTTCGCTCGCAAAGTGTGGCTGTATACATGCAATGTATTACAATTGAAACATGTAGGGGATGTTGCTTGCTTCACTCGTAAACGATAGATCTCTAAGGGTAGGTTTAACTTCTGTATGGGGATGCTGCTCGCTTCGCTCGCTTGAGGAAGTCATACTGCCCACCCAACTTGGCAGACGTTTTTTCTTTTGGAAATTCTTACAAACAAATTAAATCTTATAAAACTACGTGGAACCACGAAAAGTTTATTAGGGGATGTTGCTCGCTTCGCTCGCAAGGTATTGCTGCATATGTGTAGGGAAAAACCCGTATTTATTCCGTTGAAATGAGTCATCGAGTCCCTTCAAGACTTAAGTGCGTAGGCCTGCTCGCAACATTGTGAAACAGTGGCGGGCTCGATTAAGTTGTGCTATTAATCGCTTCGCCTCCCTTCCCCTCGCAATTTTACCAACTTCCCGTCACTTTTTTCGATTTTCGATATCCGATTTCGGATTCAGATTCGGCGGGTTCAAACCTTTATTTCGCCTGCGAAAACCGTTCCGAAAAACGTACCTTTATGAGGTTTATTTTAATCGGAAAAAAACCAAGTGTTTCGTCGGACTTTTCGAGAAAACGGGTCCATACTCTCGCATTTTTTTGACGCATTTCCCGATACTTTTTTTGCGATCTTGGCAGTTTGATTCAATAACGGTTATATATCGATGCTGGGGAATTCGACTGGATACCGAACGCTCACCTACCTCCATAAGAGACCTGATGGGGTTTTTTTTAACGTAGGTATGCAAATACAGCATATACCTATATCAACTTTTCAATTGTACTACCGCAAGAAAATATTGGAAAATATCCCTCTATACTAAAATGAAAAATAGAAAATGTAATACAAATATGAAAATGAAAAAATTCAAGTAGAAAACGAGACGTGGAGTAGGTAGTTAGTACCTAACTATCCTACTAACATCTCCTGAACAACATCAACATGACTACTACCTTCATCGGAATACCTACCTATTTCTTTCATATGCGTTCCCTATCCGTTATACAGTGAGGTCTTATTAATTCGGCTACAAAGAGGTAGTACTTGGGAATAAAAAACGTCAGTCATGCAGGGAATTTGTTTACATTGTTAATATCAAATTTTAGGGAATTTGAGCACTTTGCGCGCACATAAATTGACAACTATCAAATCGTTGGCAAAGAAAACTTTGTCAAAAAATATTGCACCTACTGTACAAACCAACGTGCATTTAAACATCGATTTTTGCCGTTTTATTGATTTTTTAGCACATTAAAAGAAAAATTCAAGTCCATATTTCAGAAAAATCTTGTGCACCTGTATGTTAATGTTAGATTTCATATTTTTGATAAGCTTTTTCCGAGTAACATTCTGCTATAAAATGCAAATTCAACGATTCAAGCAGTTTTTCGCCATTTGCATAAATGTTAACACTTTATTGAAATCAAAAGATCCTTTCCAACGATCTCATGCTCTCTTTTGAAATTATTGCCTTTCAACGAAGGGATGCATTTAATTTAATCTCAATTCTCCGAAATGAGACACACGCATTATATATATGCATAAAAATATTATCGGAGCAATTAAAATAGCTCCATCTCCTTTGAAAAATCAATGAATGGTAGTAGGTATTTCAACTTCTAGCCATCAAACGTAAGCAACTCAGTATAAACAATAATTTTATTGTTACAACTCTGTTATAATTGGACAATAGACAACTTGGCGCTGAATGCTAAGGTTATGAACATAATAAGTGCCCTAATGCCACAATTAATCGAAATAGTCTTCTATGTCAATATCTGGATTCAGTAAATCTTCGCCAAAGGGAGATAGGTCCAGCTGATTAAGGATGAGGTTTTCGCACATCTCTTCCAGATCCGTATCACCGATGAGAACAGCACCTTGTAAGCGTCCGTCTTTCAGTATTAGTTTAACATATTCCACCCCTTTCGTGACTCTCAATAGAATTTCATACTGATTGTTCAAGGTTTGGCCGTTGAAAAGACCCAACAGAATTACTTTCATACCAAACAGCTTTGTAGCGTGAGTAAAGAGTTCGAAACAAAAATCTTGCAATAACTCTTCTCCACGAATGTCACACACCATAGACTTGGCAGCGTACATACCCATGTGCCTGGCTTGAGTCCAGAGACGCATTTGAAACCATTGGGGCGCTAGATCCCAGGCAACTGAACAAGCGTCTCCAGCAGCATAAACGTTTGCTAACGAAGTTTGCATCTTCCAGTTTACTTTAAGGCCTCCATCGTTATGTAATTCTGCCCCACATTCTTTGAAAATATCAACATTTGGGATGACTCCAGTAGCAGATACAATCAAATCACAACCAATCGTTTTGCCATTGGTCAGTTCAACGTATGCAGGCCAATTGGTATCTCCTCCAAGGATATTTTTCACTTCGCAAGAGTATTCAATTGTTACGTTACTCCTCTCCAACAAGCCTTTGAGACTGACTTTGGCATGCCAATCCGGCCCTAGGGCAGCACCTTGACTTTGATTCCCATCCCCAACAGTAAATTTCATTCGTTTTACTAAGGTTGGTTCCTCGATTTCTTCAGTACCAGAACTTTTCTTCAGTCGACTCTGAAAAAATTCAGCAGCACCAGGATCAATGAACGTGGCAGAGATGTGTTTATCCTTGATAACCCAGACGATTTCCACCCCAGACGTTTCGTGCACTAGTTCGGTGGCGATTCCTCCATTTCCAACAATTACCACCTTTTTACTTGTTGCAAGTCTCTTTTGGAAATCACTAACTGAATCGGTGTCCCTAATTCCTACAATGTAAGGGTTATTATCAATTAATTTGGGGTACGCACCAGAGCAAATGCAAAGACGTTCGTACCCAACAGTCTCCCCTGAAGCCAGAATGACAAGATTGTTCTTATGGTCTAAACTTACAACTGTGTCTTGAATCACGGAAACGTTGGGGTATTCATCTGAAATTCGATTACTATTTTGTTCTTCAACACTGAATTCTGATAACATCTTCGTTAAATTTCTGATATTCGTAACTTTTTTCACCATAGGAGACGCACTTATGATTATGACGGATTCTTCTGAAGCCAGAAAAGATAAACCTTCAGCACATGACACCCCAGCGATTCCTCCTCCAACAATAACAAATGTCGCTTCTTTCATTTCACTAGGTTCCGATCTAACTTACACTTCTGTAGAAAATCTACTTTTTATATTCAGAATAGTCGTAATCTCGAAAGGGGACGTCAAACGAGATAGCTCCAGAATCTTTGGCAATATCAATCGCACTCAGCAGCTCTTTTTGCTTTCTCTGACAGACTCCAGTGATACTGAAACCAAATAGGAGTCGTTACATATCAAACTGTAAAATATTCACGGTGAACAGGATAAAATACAAAGTAACTGATACTAGGTACAGTGGACAGCAAATCTATAGGAAATCTATAAGTTCAATTCAACGTACTCGGTAAAGTTCTGGTGAGGAAACTAGTAGAGGATGCTAATGAAACAACCACACTTTCATGGTTTAAGAATAATGCAACCTAACTAAACCCAGATTGACAGAGAACATGAAATAATGCATTTTGTAGACGACTTTTGGGAGGACTTTACTTGTACACACATATTTGGCAATAGGTGATAGAAAAGCGTACCTTTTCTGTACTAGAACCCCTCCTCCGAAATTGATTATCCTCTAGAAATTAGAGGGATTAGTGTGTCGTGGACACAGGTCCCAATCTTTTGGTTAGGTACCTACCTACATAACTTAATATCCTAGGAAAAGTATGGCCATCATGATCTGATCTCTCCCATTGCGTATAATATATAGTATGTGTGGGTGTGTGTACATAGTAGTTTTCATAGTAGCTATGGATCTCGACCAAATTTAGCTAAGTAGCCTAGGAAAAGTACAGTTGATCAGATCAACAAATTCAGAAATTGGCACAAATATAAGCTGCAATGGATTAAGCGCTAATGAAGTGGTGCAGTTGGAAAAGCTCCACAGCTGTTAATAATCCACAAACGAAAAACACAAAGACTTATCTTCAACAAAAATGATCAAATTCACTATGGAAAAACGCAACATGGGTTTTTGCAGCCATTCATTTCTAATTGGAAATTCGCATCTCACAAATAAAAAATATCTTAGGCTCGCATCTCAAAAATTGAAAAAACCCTAAATCAATCCTTTTAGTGAAATGCAGACTAGGTACTTCAGTTGGACAAATAGTGACCCAAAATGTGTAGTTTAGTACTCTGGATACTAGTAGGCTCACATCTTAACCTTACAAACTATCCAACCTTACAAAATCCAACTATAAATACACTAAACAGATTCAATAGTAGGTATTAAAAAGTTATTTTAATATGCACTCTCGATATAACGTAGAGCCGCATTTCTGGCCGAAAAAGATCAATTCTATCATTGTACAGTAGCTAAACACAACATTAGGTAGGTAGAGTTTTCTACCTAGCTATACCTGACGTGACCGAATCTGACGAAATTTTAGTTTAGGTAACTATTGTAATTTGCTTCAAATTATAGAAAATGAAATTACACGGATGAATTACGAAAGTATTGGATACAAGAATACCTACTTATTGGATACGACAATTTCGAAAGTTAAATAATCTTTCGTTTCGAAAACAGGTACCGAAAAAGTTGATAGTTTCAAGGTAAACGCGAAAACGGGGAAACCATCGGTTCGTGTGCCAAATTTTTCACGTTCCCTCCTAGGTTAATAAATATATTCCTTAGGTAGGTACCTAAAAGAAACATTGATTGCAATTTGCATCTATTTGTTGATCTGATCAACCCCTCTTTCCCTATATAATCAAAGCTGCTAAAATGTAATCACTCCTGCTAGTACACACAACAGTAGGTACCTAAACATCGAGCACACGATAAACCGCGACAAACGTTTCGTCACCTCATCATTTTTTCTTGAATATCGAATTCATCGTCCCAATTGTGAATTTCAAACATTTGCTTAACTATTACGAAAACTACTATATGCATACGATACAAAAACACTTTTGGAAGGATGAACTGATGGATTCATACTAAGCAAATGCTCAAGGTAACTTTTGTCCTACCTTGGTTTTTCGGCTCATTTGAGGAAAAAAAACTTGAGCATTTGCTTGTTTTCCTGTTTATGAATCCCTCAAAGGAAATGCTTCAGCGAATGCTAGAGCACTTGCTTGAGCAACTCTTCAGTCACTGACCATGAATAGCTTAAGTAGCCACCAACCAACGACTCAGAGCTTCACTAGAGTATTTCCTTTCAACTTAGTGAGGACTATGAATTCTACCCTTAATACATTTCTGAGTTAGCGTTTACACTTTGAAAGAAGTCTATGTAAAATTTAAAATTTTTAGGTGAGTAGGTAGTGGTGTATGTGAGATGAGGCATGTGAGAGCACGACTTTTCTCCTTTTAGCAAGAGGAAAAAAATCTTAGCAGATGCTTATAACCTAAAAAGAAAGTCCAAGCAACATTTGAAGAATCTAGGTTAAGTTGGTTCAGCAGTGCAATGATATGTCAGTGAGTGGAACTTGACAAAAAAGTAGATTAATAGATTGGAAGGTATATTAGAATAAAAAACATACGAATGAATAGCCTTCAGCATTGCAATTTTAAACCACTTTTCAACAGATCAAGGAAGTTGATAGATGAGGTGATTACTAGGATGGAAGGTCCCCAAAGTTACCAAAATGACTACCAAAGTATCCGAGGTGAGAGGATCTTGTCAGGATTAGGGTCTCATGTGCAAGTAGACAGCTATACACTCTACACTCAAAGTGGTAAGGCAATTAGCAACACAATCATGAATGGTGCCTAGTATCCTCCCACTCAACCCTTCTTCAAGATACCCCTCACAATCGGTTGTACACTTGCTACAGCAAAACTAGGACCCAATATTATTCGAAACCAACAACAAAGAAAATAAGGCAACCATCATCCACATATTCACATTTCTCCAATTTTAATCAATAAGATAGTCTGAGACTGATCACTCACTTATAACTGAGGGTTTCGCCCGTATGTGGGGATATGAATTGCTTTAGAAGCTCCACGTTGACTGGTGATAGGACGAGATAATCATCCCGACAAAGTGGACATGGGTTACCTGTGAAGATTTTTCCTTGCCTCTGAAAGCACACAAATGAACGTACTCATTAATAATAAATGTAATTTTGGCATAAACTTAAAAATTTCAGAAAGTTTCGAATTCGAACTCCCCAAATGGGTACAAAGGGGTACATTCTTCAGAAGCCTGCAAGACCAACTATTTATCTCATCTTAACAGCTGGATATTCCTTTCTTCCCACACTGAAGTGACAAACTGCATATTTTCCCTGATCTATTTTGTCAGCTGTTCGAATACATAGTGCTACAGATACACATTCAAAATCTGATAACATACAATTACAACCCACAATCACAATAGCAAAGAAGAAATTCAGTGAGGTGAACACAAACACTCCTAGGTTGACAGACACTCCTTTGTAACCCTCTGAGTTTGTCAAATCATAGTCAGCATAAAGCGTTAAACAACTGACGTCCCACTAATACCTCTAAACCTTTCCAGACAATCCATTAAAAATAACTAAGAAACCTAAAATAATCACCCTCCTTCCTCATACACATCCATGGCCTACCTAAGTCCGAAAAGACCTTGGCCCTAATGACCTACAGCTCTGACGTATCACAGATTAAACTAAGCAATAATACTTACTATACACCTTTTCCTCGTCTTTCTTGGTGGTATTCCTCCTTTAAAATTCCTTCTGTATTTTTTCCAGACAGGATCAGTACCGTAGGTGATGGAGTAAGCTGTAAATCGAGATGATACTATTTATAAATAAAAAATAACATAGGTAATGTGAGAGTTTATTCAACAATTGAAAAAAAGAAATTACATTCAGTCCGAAGGCGAATCGGCTCTTCGGAGGCAAGAAAATTATAATTCAATAAAAAATGTGAAAAATAAATGTATATCAGTTTGAGTTCGGACAAAGTGGTTCATAACTATTCCGTATCATTTTTATTGGTTCAATATGCAGACATTTTAAATGTTAATTTAGTTATCCCAACTCGTTACCTGCTTATTGAATTCCATCAATATTTTTGTTTTGTCACTGAGTAAATATTTATAGGGAGTAGAAGATTTTGCTTTTTGAATTTTTATGTATCAAATATATAAGATAGATAGATAGTATTTACTTTTGTAAATAGCAATGAAATACTTATATGCTAATACTTATGTACTTAAAACATTCCAGAACATGCTACATTGACTTTATTTACGTCATATCTCAATGATGGACAAAATAGGTTATATGCTGCGATGGTCAAAAATAAATTAAAGATTCCCTTGGTGAATTCGAACTCATATCTTTCCCCAAAGAGAAGCCTTGGGGTAACATCGGAATTTAATCAATCAGCTATCACGGTAAATAATATTTAAACCTCCTTGATTGTAACATTTCCCAACAGACGAATATTAACTGTCTTTGGCTGAACAGGGAAGAGTCCCGGTCGAATGAGTTCATTGCCATTAGCGGCATTTCATATGATAGCTGTCAGATTCGGATTCCCCAACCCACATTATATATGTATATAGCCCCAAGCACAAGGTGGAAATGAGGTGCTCTTATCTGTGAAAAGCGGTGTAACTAGTAGGTACCTTCCCAAGCATACAGTCCTTTTTCAGTAAGTTTCCTCTATGAAATCCACTCTGTGAGCAATCTTTCACACTTGAAAGTTGTCTTTTAGTTTCTCAGGAGAGGAAAGAAAAACTGACGTAATTCCAGTAATCCCACATGAAGGTGGCAAAAGAAGAATGATGACGAAACTTTTTAGCTGTGATTAAACTATGACAGTGAGCAGTAATGAGTTGTTGACTGAATTGAAGATGAAAGTTATAAACAAAAACTTCACTTTCCCAATCCAATCAATCCATTTTTTTATTCCCACCTTGTTATTTTGTATACAAGTCGAATTAACCGTCAGTTGGCTGTCATTGAGCAGTGGGAAATGAATGGTTGTTCTAAATGTGCAGACTTGCTCATAGATTTATTCTGCCTGCTCAAAACCATTTCACTTTACTTTCGCTGGCATGTCTGAGACCATTTTTGGGAAAATGAGGCATGCCTCTACAGCAACATGGAAAAGTGTAACTTGTAGACCTCGGGCAATGAAAGAAATAATTCCGGCCAGTCTGCGTAAGTCTAATTTGAGCAGTTGTTTCAACACCAAGCCCCCCTCCCGCTTATTGCTTAATGAATATGGATATTTTCTCCTTTTCGTTTCTTGAAACAGATGTCCTCAAGGCTATACTTGCGACGGATAAGCTTTCAGTTTAGTAGAAAGATTTTGGATACCATTAACAGGCACTGTGGGGGAGCACCCACAGCACATGGAGCGGGGAGGGGGGTCTTGAAGGGGTTTAAGAAACGGGTACGTTAGAATAGCTCTTTCATTATCACCCATCTGGGGACCTAAAGGCGCTCTTTACATGCTATTGAAATGTCCTATTAATTATTTTGATGAAGTAGCGAGTAGGTCTTTTGAAAACCCCTTCAAAACTTGTTATTTTACGTTTCAAGCTGCATAGAATTTGAATCTGCAATTTGGTCCACCTCCGCCATCTGTTGTTTTGCACACAGGCTACATTCAGGCGATTAGAATCTTAATTTTATTACTGATTTCCCATATTTAAAATCAGGAACCTGAGTTTTTAGACACTAGTTCTACGCGAAACTGTTCTTAATCTCTCAGCTGCTTTCTGAATGATTGCATTCACTTAGACAAATTGCAGTTTCCCGTAATGGACGAGGTAAATTCCTGATTCATAGTAACATGGATGAACACTTTTCTTTTAGCGAATTTTCGTAGAAATGAAGCTATTGCAATAGCTCCAAAAATTTCAACATCAAAATTTTCGAAAAATGTCCTTTGAAATCCGAATTGAAATTGAAATGTCCATTTTGAAACAAATTCTAGAGTTTAACTTTTTCATATATAGACGATAACTCTCCTTAGGATTAAGATAAAAATTCCGTTCTTGCGCCAAAAAATAAAGGTTTCAGAACGAAAGGATGAGTTCGTTGGCCAACACTATTTGAGCACATTAAATTGGTCAAATTTCAAAAATATACTTTAAAAAATCACTAAAAATGGCTAAAAATTGTCAAATTTATATTTTTTTTTAGCAGAATTTTAGCCAAAAAAAGTTGATCAACAACGAAATGAAACATTATAAAATTTACGCACAAAATTACGCAGAAAATGTTACTCAAATTTCATTAATACGCAGAAAATTTTACTTAAATTCCATATATATTTGCTGAAAAATCTATTTAAAAAACTCCCAAAAAGAGCTAAAATTTCCGAATCTTCTTTGAATTGCAGAATATTATTTTTAAAGAGATGCCATAAAATTAGTAGTTAACTATATTATGCTATGTTAAATATGTCATATATGCACTCAAAATGCTCGAATTTCAAAACAGTTCAACAAATTTCAAAACAATGTATAATAAAACAATATGTTTTATCACATAATATAATATGATTATTGAAGATATTCGCGCATACGATCATGCTGCATGACTGGAACTTTTTCTATACG
This sequence comes from Adelphocoris suturalis, assembly GCA_030762985.1. Classification (NCBI taxonomy): domain Eukaryota; kingdom Metazoa; phylum Arthropoda; class Insecta; order Hemiptera; family Miridae; genus Adelphocoris; species Adelphocoris suturalis. Next base: position 24,283,020 of record CM061046.1, read on the forward strand.
TGTTGGTGATCCAAAACAAATTAAAAAATGCGTAAACTTCGATCAGAAAGTAAGTATAGGTAGCTACTAAACCGCGGGTTTTCCCCCTTGAGGATTACCGTCTTTGCCCTAATCCTTGCCCTGTTTACGAATTGAAAACTCGCTAAAACGAGAAATTGAAACTAAATTGAACTTCGAATCTAGGATTGAAAATCGGCGTCTCAAGTAGAAATAAAGAAGTTGCTTAGACAAAGAGTAGACAACTGGGGGATAATATCGCGTTACCCATTAACGTGATATTAAACTAGCCCTAGAGGACTCCAGTTCCATTTGGGTTAGCTTCTTCAAATAAATAGCTCACTCAAGACTGAGGAGACGGGCCCCATTTATCTAAAGTCCTGGGTACGTTGATTGTAAAACAAAACTCTCTAATCTCTGGGTGTTGCAGACTACTCCATTCCTTGACCTCCACCATACGCTTCCCATCACAGGGTTGTTATTTATTTATTTTTATTTTTTGTATTAAAATTTAAGCCGCACCTCAACCAGAAGGGTCATTAGCGGCACAAATACACATAGACAGATTGTTAATTAATTAATTATTATTAATTTATTTTTGATTGGTGAGCGCCAGCCACTCCCTCATTTTTAATTCAATTTGAATTACATGTCCTACAGATCAAACCTTACCTTTACTGTGAAGGTATCTGATAGCTGTTTCCACAGGAATGTTTTCTACAACTCTGCCTTTGGTTAATGGTTGGGCATTGTCATCGGGTTTCTCTTTTTCCGAATCCTGTTCAGGTTCTGGTACAGATGCAGGCTCTGCCGAATACAATGGTTGAGTAAAGGACAAGAATCTGGCTGATGTAGGCCTCTGCACAACAGGAAACTGAAATAAACAGTAACGGGGCTCAATAAAGATACCTATTTTCCGATAAGTATTAGTTGAGTTACTATTAATGCAATTACTATCTTCAGTATAATGAGTTTTCCCAACTTGCGTTCATGTGCTTCCCCCACTCAATTTTAAATTTAATCTACTCAAAATTGTATTATTACCTTCCCAACATCCAAAAGACTGGGGTCTAAACACAAACATATTTAAACTTTACTAATCAGATAAATATATGTAAGTCTGTCGCTCAGCACATGTCTGTCCTTTGTGAAGAGTATAGCGAAGAAAGTGCCAAACAATCTGCGCTTAACGACTGTGAAAGGGTGAACAGAATCGTTCATGGGGTTTGTTGAAGCGTGTACGATGTAGTGACTCCCTAACTTAATTACCCTAGCTTTTTCGGTAGGTACTACTAGAAAACGAAAGAAGATAAACCCCAGAACGAAGGATACCGCTAGAGGTCGTTCACTATAAGGAGGCGCGTTTCTCCAAACCGTCCGGCAAAAGTTCGCGCAGCTAGACTGAAGTTTTCACATCCCCTCTCTTACCACCCTATTACCTGGTAGTCTACTCCGCAGAAAAAACAAAGCAGGACTTAGGGAGAGTGGGAGGGAAGAGGACGGATAATGTTGGCGAGGGAGGGAAAAGAACGGGAGGGGTTCAGGTCGGGCAGGGTAGGACTGGACGTTGGGTGGGGGAAGGGTCCCACTGCGCAGCCCTGCTCTTCAGAGCCCCTCTCGGAGAAACGCGCCTCCTTATAGTGAACGACCTATACCAAGTTCTCCCCATACGAAATGGTCTATGGAATGGTTATGAGACTCCCGACACCTTCTGATAATGACTGGGAGAGGAGGTAGAACCCTATGTGAACCATGTGGAACAGCTAAGAACATTTTGGAGGCAATATGGCAGAAAGAAGTGGCAGCACAGCACATAGCAACTAGGAAGCAGGCTACCTACTATAATAAGAAAGCCACTAAGCCAACCTACAAAATAGGGGACAGAGTTGACCTGAACAACCCCACCATTAAGAGGGGTAGGGTAAAGAAGTTCACTAAATCATGGCAGGGACCATACCGGGTAGTGGAAGTGCCCTCAGATCTAAATGTCACCCTACGCTTTCGGAGAAAACAGAAAAACAGGGTGAAACTTGCTACACCACGTCACTCAAAATTGCTCCATGATCGCCCTGCTACTGCACACTCCCCATCTCCTGTCCCTTCTTACTAAGGAGAAATTTCCCTTCAGTTGCAACACTCCAACGGGTTGAGCTATGAGGCCGATTTAAAAACCTCTTCGACTGTGGGTTATTTTCCTTGATCATCATTTTAGATCATCTAAAAGTATTTCAATCGATTCTCGGAAACTATTGACGATACCAAACTCACTTATTATATGACAAAGACTGACGTCGTTGACGACAACGATGACGTCGTATTGCCATCAAGGATAACTTTTAAGGCTTTTGTAGTGGTTTCAGTCGATTCTGTGTGGCGAAAACTATTGAAACAACAAACTCGATTTTCTTTTAATTTGATGAAGATCGTAGTCGCTAACGACAATTTCTTGTTGTCGGACCGCTACCAAAAATTATACAGCTAATTATGATGTCTAAAAAGTCTACCTACCACATTTCAGGTTCATGGTCCAAAACTGCGGCCTGCAGCGCGGAACACACACGCAAACACACTGTGATGATTATGAAAAGTTCCATTCATACAGCATGATCGTATAAACGAATTTTCTTAAATTATCTATCCTATTATGTATTGAAATTTGATCAATTTTAGAAGAAAGAAATAGTTCAAAACCAATTTTATGTTGAAAAAACTCGTAGGTACTAAATAAAATTTGGAGATTCAAAAAAGCTTTTGGATTTTTAGTTTTTTTTGCAGTTTTTCTAGATTTTTCAGCAAATGTTAATGGAATTCAAGTATGTTTTCCAGTATAATTTTGTGCAACAATTTTTTAATGCCCTAGTTAATCGTTGACAATTCTATTTAGACTTAAACTCTGCTAAAAATTATAAATTTAACGGTTTTTGACAGATTTTAGTGATTTTTTCAGTACTTTTTTGAAATTTGACCAATTTAATGTGCTAAAAAATTGTTGGCCTACAAACTCATCTTTACATTTGGAAAGCTTGATTTTTTGGCGCAAGAACGGAATTTTTATCTCAATGAGAGTTATCATCTGGAATGACATATATAGGTATATATATGAAATCAGAATGCCTCAAAACCGATTTCATTTAAGAAAGTTTTCAAAAATTGATTTTAAACATTTCCGAGCCGCACAACAGCTTCATTTTCTACGAAAATTCGCTAATAAGACCAATCATGCCAACATGGGGGTTGAAGATTTTTCCGCAGTTCTCTCGTGAATTCCCAGCGAATGATTCGTTCCAGTATTCGTGAGAGGAGTAAGGCGGAGAGAATAAAAATCGAAGTTCCTTTTCCAGGAATCAATTTTTTGCATTTCCCTGAGTTATTGGCTGTTGCGATCCCCGTGTTTTTTTCTTCAAATAGTGGAAAATTAATACGATATCATCTGCCAGTATATCACAACATCATTGTGAGGTCCCTTGGTGAGAATTAGATAAATCTCTAGGGCGAATACACGGAAGATACATCACAGCATTCGAAATCATCAAAGTGACGTTTTATCCTGCAACGCCACGTGATTGTTTTTTTTTTTTTTTTTTTTTTAAACAGATCCGGAGGGACAGTAAACAACAGCACTTCATATATATCTACCACACATCCTCACCATCAACCACATTCACAAGCGGTCAGGATACCGGGAAGCCAATGGTAGAAGGTTGGAGCAACGTAGGAAATATTTAAAATTGCCGTAAAAATACTACGGCTTCATTGTACATTGCTTGCGATTTTTCTGTCACAAACATCCTCAGACAACCCTCTGTGTGTTGTAAAGTCACGGCACACCTCTCTGCCCGGCAACCCCCTAATGTAGTGGGAAGAATGTTCATTCTCCCACAACTCCGCAACAATGACAATGCTAGCTGAGTCAAAGTAGGGATTCACTTCGTTCGTCAATTAGTAATAAATTAACTTCATAGAAATATATTAGATCCCTTGTTTTGGGGTCATCTGCCCCACTGTGCGCCGTCCAATCCCCCACACAAGATTACTGGCCTTGTGCTTTCTGTCTCGTACGCCTTATTCTTTTATATAGCAGTAGGTACGTATAAGTTGTGGACTCATTACGATAGAACCGCAGATACGCAATAGTTTTTGCCGTATTACCAACGAGATGAATCGTGAGCTTTTCAACGTGAACATCCACACTTTTATGGGACGGAAACAGGGGAAGTTATACTTCCCTGGCAACTACAGTACCAAGTTACTGAGAAGTACAATACCTACATCAACTCTATTTTGTGAAATAGGTAAACAGGTATCAACCTATATTATTTGTCGTTTCTATCTGAGAAACGCCAACGGTTGGGAAAAGAACGTTCTGTACATGCATAGTTCATTGATGATTTGATTCATGATCCCTTCATGTGAAGTTATGAACATCGCCAGGGGAATAGGTATGTACTTACTTCGTAGGTAAAACTAACTTACCTGAATACTCACTATATTTTGAGAACAAGCCGCACTCACAGGGAATTTGATACAGTTTCGAAGTTGGAGTGAACGTTTGATGAGGCAAGAGAGGGACATCGCGAAACCGAGACGTCTGGAAGCGCGAGCCGCGAGGTCAATAGAATTGGACGTACTATAGATTAATTCTCATAAGTGAAAAATAATTGTTTGACCACCAAAATACCTGCTAGAAGCTGTTGGATGAGCAGATAAAATAGCACATTGAGCACAAAAATAAGCTGCTGTACCTACCCAAAAGTTAGAAGCAGGGTGGCCAACTCATGGTCATCTATTACCGTACCAATCTCTCCAAAATTACCGTACTTTCTCGTACACCAATCCAAAAACCAACTGTACCATCACCGTACGCATATTTCAACAAAATTTAGATGTTCATAAAATGAATTGAGTCAAAAATAATGAAACTTGGTAGGTATATTTTGAAATCAACTGACAAAACAATTTTTTTTTTCAATAAAACTTCATAGGAAAAACGAAAAAAATTACAAGAAAAATTCATCTTCGATTGATTTTTCAGGCTTGGGATTTTCTGGTAGTTCCAGTATGGATTGTAAATCGGTGAAAATGGAAGTATAAATATTTATGTAGATCTGATATCATCATTTATTTATCGCATATATCACTGCTCGAAATAGAGTTCAAATGAACTCCAGCAACGGGCTTGCTCTCACTTATTCCATGGTTGTATTTTTATAAGATTAGCATTGCCAAAAATCCTCTCACATTGCGCATTTGAGTGAGGGAGGGCAAATAAGTTCAATGAAAATTATGGCAGATGTTGCATTCATTTTTCACCCTAGATAGTAGGCATAGGTACCTACCATCAAATGGGTTGAGATTCTCCTTCTTCAAAACCTGTTGTAACTTTTAGCTATGAACTCATGCTAAAATGATGTATAAATTTATAATAATACATTTACCTGGGATTTCAATTTTACCGTATTTCGCAAGATTACTACCGTACGTGCATCAAAATTACAGTAGGTTTACGGTAATTACCGTACTGATGGCAACCTTGGTTAGGAGCGTCTCCGGAAAACGCGATCTACCGCAGTGGGTGACAACCGAGCGGTTCTAACCGAATAGCTATTCCTGCTCCGAATACCTGCTCTTGAGCTGTTGTCTGAAGTATCCGCTATTAGCGCTGGCCATTCGTTCTTTTTGTAGAACGACTTGAGACAGGTTACCCCTTTGAGTACCTACTAATATTCTCTCTTATTTAATACTGTGATTAATGGAAGGGTTACCCTTTACCGTTTTTTTTTAGGAAGAGGAACAGTAGGTTCCCACTAGAAATAATCTTTGGATGGATGTATACGTAGGAGTTGTTCTTTAGGTTATTAGGGTCTTCAGTGGTCATACGGTAAAGCACCAAACTCCTCACCCAACCAGAGAAGTCAGGCTAATTTTTTCTCTCGAAATTTGAAACATATTTGAAACGATACGGACTGGATTTGGATGGATGACTTTTATATTTTATTAATTTACTGTGTGTGGTTTTTAGTAAAAACGTCGATCAAAAACCAAATCATCCAAATCCGGTCAGAATAGCGTGAATAGTTGATTTCTCTCTTTCACTCCTCCTCACAACAGTTCGTCATCAAAATGAAATCCCCGATTTTAAGCACATCTAAACCGAAAGCTTGAAAAAAGGACGTGAAAAAGAAAAACCGGCGAATGGTATTACTCCTCCCCCCCCCCCCCCCCAATTCACCCCACCGTGAGTTAATTTGAGCCTTCCAAGGTTTGTTGAATAACTGGGCTAAAATCTAAACCGAACAAAAAACAGTCACGGAATTAAAAATAACGACTTATTAATATTACCCTCTCCATTCACCCCCTGACACGATGAAATTTTAAAATCCTGACATATATTCCAAAACTAGACCGAATCCTAAATTGATCAAAAAAATTAAAAAATGAAAAAAAGTCTGCAAAGTGCGTGTGGCACATAGCTTCCTCGTATAGACCTAATTGAAAAGTTTAATGTAAATGATCTTGGAAAATTTCTAAGCGGAAAAGAGAAGTACCTACCTACCTAAATAAAGATGTAGCGTGAAAGCTCAAAATCGATCAATTAGTTAACGAACAAATTATGTTTGTGCGTGCGTGATTTATGTAACTTATGTTTGCGCATGCGCAGAATGAAGAAATAATTTGAGAACAATGGAATTGGTATGGGACCATCTATAGCCTAGCCTGCACATTCCCTGACAATTTCATCAAAATCAGACGAAAACTGTGGAAACCAATGTCGTTACATAGATTACACATTGGTGCATGCACAGCGCTGTTAATGATTCAATCCTGTTGAAATTGATTTGGGACGATAAAATCGTCTTTCCTCAACTATCATCCAAATTTGAGAGACATCGAACGACTATAGGGTATGAAAAATATGCTTAGTGGAATTTACGTTTGCGCATGCGCAGAGCAAAGTATTGATTTGAGAACAATTTAACTGATAGGTAGGAGATTATTAGCAGCTTTACCCGCGCATTCCTTGGAAATTCCACGAATCCAAATGAAAACTGTGAAAATTCAGCTTGTCACAAAGATTTCAGATTCGCGCATGCTCAGCACCTACTATTCTGACCGCACCTAAAATCCCAAGAAGATCATTTTGGAAAATTTTAAAAACGCTTGGACCCATTGCAATTACTTTTCGTTCTTCTGAAATTCGATAAAAATGAAAGCAATCTAATAATGCTAACTCGTAAAATTGTTAGTGGGTATCTGGTGGAAGAAAAAGGTGGGAACGTTTTAACAAAGAAATTTCCATGTATTTTTACATAACATGAAACAAGTATAGGTAACATGAAATAAGTATATTCCCTATTTTATTTATAATATTTGTGTAGTTCTCAAGCACAATACCTATACCTACCTAGTTAGTTTGTCTTTGGCTTCGTTGAGTAACAATGGGGTCAACTATTTTGTTTTCATTTTTTTGGCTGAACCTGGTCCTCTGCAGCAGATAGTTCCGATGAAGGCGGCAAGCATCTTGTAGAGGAGGACGAGTATGAGGATGGGAATTGCTGCAAGGACAGCGAGGACATCGAGGTTGTAGTACTCGTACCAGGTCATCCACCTTGCCGGGGACCTGAGGTGGTAGGCACCCTTATGTCTGATCACGTACTCGACCCAGTAGACGGCCGTGTCCAAAGCACTCATTGGACGATCGAGGAATGCTAATGAAACTCGCTTTGCGTTCTCTTTGAATCTGGAAAAATATTGGGTCGGTTGTGATCAGAGAATACATTCAATAAGTCTACTTTTACATACATAACTAGCTAGTTAATATTGTAAATTCTGGCAATTTTAGGACACTTTTTTGTGTTTACTGATCTTTGATGATGATATGAGGAAGGTTACGTCGCGTCGTCTTGTAGCAAACCTAATTCGTTGAAATTTGGATTCCACTCAATCATTCCAGTTCTTCCAATCGGAAAACTTTCCAAATAAGTTATTTTCTAACAAACCAAATTACCATGAATCAGGTAGAATATATGGGAATATATACCCTAAATGTTATTTTTAAAAACTGAAAATACCTACATACGCAAACATTAATTGAATATATGAAATAATTAACAATATTCAGATAAAATTTAGGACTTAACATGAATAAATTAATACGTCAGAAATGTTTGTGCACAAACTGTGTAAACAGTAAAAACTTGCTTAATTAAGCCATAAAAATCGCTAAAACAGCAAACCATCTATTTAAAAAAAGTTATGTAGGAAGGTATTCAAGTAATTTGAAAACTTTAAAAAAAAGCTAAGATATTGATATACCAACCTAAAATGGAATTTGCTCTCGGTTGAACTCAAATTCTATTAACAGTGATCACAAAAGTTTACAGACTTTTTTTGTGAATCATCAAATAAATGTTCAAAGCATGGTTTCCGCTAGAATTTTTCAGTTTAATGGGTTCCATACTCACGAGGGGTTCTTGAGAACTTGGTTGATAGTATCCCTGAAGATATCCTCGTTGATGTCAGCGTAGTTGAGCCAGAGGCCCATCCCTTGTCTCTTGAGGGCAGCGGCGTTGAAATGCTGATCCCCAAACATCGGAAGGCAGATGATAGGGACGGCCTCAGTCACGGCCTCGTGGATCCCGAGGAGCCCGCAGTGACCGATGAATAGAACCACATTGGGATGAGCTAACAAAATACAAGATCTACAATGGCTGAACAACGCACGTTTTTTTAAAAAAGATACCTAGTTATTCAATTTTCAAAACCTTTTCCTTTGGCAGAAGTCTGCCTACCCTTTGACAACGCTTTTATTGTATCCATCACATTCCGTAACAATGTATATACTGTCCAGGTATATGTCTTGTCAAGCCCTTTACTACCGCCCTCGGTAAAGTAGCCTTTATCCGTTCCCCAGATTAACTTCACGGATAAACGTAGCCTTTATCCGTTCCTCAGATAGACTTCACATACAGCTACCTACTTCATACAAAATTTCACTTTTTTTTTTTTTTTTTTTAAACAAAAAACAGTAAAGTACCACTTAACTTCACGGATAAACTTCACTTAACTTCACGGATAAACGTAGCCTTTAAATCCGTTCCCCAGATAGACTTCACATACCTACTTCATATATAATTTAACTTTTTTTTACAAACACAGTTTAATTGAAAGTCTTTGAGAAGAAAAACGAAGACAAAAAATTTGTCCCCAAGTAAATCAGTTTATGACCGGTTAAGGGTTAAAACTCAAATACTGCATGTAAAATGGTCGAGAACATGTCAGTAGTACATTTGTATATGTTCAACTTCACATTCAACAACTTTGTTCAATATCGTGATCCGACAATGTTATATACGTACGTATTTTTGTGCTATTTAGATTTGCCGAATAAACGAGTTGTCTATGCTTTGAGCAACAATTCACCGCCATGAGGTCGTGCGATGCACACGACATTTAACTCCGGCTGAAGCTATTGTGCTCACAGTGGGGCTCTCTTCCCTCTCATGGCATAGTGGCTTCCACCACAGGGAGTCCGCCTATAAATAGGCTGCTGGAAGTTCCGAGTACCATTTTCATTCAAAGTATTGATCTATATTGTTCTGTCAAACCTACCTACCTTTTCCTTGTTGTCAGTTTACAGGACTCCGCGCACTGATCTAACGTCTTAGGTACCTACCTACCTGCATACTCTTCACGGGAATACACGCTCCCGGGAGTAAACCTACAGCACCCTACCTCCTCTCACCCCATGGGGCCGTGCACTTCGAAGTGGGATCCTAAACCACGTGCTTCTAGATGAATTTAAATTCCTCTTTCAACCACTCCTCACCTCAATAAATAGGGTATTATTCGCGCAAAGAGAGTAAAAGTTTCACACTCAAATTTGCACGTGCTCAATTTATATATTCAATAACGCAGTCTCTTGTTTGAGACGGGAACCGTCATCCTGGATAACATGTAATGTTAGGACTAAACAGTTACCTGGGCTTCTTTTTCTTCTCTTACTTTGAATGACCATAGGAAGGCGACATTTAGAACGCCTCCATAGTATTTATGACACTCCTTTCGCACCCTGAATATACAGGGTGATTCCCTCGCAAATGCAAAAAAAATTTTGGGTGAAACTACATAAAAAATGGAGTAAAATGCCGCCAACTGCATATTTTTATCTCAATCTGTTCTCAAGATATGATTTTTTAAAGGTTTTTTTCAGGAAAACCGTGTTTTTTTCCTTTTAAACTCAAATTTCTCCACTTTACTTCATTCAATTTCAACTTTTAACCACATTTTCGGAATCAAAATTAAATTTACTATAAGAATAGTGTACTTGGGTTCTTAAAAAGTACCATCCAAAGGCCCTCACATCAGCTCAAACATTGACGACTTTGAAAAAATAATATTTCTGAAAATCTTTAAAACTTTACTACTCTTCCAAAACGAATCCTGGGAACTGGCAAATCTCATGAAAACTGCTTCGTCTAATACTCTTTCCAACGGTATAATCAAGTTTACTTTTATTTAGTTATTTAGTGGAGAAAATTATGTTTTAATGTTAAAAAATGTGGGGTTTTCAATGAAATTGTTGGTTTTCTCGAAAGATGACCCTTCATGAACCTACGAGTATGGCAGTTTGTTTGTTACGATTAAATGTATGTGTGTTATGGGGTAAAACTAGTTAATTAAAGTGTAAAACTCGGTTACAACGGAGTTGGAGAGATCTATAAATGTTACCATTCGATACAGCGTGAAAAAATACATAGAAACCGACCCCATACTCGTTGGTTCATGGGGGGTCATCTTTCGAGAAAACCAACAATTTCATTGAAAAACCCACATTTTTTAACATTAAAACATAATTTTCTCCACTAAACAACAAAATAAAAGTAAAATTGATTATACCGTTGGAAAGAGTATTAGACGAAGCAGTTTTCATTAGATTTGCCAGTTTCCAGGATTCTTTTTAAAACAGTAGTAAAGTTTTAAAGATTTTCAGAAATATTATTTTTTCAAAATCGTCAATGTTTGAGCTGATGTGAGGGTCTTCGGATGGTACTTTTTAAGAACCCAAGTACACTATTCTTATTGTAAATTTAATGTTGATACCGAAAATGAGGTTGAAAGTTGAAATTAAATGAGGCAAAGTGGAGAAATCCGAGTTTAAAATGAAAAAACACGGTATTCCTGAAAAAAACCTTTAAAAAATCATATCTCGAGTACGGATTGAGATAAAAATATGCGGTTGGCGGCATTTTACTCCATTTTCGATGTAGTTTCACCCAAATTTTTTTCGCATATGCGAGGGAATCACCCTGTTTATGTTACCGTTGAAGTGTGTAATTCAGTTAATGTATAAAATAACTAGATAGTATATAGAATGACGAGCGGTTGTAGGTAGTGTGTATAATTCAAAGTTTTCATAGGGAAATATAATGATAAAGGAAACACCAACGTTAAAGTGTTAAACTTGGGAAGTTACCAGGGGAAATGAAAGGATTGAAGAATTGGCATGCTTATATGTAATTCGTCGAAATAATAGAGTAAGGTAGGTAAGTAATATACACGTCAGAAGTCAAAAATTGTGAAATCACTTATTTGAACATGGGTTATTTGAAACTTATTTTTGATACACTTGCATCTGTTTGAGTTGCATCTTGTGGTGCAGTGGCACCGGAAAAATCCTTGCCCGTCCCTAAGAGCTTGGGCTGTCGCCACCGATCGAACGGAAGCTTCGTTTGGAGGAATTTCACTGGCATCCAAGAATCTTTCATCGCAAACGCTGAACTGCGATCTAGCATAGAGCTGTCGGATGTCGGAGCTGCCATGTTGAGGTCACAAACAAAACTGAGGATAACTCAGAATTGAATTGGAGGAACAGATAGGAGAAGATCCCTTTTGAACTGAATATATTTTCAATGAGAAAGAACTTCGTTATACTAGGAGAAAATGATAAATTGATCAGGAGCAGTAGGAACTCACCTAAAATATCCCTCTGGGGAAACCATGGGCTTGTGTGTAGGTTGAGAGGTTTGTCGGGCAAATCTTCCTCCCATTTCCACAGAACAGTTTGCTCGAGTTGGGAGAAAACTTTGAGAATGGCATCTCTTTTGTCTGCTTTCATTGAAGATCCTTTGAGTACTGAGCCCATACTGAAGTACACCACTCCTTTTTTGGAGCCATCCAACAACTCCTTTAGATCCTGAAAAAATAAATAAACTGTGAATAACCAATTATTGTATTACGTGGGTATTAACGCCTTAAGCTTGTTTTCGACAACAGTATGCACTCTAGAGCAGGTTTTGATTATCTGAGCGCTTTGTAGGTACCCAAGAGATGCGTGGTATTCTTATGGGAGAATTTGAAGACAGTACCAACTTGAAATATCATTAGGATGGGTTATGTATAGGTTTTAAACTATGTACCTAAATCCTAACCCAAAAAGACGCTACAAAAGATGGCAAGCCACAAAATGAACGAAAGTACCTATCATCCAATTCGGGCCAAGCCAATAGACGGATCGTCGTCCCCTAGAACCTAAAGCGCTTTCATTCTCTCACTCTTTTTGAATGCGTTTGCGAGTGAGGAGCTTCTTCAACGGCTTGGTCAATTTTCACCAATTACTTAATATCCCTGAGAGTCTTCCTATCAAATTTCAACTTCCTTTGGTAAAAGGGAGAGAATCAAGCTCACTTAGCTGATCAGGGAAGAGAGCGAGAGTTTATTAGTAGGTATCTTGATGTCCCAAAGAGTTTACCATTCTTTGCCCTCAAAGTGCTCAAATTTCAAAACAATGTAACATAATAGGTATAATACTATAATCTACAGAATTCGCTTATACGATCGTTCTACATGACTGAAAAATTTTCAATGAAATTTAGGGTTTTCTTGCAAAATTACCCTCTATGAACCGTAGGTTAGGGGTCGATTTCTACGTATATTTTTACGATGAATCAAATTGTAACACTTGCAGATCCCTCCAGCTCCGTTATTCCCGAGGCTTACTCTTTAACTCAATAATTTTTAGTTCATTTGTTATGCTCAATTTTATGTGTTTTTAGGGGTAAAACTAGTTAATCAGCTACAGTCTACAGTGTACAACGCGATTATAACAGAGTTGGAGATATCTGCAAGTGTTAGCATTCGATTCAGCGCCAGCAAATGTGAATTGCGAAAACGATCTTGTAAGTCTCCCTTCCTTTATTAACGTAGAATACGTATTTACCGAAACCTTTTCACCGAAAATTGTCATCTAACAATGGAATGAATAAATGACATATATAAGAAGGCTAGTGATAAGTACCATTGCTTTGTGATCTCCAAGCTAATTTCGTTGCTATTCATCCTAACAACCTATGAAGGTAAAATTTGAAATGGAAGTGATAAACCGAAAGAGCAAGTTGATGTAACTGTGATAAGATGAAACCCCAGCAGGGTTACCGCGTTCAATAATAGTAGTTTTTAACCATTATTTGGATCGGTTGTTAGAATTGGGGGGGGGGGGGGGGGGGGGGCACCTGCTTCAGGTATGCTTCCACGAATTAGTTGGTATTGAAGAGAGAAGAATTTGGAACGTTGGAAGTGCGCCTTGGTGAGTTATTTTTCTATTTCTGTCAGTCACGTCGTCTATGCGACGAATGAATTGCAATGAACAGTAAAATGTGTTAATCGCTAAGACGAATGAGTTGTAATGCAAATTAAAGCTATTTTGGAAGGGGGGAGGGTGAATGAAATATATACATTTTTTTATATTCCCCCCATTCACAACTCATTATTTTATGATTATTTTTCCTTTTCAATTCAGTTTGAGGTATAGTTCAGCGAACGTTGGGATTGTGAAATTTCGTGATGGGATGAAAGAAATATAGAGGATAAATATCTTGAACTTGAGACATTCCCCCCCCCCCCCCCAACTGGGGATTTTGATTTTTTTTTAAATTCAGTTTTTTCATTTTATTGAACAATGATTCTTAAGGTTGTCAATTTTTATGACTTTATGGAAGAATGAGGTATGGCGTGATGGGGAGGGGGAGGGGGGAGGGATTTGCAAAATCAAGGTTCTCCACTATTCTCAACCGATTTTCATGACTATTTTTTATTCTATCAAGTTATTAGGAAGTTCCTGAAATACTTGGATTCAAAAGAATATGATGATGACAACCATTGTAATCAAGGTAAAGTAAAAGTGAATTATAATTTATTACATATCGGATCGCATTTTTATCTATTAGAAATAAAAATTTCTGAAAGTTTGGGTCTAAAGGGTGGAGGACCAAAACCTCTGATAATTTTTGAACTTGTTTACTTTGAATAAACAAAATAATCATCGTAGATGAGGGGGCTAAGCCCCCTCGACGAATGAGCCCCTGCATTTCTCTGGATCCGCGCCTGATTCCAACGTTTTTATTAAAAATTGCAGCATATTGTAAAAAGGCTCGGCTTTTTACAAAAAGGCGGATTTCATAAAGGGGCTGCGACATACATGTCAGGTTTAAACGTATTTTACGTTCATAAGAAATAAGATTCCCATAAGTTGAGAAATAGTGATTTTATGAAATTAGGTCGAGATTAATCGAGAAAAAAATTTTATTTTTGGATAGATTGAGATTGGATACCTACTTTTTGTGCAGAGTTTTACTACATTTTTGGTGAAGTTTATCCGAAAAAAAAAAAAACCTTCGACACTTATGCGTTTCCATCCTGTTCATTTATATACCTCTATATGAAAAAGCGCTAAATACCAGGAATCGTTTCAATATGCCTCAAAATTGATTTCCATGAAGAAAATCTTGGAAATTTTTTATTTCAAATTTTTTGGATTTATTGCAATAGTTTCATCTTTATCAAATAATTCGCTAACAATGGACAAATTTATGGTAACAAAAGATACCAAAACCCACTGATTCATGATTACAAAGCCATAATTTTGTTAGATACTTGATAATAAATGGGTAATCAATTGTAATGAAATGTGAAAGTAGGTACCTACTCACCTTTTGTAGAGGTTTGGGAGGGAATACATGTATTCCACCTATCTCAATAGTGGAGGGATTAGTGGGGCGAGATCCATAGATACTGTTGTGAGTGTTCACCAAATACAAACTCGCATTTTTCGTTACTTCATTCAAGGGGGGTAGATCTCCTAGATGCTTCCTTGCGATTTCCTGAGCTCTTGGCCTCGTGATTGATCGATAGTGAATCATCGTGTATGCTATTTCGAACGTGTTCCAGAAGCGTTCAGAAAAGTCCAAAATAGCCCTTTTAGACCCTTTTCCGAACACATGAGGCATAAATGAAGGTGAAATCGGGTCAGCTAAACTGTCTCTATGCCACAGGAAAGGATCGCAAGTTTGTAGGACGATAAAAGGTGCGCCTAACTTACTCACATACCCCATGAATAAATCTGTCTCGAAAAGCTCGACTATAACCAGATCGTATTGGTCTTGAAAAATTTGACTGAAGTTATTAATTTGAATCAGTTCGTCGTTTCCCTCTACGAGTAAATCAAGTAGTTGCATGTTCGTCCTGTAGTTGGTATTGGCAAAATCACTCACATCAAGGAAACCTTTGAGAGGAGTCCCAAGCTTGGGCTTGAACATTATTTTCTTATAGTTCTCATGGGGTGTTTTTGGTTCAACGAATCCTGCGACGGTAACGTGGTGCCCTTTTTTCGCCAACTCCTCGAATAATGGCATGCCCACCAAGTTGTGGCTCGTCCCATAGAACGGTAAAATGCCAAGAATTTTTGCGGCGTCTGCACAAGCCATCAGTATAATAAGTTCCAAAAGGCTAAATCTGTACATACCTAATGTGTTATCCGGGAGAACGCGATAGATTAAGGCCCTTGAGAAATGTAAATATACGCTTGTTCAGAGCCAAGGTGAACACTGGAAAGAACTCGCTGGTACGTTCGATAAAACTCTACAACATACTTCAACAGAATACGGCCATAATTGAAATCGTGACGCAGCTTCCGAGATATGGCAGCAATAACCTCGGTTCTTTGTAGGGCTAAATCTTAATCATGCATTCCATTCAGAATTCGAAAATACCGATGGTTCTTTAAAAAAAGCACAAAGACAACAATACGAAGATTCACGTTCCTTGAGTGAATCAACTCACAAACCGGACTGAAGACTGGAATCTCACGTCAGTCAGAATCTACGCGAGGAAGGGGTTGACACAATCAAGCAGTAGTCACGTGACTTTTTTGGGAGACAATGACGCTTGTAAAGTACCTATAATTTGGAGGAACTGAGCGGAAGACAAAATAACCACTTTAGAACTACCTTGTGAATGAAGTTGAATGGAATTGGCAATGTCTGTTTTAAGTATTCCCGCTGATTTGAAACACTATCGTCACATTAGTTTTAGCGTGTCTACTAGTTCCTATATCTTCGAAGAGTTGCGTGACAGCTGATTACACGCCAATGACGAAGTTTGGACTAAATACCCAATCAGAGAACCTAATGGTTTACGACGATAAGATTAATTTGTGTACACCAACCTAATCCACATTAGCCTGAAACATTTCTTTTGGAGTTCGTAAGAATGAATCAAGTTTATAAGTATGTTGAACATAAAAGAAATTAGCGTTTTCCTTGGTTTTATTAAATGATTTTTTTTTGTTAATCAAATAATTCATCCATCTAATAGATCACCCGCTACAAAGATTGTGTGCCACGGAGAAGATGTTACGTAAGTGATTCGTATGCACTAGGAAAGATGTACAGGGTGGTCCCCAAATGGGAATTTTAAATTTCTCTGATTTTTGCTGACCGAATTTCAGATTTCCCCAACATAAAAATACATATTTTAAATTCTAATATTTCCCCCCTTCATTCTGATTAATATAACTTTATCAACACCTTTGTTTCTTCTCAAACAAAAATCGTCGAATGCAACATGACCATATAATCATATGGTCAAATACAACATGGCCATATGAGTTAATTTACGTAACATTTCTCATTGTAATGTATATTATGATGTAAATCAACTTATATTGAAACTTGAGCTCTTCGTGTGCCTAGAAATAATGTTAACTAACAAATTATGAAAAAAAAGAACAAAAAAACTTCCCATAGCATTCATTTACTCTTTTTTTGCTTCCTCACTACCGTAGGGAAGCTTTGTGTTCGTGATTGAAGTTGAAAAAATTTTTGACCTCCAAAATCGAAATTTCCGTTTGCTTTCTACGTTTCAGAGCTTGCTGACGAATTTTGGTTCCGTGTCTGTCCGTTTTATGTCTGTCTATCTGTACGTCTGTCTGTCTGTGGTAAATCCTTGTCTCGCCCAAAACATACCTACCAAGTTCCAGTCCGATTCCGAAAAAATTTTCAGGGATTGTCCGGTTAGCTCCAAGACGGTCTCCTATGATTTTCAATACCGTCAAATCAACAGTCGTCTATGCGCATGCACCAACGTGAATTTTTCATAAGGTCGATTTCTCATCATCTGTGGGTCCGATTTCGTCCAAACTCGGTAGGTAATAGGGTATATGTTCTAGAAAGATGCCCTATAAATGATATCGCAATTGGTAGAGTAATAACCATTGCGCATGCGCAAAACAAATATCGATTGACACAGGCTAAACTCCGAGTCTGATGGAACGATTTTGATGAAATGTTCAGAGATAGTGCGGGATAGCTTAAAGACGGTCCTCTATAACCTTCATTGCCGTCTCATAAATAGTTGTCTATGCGCATGCGCAAACGTATATCATCTATTGTGTCTAGAAAAACATCTTTTCAGCCGTATTCACATTGATCTTCAAAGTATCGCTGTGAGTTGCAGAGAAACACCTGAAAGGTAAGTGTATCTGCTAACACCGTTAAGTGCGTTGTGTTTATAATCGTGTTACATCAGTTTCAGCCAAAAGCTGTGTCCTTTCTTATGTGTGTCCAGTTATTGTTTGTAACTGATGATGGCCTAACCGTCGAAATCGATTTACCATTGTTACTCTGTATTTTTCGTGGAAATAGACAACGTTTTTTCACTAACTTCCGTTTTGAAATGGGTTTGAAAAACTTCGCCGCGAATGATGTGGTTCCCAAAACTTTTACCCTTAAAAATTTAAAAACAGACCTCTGCTTTGCCTTGCTTGTTTGGAGCCCCCTTCCACTCTGCCACCCCACTCCCCTGCTTTTTGAAAGCCCCTCGAGTGTGATGGATAGGAGTAGTTCCTCCTTCTCGATTCTTGCTAATGCTGCTCCTTGGCATATTCTGGGTGTAGCAGGTGAATTGCCTCTCCCCTTTAAAGGGGTAACTCTCCATTTCCGTTACCTCGTAGCCACAACCCCCAGCCCAAAACCATATACTTACATAAAAGGTATTTTACGTTCATCACTCTGTAGCCTTTTATCTGTATCCGTACCAATTACCAACGGTGTACAGCTCGGTTATAACAGAGTAGGAGAGATCTGTAAGTGCTAGGAAGTATTCGATTCAGCTTGGAGAAACACGTAGGTTCATGTTTCTGACCCCAACTCGTTGGTTCGTTGAGAGTAATTTTTCAAGAAAACCCGATTTCAATATAAAACGTATCTTTCTCCCCTAATTAACTTAAAATTTACTATGCCGTTGGAAAGAATATTAAATGAAGCAGGTTTTTTGAGAGTTGAAAGTCTCCAAGATTAATCTGGTGGGATTGGCTAATTTTAAACTGTAGTTAAAAAAAATAAATTAGTCACAATGGTGTTGAATAAATATGAAAACCGTCTTTTCTTATTGACAATTTAAAGCTGAATTCTCAATGAGTGAGAAAATTAAAATATGATACTCATAAGTTGAGAAATAGGTAGTGATTTTATGAAATGAAGTCGAGATTAATCGGGGGGAAAAAATCGTAATTTTTGAACAGATTGGGGTAGGATACTTTTTGTGCGGAGTTTTATTACATTTTTGATGTAGGTTATCCGAAAAATTCCTTCGATACTTATGTGCTTCCACCCTGTACATTTATAGGTACCTCTATATGAAAAAGCGTTAAATACCAGGAATCGTTTCAGTATGCCTCAAAACAGATTTCCATTAAGAAAATCTTGGAAAATTTTAATTTCAAATTTTTTGGATCTATTGCAATAGCTTCATCTTTATCGATAATTCGCTAGCCATGTACAAATTGATTATAACAAAAGATACCAAAACCTACTGATTCATAATTGCAAAACCGTAAATTTTGTAGATACTTGAAAGAATAAGTAATCAATTATAAACTTGAAATGAAATGTGAAAGTAGGTACCTACTCACCTTTTGTAGGGGTTTGGGAGGGAATACGTGTAGTCCACCAATCTCAATAGTGGAGGGATTACAGGGGCGAGATCCATAGATACTGTTGTGAGAGTTCACCAAATACAAACTCGCATTTTTCGTTACTTCATTCAAGGGGGGAAGATCTCCGAGATGCTTCCTCGCAATTTCCTCAGCTCTTGGCAAAGTGACTGATCGATAGTGAATCATCATGTGTGCTATTTCGACCGTGTTCCAGAACCGTTCAGAAAAGTCCAAAATAGCCCCTTTAGACCCTTTTCCGAACACATGAGGCATGAATGAAGGTGACACGGGGTCGGCTAAATTGTCTTTATGCCACGGGAAAGGATCGCAAGTTTGTAGGACGATAAAAGGTGCGCCTAACTTACTCACATACCCCATGAATAAATCTGTCTCGAAAAGCTCGACTATTACCAGATCGTATTTGCCCTGAAAAATTTGATTGAAGTTATTAATTTTAATCAGTTCGTCGTATCCCTCCACGAATATATCAAACATTTGCATGGTCGTCCCGTAGTTGCTATTGGCATAATCATTCACTTCAAGGAAACCTTTGAGAGGAGTCCCGGGCTTGGGCTTGAACATTATTTTCTTATAGTTCTCATGGGGTGTTTTTGGTTCAACGAATCCTGCGACGGTAACGTGGTGCCCTTTTTTCGCCAATTCCTCGAATAATGGCATGCTCACCAAGTTGTGGCTCGTCCCATAGAACGGTAAAATGCCAAGAATTTTTGCGGCGTCTGCACAAGCCATCAGTATAATAAGTTCCAAAAGGCTAAATCTGTACATACCTAATGTGTTATCCGGGAGAACGCGATAGATTGTAAAATGAGAGATGTAAATATTGATTACCCTTGAGAAATGTAAATATTCGCTTGCTCAGAGCCAAGGTGAACGCTGGAAAGAACTCGCTGGCACCCTCTACGTTCGATAAAACTCTACAACACACTTAACCATCATTGAAATCGTGACGCAGCTTCCGAGATATGGTAACAATAATCTGGTTTTGGGAACTGTTTTTGTAGGAAATGCTAAATCTTAATCGTGCATTTCATTCAGAATTCGAAAATGCCGACGGTTCTTTAAAAAGCACAAAGACTACAACACGAAGGTTCACGTTCCTTGAATGAATCAACACACAAAACCGGACTGGAGACTGGAATCTCAAGTCAGTAAGAATCTACATGAGGGAGGGGGCGGCTCGCTGTCAAGCAGTGGTCACGTGACTTTTTCGTAGATCCTCCAAATCGCCCTCTAAAACTCATTCTTAAGAACCATCTAAAGTAGCCACGTCTCTTTGCACAATCATTTCATGTTCTGTCACACGCCAATCTAAAGTAGAAGCCGCTGCTTATGTTAATGGATACCAACTTTCTGGAATGCTGGACTCCGGGAGCGATCTGAGCATCATTAACGAGAAGACAGCCCAGATTCTTCGGCTGAAGATACGTAAAACAAAGGAAGAAGTGTGGCTTCGGCAACCCATCGTGCTAAAATCACGGCCTATGTAACGTAAACGTAGCCATTTCGGGACATAAATATTCTGATTCTATCAATAATTCTAAATCTCTGTTTCGATTTACTAATCGGACGGGACCTACAACTACAACATTCTATCGTTTAATTTTAATTTGGTGGTTCTAAAGCTCCCCTCCGAATATGTGTAGTCCAGCAACAGCAAACGTCACACCACCTCTACTATTTTCAAATCTCACGGGTGTGTGCCGACCTATTCCTATAAAATCCCGCCAATATTCTGATAGTGATTCTAAATTCATAGAAGCTGAAATAAGTTAACTATTAAAAGACGGCATTATAGAGAAAAGTCTAATTCTTTGGAGAGCGCAGGTCCTTGCAACCTCTAACACCAATCACAAGCGCCGAATGTGTACCGATTACTCTCGCACCATCAATAGGTTCGCATGTTTGGATGCTTATCCTTTCCCTCGAATCAACGAAATTGTAAATTAAGTAGAGAAATATGAAGTTTGGAGTACTATATAGATCTCCGTAGCGCGCATCATCAAATTCCAATTCCCGTAAATGATCGACCTTATACATTTGAAGCATGTGGAGACCTTTTTAAATTCACGAGAATTCCTTTTGGGGTCTCGAACGGGGTGGCAGCATTTCAGTGGTGTTATCGATAGGATGATTAGGGATGAAAATCTTAAAGATACATATGTTTACTTAAACGACGTCACCGTCTGTGGCATAATATCAATCTCTCTAATTTCATTATAGCTGCGCCGAAATTTAATCTGACCATCAATAACGAAAAACGCTGCAAATTATTACACAATTATTTACTATCGGAACTCGGAGCTTCGGACCTCACAAATGGGTTCAATCCATTACAGCAGCGGAATCTCACAATTTTACGCTTTTTAATATAGTTGATAAACATAACAATTTATTATAACTAGTCATCTTTCCAACACACAAAAGTGTTACCTATACTGTATATTGTTATCATTCAATTGGTCAAATTTCAAAAAATGTGCTGACAAAATCACTGAAAATGGCTAAGAATCGTTAAATTGATATTTTTTAGCATAAGATTGGTCAAATAAAGTTTATCAACTATGAAATAGAACATTCAAAAATTTATGTACGAAATTATGCTAAAAACTTGAACTTCATTAAATTTTTTTTTTTAATCTATAAAATTGCAAAAAATAGCCTAAAATCCAAAATCTCTTTTTGAATAGAAGAGTATAATTTAGAACACTTTTTTTTCCCATAAAATTGATAGCAAAAATTTTCTTTTCACTCATAAATCTCCAATTTCTATACAACTTGAAATATACAAAAAAAGACACTTTTTCACCTATTTTTGGGTCATAGCACCCATGGGTGTGGAGCAATCGAGCTGGCGAGAAGTTAGGACCAATTAGACCCCTAGTGGAGTCTATGTGCGAAAGAACAGATTTTTTAAGTCAATTCTAAGGCCTTTTATGGCCCGGACGGCGAACGGCGGATGGCAAACGGCGGACGGCGGACGGACATTTCAAATTTGGATTCTGCGCACCTTGAAACGTAAAGTGACAAAGTTTGAGGGGGGTTTATAAACATTTTTAGCTATACGATCACATAGGCTTATTATTGGAAATAATAAACCAAAAGCCGTTTTTCCTAGCGATCTATCAATCTACAATTAGTCCTGATTCTGATCGTATGAAACCTCTTCATGACCTACCGCCTCCTTCTGATGCGTCCTACCTAAAGCTTGCTTTGGGAATGTTTTCACACTACTCTAATTTCATAACCAACGTTTCAGCAAAGATACGTCCTCTGATTGATAGTGAATTCCCACTACCTATTGATGCTCTAAAGTCCTTTGCGGACTTGAAAGCATCGATCAAGGATGCAGCAATATCAAGCACCGACGATGAAGCTCCTTTTTGGGTGGAAACTGATACGTCTGATGGTACGATAGCTGCTAAACTCACGCAGCTTAATCACCCGGTCGCATTTTTCTGTAGGGCTTTGTCACACCTGGAGCGCCATCATTCATCTGTCGAAAAGGTGGCCTAAGCCATTGTAGAGGCTGTTCAAAATGGAGGCACTTGCTGTTGGGGAGGCACTTCCGCCTCTTAGCCGAACAACGCTCTGTTGTATCTCTTCGATAACAAGCATTCTGGGAAGATAAACAACGAGAAAATTATTAGGTAATGAGTTGAATTAGCATCATATTCTTTCGACGTAACGTACCGACCAGGAAAACTTAATCTTGCTGCAGATACCCTTTCCAAAATTTGCTTGATCTTCAAGGAAAACGACCAAAAACTCGTAAACTTACATAAAAATTTATGACATCCTGGAATCACTAGAATGACTCAAAGGCGGAGAGGGCACATCATTAAATTAAAAAATGAATAAATAAAATAAAAAAGTGGGGAGGACGCCCAGGTTTCCCCGACGCCAGCTCTAGGGATAAGGAGGAAGAGGCAGAGGAGGAAGAATGGTATGAAAGGAAGTGCCTCTATAAAATGACCACCAGTTTAAATAGAAACCCCTCAGGACGCGGGTGGTGATACCACGGAGCACTCCTACTGAGATGCCCAACTCTAGTAACCTTGTGGCGCTTTTCCCGCACCACACCCCGCGCCATGACACAGTTGCAGCCATGTCCTTGATAATATTGGTCGCCACTTCTTTTAGCTCGGAAATTGCTTGCCGCAGGTCATTTCCATCATACTTATTTATTTAAACACACACACACACACAGACAAACACGGAACCAAAGTTGTTCTGAATGGTCTAAAACGTAAAATGCGAGTGGAAAATTTTGATTTCGGAAATATTTTTTTCTCCGGAAAGTAAAAACAATGCTTCCGCTACCTTTAGGTAGACTCAGAAGCAAAATGCATTGTCCTACATGACGGGAAAAAGAATGAACGTGATGATATCTACCAACGAACAAATGAAAACACAAAACTAGTATAGTGAGTAAATACTATTGACGTCTACAACAGAGGAAAAACTTGCGTGAAATAGATTCGCATGAAAGGAAAAATGTTCTCAACACAAAATAGACTGAGAAGTTATGAGTGAAGTTGGTCAGTGAGTGGTCGCCTGTTGAGTGGATGTTTATGTTCGAATTAGTGCGGGAAGGAACTGTGGCCTAGTGTGGTCTCCTTTGATCTTACGAGAAAAACCGCAACGGAGGCAATTTCTCTCACGGCTCCACACGGACCAGACATGGCAGTTTTTTCAAGGTCATTTTGCGTTCACACAATCTGCAGTGCGCGATGTGGTCTAAGCATGAGTGGTATTGGCCATTGTGTAGAATTTCACACGTTTGACTATAGATTCGTATTCAGCGCACTTTAAAACCCTCTTGAAGCAATTTAAAGATCAAACCGTTTAGTTTGGCCAGTACAGGGGTAGGAAGATCACGCGTGTCCAAGAAGTTCATAGGTGGAGAGGGTTCCCTCTGGCGGGTGGGGGCCGTGACGTCATCGTAAAAATTCATTTCAAAAGCCAGTTTACTGGACCCATCATATAGCACCTTTTTGAAAAGCTCCCGCTCAGGTCTTTCTATTGAGTAAATGAAAAATAACCATAAAAATTCCCCGTTTCGATTTCACCGTCTTCTTAATGTTTCCACTACATACCGGTAAACTTGTTAAAAAAATTATAGTCGTAGATGTGTAGGTTGAACCTAGGTGCGTGTCACATAATGAGGTGGCTTTTGACCTTGTTTCTGGAGACACCAGACACAAGTCGGTGGCCGGGCAAGTGTGGAAAAGTGGGAGGAGCAAGACAGGTTGCTGATAAATGGTGGCCTTGAAGAATTTGCTTACTCATTGTCGAAGATAGCGGGTCAAAATCAAAATATCTTTTTGTCAATCAATATCAAAATCAAAATATATTTTTTGCATAGCTGTTCTACAGCTTTTTGAATTAATTTGGTTCCAAATCTGTCATTCGGTCTTTGGTCAATCCATGTCTCGGTTATAGCTGCTGGTAAACGTAATTCCGCTTTTAATTTTCTGGGATCGTGTGAGCAGTCGTTGGACGGTTCATTACAACTTGCATTACTGCAGTAGGTTTTACAGGTCAGCGCTGCCAAACCTTGGATAATAAGTGCGTGCCTGGATATTGTTCGTGCCTACTTAATAAATAATAATGATAATGGTTATTACTAGGTTTTATTATTGATTGTACGTTGGTATCTCAAGGACACCAAGGAAATGACACAATACAAGCAACAGTTTTAGGCATATTTCACAAAATAAGGCACACTTTCCCCACCCAGTTATTCTGTACTTGAGCTACGTACATAAATGGATGATTTTGAGCGGAAATAATGAATCCAGTCGCACAGTGTTGAAAAACATAACTGCCGTAGGTATTTTTCGGCATTTCCATCATATTTTGGAATAAACTACTGTTTAAATTGTTGTAGACACACATTGATAGATTTTTTTGAAATGTATTTAAATGAGGGTTAATCATTAAAAACAGCCGCTATTTATGGGTATCAAAATTAATCTTCTTCCCGTTCGGTTTCTGTTGTATGATATATATATATATATATATATATATATATATATATATATATATATATATATATATATATATATATATATATATATATATATATATATATATATATATATATATAACTCGGTCCTTCGGGCCTCGCAAGGGGCTCCGCCCCTTGACCCCGCCAGGGGGGCTTCGGCTTTCGGATCTTTTCTCTTTTCTACTGTGTAGAAAACGAGGATAATTTGCTATGCAATTCGTCTCACGAAAAAAAAAAAATTTTTTTTGTTCAAGCCTGGCTGGGATTCGAACCCACGACCTCGCGGGTTCTAATAAAGGGACATTTTAAATGGGGCATTTTAAATGGGGACTTTACATAAAAAATTATTGGGGGTCGGCCTAAGAATTGCATAGCAATTAATATATATATATATATATATATATATATATATATATATATATATATATATATACTCGGCGCTTCGTGCCTCGCCGGATCTTTTCTCTTTTCTACTGCGTAGAAAACGAGGATAATTTGCTATGCAATTCTTAGCCTGAATCAACTTAGTTTTGGAATGTAGCCAGGTACGTAAGGAGAGGGAAATTGGTATCTTGAAATGTGAACATTTATCACATAAATCAAGCGCTTTCCAACGAGTGGCGAACGATTTTTGTGCGATGAAAACTGCGGAAGTTTCATTCCCCTAACAACGGCTGGGTTGAACGTGAAAAACACTGAAATTGTGACACAATCTGTAGCAACTACTCAACTACTCGGTTGTACGTGAAAATCATCGTTAATTTCGTTACGGACATTACAAAAAAAATTATTGGGGGTCGGCCTAAGAATTGCATAGCAATTAATATATATACATATACTTATGTGTGTGTGTGTGTGTGTGTGTTATGTGTGTGTGTGTGTGTGTGTGTTATGAAGATATATCACATATCTTCAAAAATAGCTATTTACCAAACAAGAAAACTAGTCACATCATTTATTTAGGTTCATTATGGTTCGACAGATACGATCTATTTTCCTAACTAGTATACCTAGGTATATTATAATATTAAACTGAATAATTTACTCTTATGGAAAATGAGCACCAGCTCTTATGCGAATAATTTTGGCGCTTTAAATTGGTACAAGAAACTATTTTTATTGCAGGCCATATTTTCATGAGACCCTTCTTCAATTTATTGTAAACTTCTTCAGGGTTAAAAATCACATTTTGCGTCTAGCTTACGAAAAAGCTCTGCATCAATGTTTATCAACCCCAAACGGTAACATCCCTCAACTGTCATATTCAAAAATTGAGATTTCGAAAACTTACGAGCTAACAGTACCTAATGATATTTTGGTTGTAAGTAATTTATAAATATTATCCCAAGGAATCGAATAAATCCATCCGGAACGCTGTTCGTTAAACCGTCCGCTCTTCCTCTTAGGGAAAGAAAAAAATTTCCTGTCATGCAGCATGATCGTATCAGCGAATTTTCCTAATAGGTATTATAATATGTACCCATCGTATTATAATATATATTATGTTAAATTGTACTGAAATTAGAGACATTTCAGTAGAAAGAAATTGTTGAAAACAAATGAACTCAAACAAATGAAAAAAAAAAAGAAATGGCAAACAAAAAAACTCATAATAAATAAAATTTGGTGATTCAAAAAAGGTTTTGAATTTTTAGGTTTTTTTGCAGTTTGTATTCCAATGGAATGATCAGCTGATATAATTCCAATGGAATTCTAACTTTGCGAAATCGAGTTTATTAACTATTTTCCGTGAGAATGGACCAGTGAAGCATTGGTAGATGCTTTATTTTATATCATAAATCGCTTCCGAGTCTACCTATAGATTGAGCTATCTTTTTAAACCTAATAAACTGTTCGCGGTTCCACATAGTTTTATAAGATTTAATTTGTTTGTAAGTAATTTCCAACAGAAAAAACTTCTGCCAAGTTGGGTGGGCAGTATAACTTCCTCACATATTGTAATATGAACGTTAAGAATTAGTTGAAGAATTGGAATGTTCTTAAAACCAAACTTTTCGTGGTTCCACATTTCAAAAAATCCGACTCAGCTACCTGTCAGGGTTTCACTCAAGGAATGTAACGCCGTTGAGAAATTCTTAAATTTTGAATACTGGGTGCATAGAAAACGGTTGAAACTTTTGGTTTCGTTCAATTAACGATATTTGAGCTTGCCAATATTCCGAATTTCAATAATCGACCAAAGGTCCCTCCTAGCTATTCAATTTCTCATTCAAAAGTGACTGACGGATTTCCTAAAAAATATTTTCCCTGACCATCGTTCTCAGGGCAAAGTCAAAACTGTCGAATTTTTGAGTTTAGACGGAAGTACTCATTTTTGTATGCTGTAGCCGCCATATTGAAAATTTCGGAAACCATCAGAGGTCTTCCTTCGGGTCATTCTGCTGATCAATAATCCATAATTATATGTGGAAATATTGCCTCCCTACTAGGCGTGTTCATCGGGCAAAGTGGAGAATTGTGTTAGGCATTGTTGAATATTCATCAGCTATCTTGGTTTTGCCAGAACTTCATGATTTATCCCTCCCAAGTTGATCAAATCATTATCAGAATCAACATCTTGGACTGAAAAATGGATTTTCACGTCATCCTATGAAAACTTGGCATAACTTTAGATTTTCATGAAAATTCACAGGGGTTTCACTCAAGGAATTTAACGCCATTGAGAAATGTTTACAACTTTGAATACTGAGTGCGTAGCAAACAGGTAAAACATTTGTTTTTCATGAAATTTAAAATTGAAATTTCAAATTTTTTAAATTTGGTTTCCCCTAGAGTGTTCCTTACTCAACAATTTTCTGTTAAGATTTTTCAGAAATCTTGTTATGCAAATTTTGATTAAGCATGTACAACTTTAGGGCTGTCACATAACTGTAACGTGGACGTATAGAATTAGTTGAAGCTTTATTAGTTCCACATTTTCTTGATTTGGTAGCCCTTCTACGCAGATGATTGGTATATCTAAATTGAAATAAATATACAAAAATTGAAATAAATACCAATGATCATTGTTTTCCATGATTTCATGTGAAAATAGGAACTGTTAATATACGAATCCTTGATGGTATGGGGACTATATCCAGTCGCATCTGTACATCCTACACCGAGCGAGCGAGAAAACCCACCCCTAGCGAGCGAAGCGAGCCACATCCCCTATACACGTCGGATTTCAACGAGGTTTTTCCTACGAACTCTTGATGGACTATTTATATGCCATCGCACCTATACATAACACAGAGAGTGAGCGAAGCGAGCAACATCCTCTACACATTTCAAATCACCCTTAGTGATCCACCGTTTCCAATCATTCTACATTTCCCACTCAACAGTAAAGACCATCGGATCAATACAGCTATACCGAGCGAACGTAGCGAGCGAGAAAACTAGGCTAGTGTAATATATATTAGAACTGTGAGTAAATTCCTAGTCTAAATTTGTTTACATTAAACTGACAACGTACTGAACACAGAAAGTGGTACAAAACGAGGGTAGTAAGTTACAAAGAGGATAAAGGCTTGGTAAAATGGACGTATTTACATCAAAAAATGAAGGTACACAATAATTTACGCAGGTTTGATCTAACTGTGTAACTCGCAGTTAGTCATTCAAGGTCTTTGGTTTCAAGTTAAATAAGCAACAATGATGATGCCGATTAATTCTTTTTCATTTTCTTGGTGGAACCCGGTCCTCTACAGCAGATAGTCCTGATGAAGGCGGCAAGCATCTTGTAGAGGAGGACGAGTATGAGGATGGGAATTGCTGCGAGGACAGCGAGGACATCGAGGTTGTAGTACTCGTACCAGGTCATCCACCTCGCTGGGGACCTGAGATGGTGAGCGCCCTTGTGTCTGATCACGTACTCGACCCAGTAGATGGCCGTGTCCATAGCACTCATTGGCCGATCTAGGAAGGCTAATGACACTCGTTTGGCGTTCTCCTTGAACCTGGAAAAGTGTTCGGCACCTGATCAGAGATTCGTGTCTGAATGATTATCAAGATTGTTGGCATGCTGACATTAATAAATTGTGTCTTCTTACAGTTAAATTCTATTCCGTTTCAAAGTGAATCAAATCATAATCCAGCAAAACATGATAGCTTCCAATGAAAAATTGTATATTTTATAGGCATTAAGTGTATGTGTGTGTGTGTCTGTCGTGTGCCCGCGTTTCGTTATAACAAGCTTATTTTCCACAGTTTTCATCCGATTTTGATGAAATGTTCAGGGAATGTGCGGGTTAGGGCGTAGACGGTCCCCTATCAGTTTCATTGTTCCCAAGTCAATAATTAACTCTGCGCATACGCAAACCTAAATTCTCCCAAGCATAATTTTCTCACGCCCTTGTCGTCCGATCTTGTTCAAATTCGGATGATAGTCGGGGAAGATAATTTCATCGTCCCGAATCAATTTCAATATGATTTAATAGCTACTGCGCATGCGCCAATGTGAAATCCTTGTAAAAAGCTTGTTTTTCACAGTTTTCATCCTATTTGGATGACAAATTCAGGGAATGTGCGGTCCCCCATCAGTTCCATTGTTATCAAATCAATACTTCACTCAGTGCATGCGCAAACGTAAATTATCCCAAGCATAATTTTTTTACGCCCTTGTCAAATCTTGCTCGAATTTGGATGATAGTTGGGGAAGACGACTTTATCATCCCGTATCAATTTCAATATGATTTAATAGCTACTGCGCATGCGACAATGTGAAATCCTTATTCAGGGAATGTGCGGTCCCCCAACAGTTACATTGTTGCCAAATCAATACTTCACTCAGTGCATGCGCAAACGTAAATTCCATTATGCTCCATTTTTTTACGCCCTAGTCGTTCGATTTCGCTTAAATTTGGATGTTAGTTGGGGGAAGACGATCTGATTACCCCCCTATCAATTTCAACATAATTGTATCATTAATAGATGCTTCGCATGCGCCGATGTGACGATATCCACGACCCTAATATCTACAGTTTTCATCCGAGTTTGATGAAATTGTAAGTGGATGCGCGGTGGGGAGAGGGTGCGAGCTGAGCCGGGAGGTTCATTAGGGCTGAACGAACCTCATAAAGTGATGAATAGAGAGATCACCCCTATACTATATATACATCTCCCACTCAAAACATCAACAGCTCCTGAGCAGAGTGCGTGTGAGTAAACATGTTTGAACGCCACTGGTTCTGTTCGGGAGTTGCCGGACTGGGAGAAACGTAGGCACTGATGTTTTGGTTTTCTTCCGGTGGATGGCCGTCGCCGGTTTGGTTCGGGTCGGGAGACTTCCGGATCCAATTTAGGTGCACCCTAAAGGCCGGGACACACATATCCGCACCGCATGACGGCCGTGTGTTGGACTACACACGGGGAAGAAGTTATAAGAAGGGAGTTTACCAGGAAGTCCACACCTATCCGCACCGTCACCCCTCCGCGTCAGCGCTCCGCGTCCGCACCGTGTCAGACTAGTTTGGTTTAGTTTTACACGGACGCGGTGCGGTGACCTCGACAATGGATCCTGAATTATTAATTGAAGAAATTCGAAAGTTTCCTGTGCTCTACGACCAGTTGAACGAAAAATACAGGAACAATGAATATAAAGAACGTGTCCAAAATGTATCTTGTTTCCTCAGCTTCTGTAATTTCTGTTCCAGTTGGTTAAATGTGTACATCGACATTCTAAAATATTCATAAAACTTCGTCTCATCGCATTTCAGATGAGGTAGCAGCGAGACTAATTCCCCTTTGACACTTCTTTTCTTCCATGTATTGTGAACCCACATTCTTCTTTGGCTTGTGAACCCACGATTTTGTCTCCAATCTTCGTGTTCTTCTTCCAGTGCGAGTGCTATCATTCCTACCTCACTATTTGAAAAACGTCTCAACATGACCAGCGTCTTAGAGTGCAAACCGAATTGTGATAGACCTCCGTATGCACGGCCAACACTCGGAACCGTGTGGCCTCCCACCTCCGTCTCCGTCACTCGGAAGTGTTGCGGAGAGGGTGCGGTGCGGACACGGCGCGGATATGTGTGTCCCGGCCTTAAGACGGGTATAGCCAGTGACAACTCGGCCCCCTCCTCGTACTGGGATAAGATTTTAATTATAGAATATGGGTCCAACACTTACGAAGAGTCCTTTAGTACTTGGTTGATGGTTTCCCTGAAGAGTTTCTCATTGATGTCAGCGTAGTTGAGCCAGAGGCCCATCCCATTCTGCTTGAGAGCAGCAGCGTTGAAATGCTGATCCCCGAACATTGGGAGGCAGATCATGGGGATGCCTTCCGTTACTGCCTCGTGGATCCCAAGCAACCCGCAGTGTCCAATGTACAGAATCACGTTGGGATGAGCTGATACAAAATTTTCGAAATTACAATCATACTAGTAGATTTTAACAAACAACTTATCCAACTCAGTAAAGTAAGTAAGTACCTACAACACTCAAATTCAAAACAATGTATTATGGTTCTTGAAGGTTGGTCAAAATTTTGCAAAATAGCTAGGCCAAAGTTCCATTTAATTTTTTTAAACTCACACCGAGCTATACGTTATGAAGTTCAAGTATACAAGGTGTTAACACTTTTGGTTGAGAAACTTCTGGGGATCGATTCTACAAATAAATTCCGCCAAAAAGTCCCTCATAGGGGTTTTTGTTTATTATTTTCAATAATGAATCTTTGTGATCGACCGAGAAAAACATTTTAACCCCCCCCCCCCCCCCCCCCAAATGTGTTGGATTACGTTTCAAGATTCGTTGGGTCCAAAAAACGAAAAAAAAAAAAAAAAAACCGTTCGCTTACCGTACGCAGTTTTTTTTTCTTCCGAAACTGCAGGACCAAATTTTATGAAATTTGGCTCAATAATCATACTTAGGCTTTTGATGTGTCAGTAACATCGACATCAATTTTGATCAACCCTAAAGGGGTATAGAAAAATCGAGATCTCAAAAACCTGAAGACGGGCGAAGAGCAGTAGTGCAACAGGTGAGTGGGAGTCGTTTAATAATTATAGTCTAGAATTATCTTTAATAATTAGTATAGAATCACTATCCAATAAAGAAATAATAAACCTTTGTGTATTATTTCGCAGCGTTCTGTTAAACGCAAGTCGAATAATTATACTTTTAACATATTTTTCTTGTTTGGACTTTGACGTAAAAATGGTATTAACCTCCCTTAGGTTCTGAGTAAATTCAAAAATAAGCCCACCATTGAAAACAAGGTTAAATACCCATTCATAATTATACCCATTATGAAATTTCAAGCACACTCAATCGGAGAGATTCAGGTCTGAAATGAAGATTTTTTCATATTTCCAAAATGGCAGTACACTCTCCAGAAAAATTATTTTTTCCGTTTTTGAAACAGAAAAAACTTTTAAAAGTTTCAGCTTTCCACCGGTATAGTCAATTGTACTTATACAAAGCTCAATGGGGGAGAAAATCATGTATCAACGTAGGTAATGGAAAAGCATGGTTTTAAGCGAAATCAGGGGTTTTCTCGAAAAAATACCCATTACCTAAATAGGAGTTAGGGGTCGCTCTACGTATTTTTACAGTCCGTTATAACCAAGCTGTACACGTTAACGACTATTTCTATCGCTAACACTACATAACATGCCAAGTGTGAAAAATAAACAAAGTGTGAGTCAAAGTGTAAAATTCGGTTATAATTTCCTTGTAAATGGTACTTGTACCGTATATTCAAATAAAAATAAAATAAATACATTAAATAACGGAGTTAGAGAGAACAGCAGGTGTTACCTGCTGGTTAGCGGCTGGATGGTTGGTGAGGAAGGGTTTTATAAGCTGTTTATCAATGAATATTTTAAAGAAGACAAGTTTACTATACTACCTAATTTTCATCAACTTTAAATGGACTTGTCAAGCGTAGGTAATTGATTTATTTTATATAATTAATTTTTAGTGGGGTGCAAAGTCATTGTCAACATAATTAGAATAAGATTTAGGTACTATTACTTGAGTGTCACTTCTTATTGAACACAGAGGACTAGTGAAGTATAGGTGTTTATTTTAATTTAATTAATTTCTACTCAGTAGGAGTCTACGCCTTTGCAGATGTATTCAGATAATGTATATTAGATTTGGTTTGATAATGATCGACAAAAGTTCTGAGTAGAAGGGCTATCTATAATGGAAATAATAAAACGTTGTTTAATAATGTGCTGCGTTTTCACTTCAATCGTAAGTTGAACTTTTACATAAATTACCTAACTATAAATTATTTTGCTATAAATGTATTTATTCTCTTTTCCAGGCAATGAAACTTGAATACGCTTATTGTAGTATGCACAATACTGAATAAATGATTAGGTCGTGAAGTTAACAACTAGGAAGCATCAATTATTGCCATTTGTATTCATAACTTTAGGATTGTTTATTTTGCCGTGGGTACTAACCGAAAATGTCCCTCTGAGGAAACCAAGGGCTTATATGAAGATTAGGAGGGTTATAAGGCATGTCTCCTTCCCATTTCCACAGCACGGTTTCCTTGAGTTCGGAGAAGACTTTGAGAATGGCATCTCTTTTATCTGCACTCATTGATGTGCCTTTGAGTACTGAACCCATGCTGAAGTAAATCACTCCATTCTGGGACCCGTCCAGCAACGCCTTCAGATCCTAAAAAGTAAATAAAATGTTGCTACTGTTTGTATGAACTGTAATTGGCGAGAGATGTAGAATCTCGGCAATTTTTAACGAATGAAGTGAGTCTCTACTTTGAATCGGCCTGTACCAATTTGTCCTGTTTGTGCATCTGTCTGTCTGTTCCGAACAGGCCTCAATTTTGGAGCTATCGACTTGAAATTAGGTAGGAAGGTTAGATTAGAAGGTAGGTAGGTTAGAAGGAAGGTAGATTCCTTAGACACCCGAAATATATTGTATGCTTTCGGAGCCAATCCTACCCGATGTGGTGGCGATACCATCGCGCGAAAATCTCAAAAATACAGATGGTTTGATATGGATTTTGGTATTTTTGACGTGTTGGAATGATTGAGATGACTGTCCTCTTGAAAAACTTTGTAGTATATAAATATTTGAGCGATTTCAATCGTATTTTGAAGCCTTCCAGCGAAATCCATCTTACCATCTTTTGATCCGAATACATTCGGTATGATCTCGAGTACCACAGGGGACCCCATTTTGATCCTGTGCCACAAAATAGCCTCAGATAAGTGAAATAGAATGTAGGGCGCTCCAATTTTGCTGGCATACCCTAGGAACATGTCTGTTTCCAAATATTCAACATTAACTAAATCATATCTAAATAATCTAAAAATCTAAAATATGATTATAATTATTCAATGAGAATTGAATTATCGTATTTACTAAACATAAATCAAGCAGGTACATGGTCGTCGTGTGATTTCCATTTGCATAGCCCTCTACATTGAAGAACCCTTTTAGGGACGAGCCTGGCTTCATTAGCGAATTTCTGTTGCAATGACTCGGAAAATTTTGAAATCAAAATTTTTGAAAAATGTCTTTATTGAAATCCATTTTGAGGTATTCTGAAACGAATCCTAGAGTTTAACGCTTTTTCATATGCATATATATAAATTATCACATGTGACAGACCCTCCAACTTGACACCTCAGCACTATATCAACGAACCAGACCCTGGGAACCACAGAGTCAACAGAAAACTACTGCGTCTTAAAAGAAATAACGCAGAGCTCAGCTTTCCGGCCTCCGGATACGAAGGGGATATATATATTAGGGGTTATATATATATATTATAACCCCTTCTCACCATGGATCATCACTCTCGTCTCGACCATGTCTCTACGTTCAAGTCCACCGTCACTTCGTAGCTTGCTCATCTCACATTTTAACTAGTAAATTTTTAAGTGTTCTTAGCTTACTCATTTCACATGTTAACTTGTAAATTCAAAATGAAATTTTTAAAAAACTCAAGCTCCCACATTCGTGAGATCGAATGTGTGTGTGTGTGTGTATGTGTGTCTGTGTGTGCCATTACGGACGATAACTCTCCATAGGATTGAGATAAAAATTCCGTTCCTGCGCCAAAAAATCAAACTTTCCAATTGAATGGATGAGTTCGTTGGCCAGCACTTTTTGAGCACATTAAATTGGTCAAATTTCAAAAAATGTACTAAAAAAATCACTAAAAATGGCTAAAAACGGCTGAAAATCGTTACATTTATATTTTTTGGTAGAATATTGCTCAAGTAAAGTTTATTAACTATAAAATAGAACATTTAAAAATGTATGTACAATATTATGCTGAAAAATGTACTTTAAATTTATTAAAATTTGCTTAAAAAAAATCGATAAAACTGCAAAAAATTCAAAACTCCTATTTGAATTGGAGATTATTATTTAGAATACGTTTTTTGCCATAAAATTAATAGGTAACAATTTCCTTCCACTTAAAAACCTCAAATTTCAAAACAATTTAACATTATACATTACGATAATAAATTTAAGAAAATTCGCTCATACGATCATGCTGCATGACTGGAACTTTTTTGAATAGTATTGACTTGAAGTTGGGACAAGGGTTTTTGGTTCATAAAAACCTGCGACCGTCATATCATGACCTCTTTTGGCTAGTTCTTCCATCAAAGACATGAACACCAAATTGTGGCTTGGTCAATGAAAAGGGAAAAATCCTAGGATTCGGGCACTGTGTGGTGCTTCGAATAACGCCAAGGCATGACATGACTCATTACTCCCATGTGAAACATGTTTGGTGCTGCCCTCTCACGTGATAATGCTGATTAAAAATGTACCTAGATTACGTGATTACTGATAGAAGTACAACACCAATGAAAAACCTAAAACCGACCGTCCATGGGAGTATAAGTATGGTCTGAGGTACATGTGACCAACAGAACTCTGCCGCGCCGGTCACAAGGTACTGATGCTCTTTTATTGTGATAGCTCGAAATCGAATTTGGAGGGGAGTGTTCTCAAGGGCAAGAACTCAGACTATCGAGAGGTCGAGTAGTCGTGGGAGACGAAACAGATGATCAGCTGATACCGTTAAAAACGTGGACTCACAGACAGTCCCACTATCTAAATTAAAGTTTTTTTTGTTTGTTTAGTTAAAACTCTGAGTAGAACAGTTACCTAATACCACCTATTATACCAGTCATCATTGTATAATTTTATTTATGGAGGAACAGTATATCAATGATCGTAATGATGCCCCCCTCATCAGTTAACTCATTTCATAAAATTATTGGATAGTGCTCTCAGAAATGTGTACCTACCTTAGAATTAGACACTAGTTGATTGGGCGTAGCAAGACATCTTTGCTATGCAATATCGGAAAAAGAATTTCAAATTCAGTTGTGGACCTTTTCTTATCTAAACATTTTCATGCAACGGCGAAAAGCCTTAGGTACTTTTAAAGAGCGACGCTTTTTTGGGGTACGACGATATTTTCTGATGATTCTCGCTTACAACCAGATCATTGCTACGTAACTATATCTTAGCCATTTTTCTACAAAAATCGTTCGTCAGTCCTTGGAAATATCCTAATTTATCCTAAAATCTTACGCTGCCTTATTCTCTCCGAAAATAAAAGTAGCTGAGCTAAGAGCTACACGAAAGGTTTGCCAGTCTGGCTTACTACGAAGGCGAATGCCTCCCGTGGTTGCTGATTCACACTTAAGTTCTTTTTCCCGATTTCACTATGTCAGAGTTAGAGTACTAACTCTGACCTAACGAGTAACTAGGATGCAATTGCATCACTTTCACCACCATTTTCCTGGTGAGAGTATGTCAACTTTGAATCTGAGGTTAGTCCAGGCAGATTGACTGACTGTTTTTCAGAGACAGATTAACAAGTGGATGCTGATAAATAGATGAAGTTGATAAGCTTTCAACCCTGTTGGACCAATAGGTGTAGTTACGAGCGACGGCGCAATCGTGAATTTTCTGAAACAATGATTTCTCAAGATGGATTGTGGGCTAAATTCTTTCAAAACTGTAGGGTTCAAAAAGCACATGCAGAATATTCATCAAGCACAGCTGTT
The DNA here is from genome assembly GCA_030762985.1 of Adelphocoris suturalis. NCBI lineage: Eukaryota > Metazoa > Arthropoda > Insecta > Hemiptera > Miridae > Adelphocoris > Adelphocoris suturalis. Next base: position 24,320,341 of record CM061046.1, read on the forward strand.
GCGAGAGATTCTCAGCTGAGATTGAAGATACCCATCATATAATTGAGTGCCCGTCCCTGGAAAACCAAAGGAACACATCATGATGGACGAAATGACTCAGTTTCAAGAAATGGAACAACAATTCAACCTGCCATGTCTTCTACGATCTCGTTCAATGAGAGTTTAGAATGTGGTATACAAGTTTCTAACAGTTTCTATACATCAATTTGAACAGTGCAGTGAGTATTTTAAGTACCTATTATTTAGTACTAGTCATTGTAAATGATTACATTATGTCATATGGCTATATGGGCAACCATTACCCAAAAAGAAGTATTATATATATTTAAAAAAATATATATAAAAAAGTAGGTTAGCTGGAAGATGAGCTCATAATGATTTCCCAAGAACTACATAAGAACCTGTTCAGTCAAATCAGATTAAATTTCAAAAGTTTGTTTGGGTTGGCTTTTTCGGACAATTTTAGTGAGTTGTTCGCATGCGGATAACAATTTTTACAAAACACCTATTTCTCACGCTCTAGCGGCCCGAACCCTGTCGTACCACCGAGGATTAATTATTAATAGGATAAATATCATTCAATATTCCATCCGTTCTTATTCTAATTAATATATATAGATATAATACATATATATATATGACCTTCCAGACGATAACACTCTTTAGGATTGAGATAAAAATTCAGTTATTGCGCCCGAAAATCAAGCATTCCAAACGAAAGGAAGAGTTCGTTGGCCAGCTTCTTTTGAGCACAGTAAGTTGGTCAAATGTCAAAAAGGAGTTTTTCCATAAAATTGGTTTTTAACCATTTATTTCTACTGAAATTGATCAAATTTCAATACAATTTAACATAAAATGCGATAAATTTGTGATTTAAGAAAATTCGCTCATACAATCATACTACATGACTGGAACTTTTTTTTTTCCTAAAATTAATTTATTTAAAAATTAAAAAAAAAAAAAAAAGAAATATGAAATTGGCCATTATTGGTGGGTATTCGCACATTTAATAGGAAAAGAGAACAGATAAATACCCATTAGATACTCACCTTTGCTAAAGGTTTGGGAGGAGATACGTGTAGACCGCCAACCTCAATAGTGGAGGGATTAGTAGGGCGAGGTCCATACCAGCTGTTGTGCGCGTTCACCAAATACAAACTCGCGTTTTTTGTGATTTCATCCAGTGGAGGTAAATCTCCTATATGCTTGCTCGCAAGACGGTGCGCTGTCGGATAAATTACTGATCTATAGTAAATCATCATTTGTACTATTTCGACCGTATTCCAGAACCGTCCAAAAAAGTCCATTTTAGAGCCACTTTTTCCGAATAGTTGAGGAATCACTGATGGTGAAATAGGATCTGCCAATGTGTCTCTATGCCATGGATAGGCTTCGCAAGTATGAATGACAATAAACGGCGCACCTATCTTGCTTACGTATCCCATGAATAAGTCTGATTCAAAATACTCAACTATCACAAGATCATATTTGTCCTTCAAAATTTGATTGTAGTTATTAATTTCGAGCAATTCGTCATATTTCTGAAGAATGTCATTGATTAGATACATGGTTGTCATGTGGTTGGAATTTTCATAGTCTTCTACATCAAGAAAACCTCTGAGGGGAGTGCCAGGTTTTGGCTTGAACATTATTGACTTGAAGTTGTCGTGGGGAGTTTTTGGTTGGAAATATCCTGCCATCGTCACTTGATGTCCTTTTTTGGCTAGTTCCTCCAATAATGGAATCGTAACTAAATTGTGGCTCGTGCCATAGAATGGTAAAAATCCAAGAATTTTAGCAGCATCTACTGCACTCATCAGTATTATCATCTCCAAAAGTGAAAATCTTCCGTTCATCGTGTATACTTACAATTCAGTAGAACCCAATAAATGAATATTGTTGGAATTCTTATATTATTATAGTCTAATTTATCACTCACTCAGAATCTCCAAAACCATATTGCGGACACTGTTGTTACTTAAGAAGGTGCAGTTCATCGGAGTTCAAAGAATTTATTCGTTCCCAGAATTTGGAACTTGAATATCCAATGATAGGACACTTAACAACAACCGATTTCTGTACGATTCAACTCACAAACTGTACCAGACACTCTAATCTCAAATCGACGGTAATCAACAAGGGGAGGGGGCGCCACCACTCAACACAAAATATAGTAGAAGTGGTGTCTACCACTTACTGCTCATTGAGCGAGTGTCTCAACCTCCACTATGAAGGACTCACAACTCTAAAACGCTGCAAATTGTTACGCAAAGGTTTATTCTATCTTTATCATTTAGCCCTTCTAAGTAGATATTTAGAAACGATTTGCGTCTCGCAAAATGGTTAACCCCTTTACAGCAACAGGACCTCGCAATTATACACTTTTTAGTAAATGCTAAGAAACAAAACGATTTTTGAGAAAGTCACCAACCAACCAAGTAGAGGGGCCGCATGGACTGCATACGTACTGATTTGAAACTACGTTTGTTTTTTGCACATAAAACATAAATGTGAGGTAGACTAATGAATTATTAATGTATTTCTGTAGGTCGATTTGGAAAGAAATCCACCTCTGAAGATCCTCTACAGATAAGTGGTCCTCTGCATCTCGTCAAATAGTGTTTAAGGTGTTCCACAGACGCTGTATTTCAAATTTCAGCACCGTATGTTGATCAGAAAAGAAATTGGTCTCTGACCTTCCTCACCTGATCAGTTCTCCTCCATACATGTTCCTAACCTACACGCTTGTTCCCAAAGCCCTTCATTTTTAAATTTTATCGCAGTAGGTCAATGAGAATAGAAATCAGCCTCAGAAGTCCTCAACTGATGTCTTGGGTGTCATAGCCACCACGTAGCTGGTGACCATAAGTCTGAAAGACAGAGCATAAAACCATGTCTTCTGCGTAGTCCTTTTGGCATGTAAAGCATATTTGGTTGGTGATTTGACCTTGGGATCTGGGTTTCGTAACCAGCTGGGTCCGGAAGGAGGTGCGATCTTACCAATATTCTGAATCTACAGATTTTATGTTTTCAAAATCATCAACAATTTTTAAAATTTACAAAATTTTGCCTTTCAAATATTATATCAGCCAGGTATTGTCGTATTAAAGTGGCGACCAGAGACAAACTAAAGCCTTTTTTAGTCGTTGACTTTTGCTTGCACTAGATAGAGAATCAGATGCAAACATGTATTCATTTCCCTAGCCGGTCTTTATTTGGTTTTCGGCAACAGCATGATAGGGCACTCTATCTTATATATATATATATATATATATATATATATATATATATATATATATATATATATATATATATATATAGCTTCCTCACTACCAAAAGTAGGAAAGCTTTGTATTCGTGCGAGAAGTCAAAAGACACATTTTCTTCCAAAATCAAAATTTCCACTTACTTTGTGCGTTTCAGAGCTTGCTAATCAATTTCGGTTCCGTGTCTATCTATGGTAGGTAAATCCTTGCCACACCCAAAACTGTACCGGCTTCAGACCGAGTTTTATGAAATTTTCAAGGAATTTGCAGCTAGATGTAGCTACTAGATGGTGCCCTATAAATTTCATCGCTGTCGGATCAATAGGAGAGGAGATTTCCTGAAACATTGATTTCTAACTCCAATTTCGTTCAAATTAAGAAGCTAGTTGGGTATTTGGGGCAAAACTGCAAGACCTATGAACAAATTTGTATGAACTTTTCTGGGATTGTTTGGGTCAGCCCCTGAATGATGTCCTATCTAATTTTCATTGCTGCTGGATCAATCGTAGTTAATCGCGCAAACGTTCTGATACTCGTTCAAACGGGGGGGGGGGGAGGGGGGGGGGGGGTTGGATATATGTCCAAGATGATGCCCTATGTATTTCATCACGATTTACTGAGTAGGTAATAAATATTGATCATGCGCAAAACCAATATTGGTTGACTCGGTAAGGCTAGGGTTGAGGTAGAAAAACAAAAATTAATCGTTATGACTGTGAGTTACCAGACCCTTTGATCTTCTAATTAGGTACTTACCTATTTTTCAACTCTGAAGTTAATGAAGCCTGTAATTTCCCCAATAGGTAGGTAAGTACATTTGTACTGAGTAGGTTACTAATTCATTTATTTGTCCATTTCCTCAAAACCTTGGAACGAAGCCCGGTGTTTTTTTAACTTTTTTTCTTCAACCAAAACTTGAATTTCCTAGTTACCCATATGTCTTGGACGTTTAGCTTCCACTAGCCATCCCATCCTGAAACTCAGCAACTTAAGCTAGGTATTCCCTTCCTTCAAAACCTGAAAACCCGGAACAGCAACAGCCGTAAAACTACAGCCTGGAGAGGGTGCAAAATAAAATTCCTCTGGTACAATGTCTAAATAACCGCAATTTCATTTCGTCAAATAACCCAGCTATCGATTTGTTTTCTAATATTCGTCGAGTATTCAAAAATAATATAGATCATATTTTTCGAATTAATTACAATGTATCTTTTCTATTGTTTTGACTTCAATGCTATGCAAGCTCCTTTATTCCATGACTATGAAATTGTATCGTTATATATTATTCTTAATTCTCATTTGTATATTGGTTTCTCGCCCGTTCAATAAATACATAAGTGAAGTGGACTACCCTTATCTATTAAATGCGTACCACTTGCTTCACATCGAAAGACGCCAACGCATATCAAACGTAATGTTTCTGCATAACCTCCTGAATAATCGTCTCGACTGTTCAGCTTTGCTATCCAAATTGAATCTTCTAACGCCCAGTCGATCAACCAGATCCTCAGTATTTCTCGCCGAACTTTTTCCTCCAACCAACTAGGTACAACCTCAACAATCGCCCTCTTCATCGCACCCCTCACACAGAAAATCTTTTTCTAAATGTGAATACCAGTTTTTTTTTTTCTGTGATGCACTTATTAAGCTTTTATCCGCATACATAGTTCCTGTGAAATTGCCTTTATTTTATTTTTTAAATTCGTTTCTAACAAAATTAAGATTTTTGATATTTCATGCCTTTACTTTGGCACATAGAATCGAAGTGTTAGGTTCGTTACGTTACGGAAAAATGTTACTTTTGATTTTTTGATGATTATCGCTTACAACCAAATCGTTGCTACGGAACTGTATCTTAGGCACTTATCATCGTACAAAAATCGTTCGCCAGTCGTTGGAAAGCTCTCGATTTACCTAACCGTATAATGTTAACCACTCCGCAGTACGTGGCCAACAATCTGAGGTATGAGAGTGGTTGTCTGAATCATCGTTTACATACAGGTGATTGTTCTTTTTTTTTCTTCAATCTAATAAATTATTGAAGTATTAAAATTTTTACGTGCTATACATTTCTGTTCAATGACATAATATATTTTAATTTTGTGTACCTAATTAGACCCGTAATTTAAAATATGAAATGAATAAATTACCGTATCGTAAACGGTGACTCTCTATTACAAATAAAATTTTCATTCTGCGCCCTCTACCACTGAATGGTTGAAAGTGCCTCAGCGATTCGGGTGGTCTCACTCAATTATTTTAAATGAAATCTTTAAATAACAAAAAAAAAAAGTTCTACTTGTGCAGCAAAACCTCATGAGCGAATTTCCGTGGTTTTTAACATTATATATTAATTTTTATTTTATTTAATAGTATTTTAGCACTTTGTGTATACTTAAAAATTGATAACGCTCAAATTTATGGCAAAAGCTTTTTCTAAATAGCGTTTTGATAGGGATAGTATTTTTGACTATTTTGTTGGCAACAATATAGATTTTTAAGCACAAGCAAAATTTTGAGCGATGGTCTTAATGGTTTATGGTTGGTAAACGTTTATCATTAATATTCGTGTATGAAATATACATTTCTAGGGTTTTAGCTATTTCATGCAGTTTTTAGAGATAAATTTATGCTGATAATTTGCAGCTGTCTAAGTGAGGATTTAATTTTTGGTTAAGGAATGAATTTTAATTTCGAATTTCAGGAGAGATGTCTCAAATGAAGTCTGAGACTGACTGTTTTATAATCCAACCCTTCCATCTCATACTTTAGGGTTGAGCGAAAGTGGTGTCGAGGTTCCAAGACCATCGAGATTAAAACCAAATACAATCCTGACTGATCAACATTTTTTGATGCAGTGTTCTTATAGAAAATTTTACGCTGATCGAAATTACTCCAAGTTCTTATACCTAGTTAAAATGGGCAATTCTGGCATTTATATAAAAAAAATAAAATAAATAAAAAAATTAAAAAAACGCGTTTTTCACAATATTAATTGAGTGTACACAATTAACAACCCCCCGCCCCCAAAGCATTCTTCGTAATATATAAAAGTTAAGAGGGTTAAATTGTGCGTCGATTGGTCACTAAGCATTGTTAAAAATATGGAAAAATCACAAAGCCATTGCGTTTTTCCAAAATTTGTCGTCTCAATGTTTGGAAACGCAAATGGTCTGGCAAAGAAGATCGCATTGAAACGTCCCGTGTTGTTTATAATTTCATATTAAAAATTATAGAAGGAGTTCCAAAAGTACCCCCCCCCCCCCCCCTCCTATTTTTTTCTATAATTTTTGGGATATTGAAGAGAAACTTGGAGAGCGTTTTTAGGGTGCCTGTTGTTTTACGAAAATCAAAACCAGAAAAAAAAATCCGTAAGTTATTGACAACCCAATCTGGAAGGCATTGGGTACGGAAAAATTTGTTTTCTATTTTTGCCAAGTAACAACTTATTTTGAAGATGTTTTAGTGCTGAACACGATGGTGAAACCAGAATTGCAAAATCTTATTCCGTTCGTGGATCGGAGCTGATGAAACATGAAGAAGCACGATTTTCTCTCGAAGAACCAATCTTTTTTGGATAGCTCTCGTCAATATCTTGCAGATGATAGAAAAACGTCTGCCAAGTTGGGTGGGCAGAACAGCTTCCTCATGTATTGTAACGTGGACGTATAGAATTAGTTGAAGAACAAAGTACCTACGAGTCCAAATGATTGATGAGTCGACGTTATAAGAAAATAATGTTTTCGAACACAGACTACTATCAATCCAACGGTAATGAAATTTAGACGAGACCGTCTAGGAGCTAACCCGCATAATCACTGCAAATTTCAAAAAATCGTTCCATTAGTCTCGTAGTTTTTGCCTGTATCGATCACTTCACCAATCGCAATATAATTCGTAGGGAATTTTCGAACATATACCCATCTACTCCCCGAGTTTGAACGAAATTAGACCAATAGATGATAAGAATTCGGAGTTATAGTAAATTGAAGTTTACGCAAGCCTACAGACTACAATTTGTGTGACGGCAATGAAAGTTGTAGGGACCATCTATAAGCTATCCCGCACAATCCCTGAAAATTTCATCAAAATCATTCCATTAGACTCGGAGTTTTACCTGTGTCAATCGATATTGTTATCCCGCATGCGCAATTGGTATTATTACTCTACCAATTGCAATATAATTAATAGGGCATTTTTCTAGAACGTATACATACCCAATTCCCCACCGAGTTTGAACGAAATCGGACCAACAGATGATGAAAAATCGACGTTATGATAAATGCACGTATACGCAAGCGCGCAACCTACTGTTGATTTGACGGCATTAACAATTATAGGGGACCGCCTAGGAGCTAACCCACACAATCTCTAAAAATTTCTTCGGAATCGGACTGAACTTGGTATTGTTTTGGGCGAGACAAGGATTTACCACATACAGACAGATAGACACGGAACCAAAATTGATCAGCAAGCTCTGAAAAGTATAAAGAAATTGGAAATTTAGATTTTGGAGGACACAATGTTTTTCGACTTAATCACGAACACAAAGCATCCCAACCTCCGATAGTGAGGAAGCAAAAAAATAATGTAAAATTAGCAGTGATAGGTTGGTGGGTATTCCAACATTTAATCGGAATAGATAAGGTAGGTAAATAAACACTAGATACTCACCTTTGCTAGAGGTTTGGGAGGAAATACGTGTAGACCGCCAACCTCAATAGTGGAGGGATTAGTAGGGCGAGGTCCATACAAGCTGTTGTGCGTGTTCACGAAATACAAACTCGCGTTTTTTGTTATTTCTTCCAAAGGAGGTAAATCTCCTATATGCTTGCTCGCAAGACGGTGCGCTGTCGGATAAATGACTGATCTATAGTAAACCATCATTTGTACTATTTCGACCGTATTCCAGAACCGTCCAAAAAAGTCCATTTTAGAGCCACTTTTTCCGAAAACATGAGGAATCAGTGATGGTGAAATAGGATCTGCCAATGTGTCTCTATGCCATGGAATGGCTTCGCTAGTATGAAAGACAACAAACGGCGCATCTATCTTGCTTGCGTATCCCATGAATAAGTCTGATTCAAAATACTCGACTATAACAAGATCATATTTGTCCTTCAAAATTTGATTGTAGTTATTCATTTCGATCAGTTCGTCATATTTCTGCAGGATGTCATTGATTAGATACATGGTTGTCATGTGGTTGGAATTTTCATAGTCTTCTACATCAAGAAAACCTCTGAGGGGAGTGCCAGGTTTTGGCTTGAACATTATTGACTTGAAGTTGTCGTGGGGAGTTTTTGGTTGGAAATATCCTGCTACCGTCACTTGATGTCCTCTTTTGGCTAGTTCCTCGAATAATGGCATCGTAACTAAATTGTGGCTCGTGCCATAGAACGGTAAAAATCCAAGAATTTTAGCAGCATCTACTGCACTCATCAGTATTATCAACTCCAAAAGTGAATATCTTCCGTTCATCGTGTATAACAACATTAAGGTGGAACCCAGTAAATAGAAGAATATTCTTGGTTATATATATTAGGTATATTGTCTCAATTATCACTCACTCAGTACCTCCACACCGTTATTGCGGAAACCTAATATGGAAATTGGTATCCATGTAAGATTACATAAGAATTTTATCGGAGTTCGAAGAATTTATTCCTTCCGAGAATTTGAAACGTGAAGATCCAATAATAGGACACTTGGACAGCTACCGATGTCGCTCTGTACAATTCAACTCACACACTGGACCAGAGACATTCTAATCTCAAATCGAAGGTAATGAACAAGGGGAGGGGACGGCACCACTCAACACAAAATATAGTAGAAGTGTTATCTACCACTTACTGCTCATTGAGCGCGTGTCTCAACCTCCACTATGAAGGCCTCACAACTCCGAAACGCAGCAAACTGCTACACAAGGGTTTATTATATCTTTATTAGATAGCCCTCCTAAGTAGATATGTAGAAACGATTCGCGCATTGCAAAATGGTTAACCACTAACAGCAGCAGGTCCCCGCAATTATACACTTTTAGTAAATTCTAAGAAACAAAAACGATTTATGACAAAGTCACCAACCAACCATGTAGAGGGGCCGCATGGACTGCATACGTACTGATTTGAAACTAAGCTTGTTTTTTGCACATAAAACTCTCAATTACAATAAATGTAAGGTTCAAAAATTAATTATTAATGTATTTCAGTAGGTCGATTAGAAAAGAAATCCATCTCTCTGAAGATCCCCTACTGTTAAGTGGTCCTCTGCATCTCGTTAAAATTGTTTTCAAGGTGCTCCACATACGCTCTATTTCAAATTTCAGCACCGAATGTTGATCAGAAAAGAAAATGGTCTCCGAGCTTCCTCACCTGATCAGTCCGCCTCCATACCATACCTATTTGCTTGTTCCCAAAGCCCTTCATTGATTAGTGCGCTTCCCTGTAATTGTATTTTAGATACTTACCAGATTTAATTCAGAATTAAAACCCCCTCTCCATCTACCACAGCCATCCTTACATTGAACGACGAAATTGGTGTCCAGTAGTTGAGGTTAAGCGCCAAGAGGCACTCACATTGTAGCTAAGGTCAACAGAGATTTTTTTTTTTTTTTTTTCATATGGCATTCACATTATGGATTGTGGGAACAGACTAGAAAGAATCATCTTCAAACAGGTAGGCACCTACTCGATAGGTACTTATATTTCAGTTTACTGTTTTGTTGTGTTGGGACCATAGGTAGGTACATATATTGATTTTGCACCTACCAATTGAAATGTATTTGTCCACAATCCCTTTCTCTTTCCTTGTTGATAATAAAGGTGTCTTTATCTCTCTCGCTCACACAGCCATTTTATTGTAGTTATAATCCTGCTGATTATATGACCCAGACTCTAACGAATAATTCAGAATAGCTGAATTGGAGCAGTGGCTCATTTCAGTAGCACCATGGTACGGAAATATACCTATTACTGCATCATGCCCTTCAAGGGTTGAAAAGGTTTGAGATTAGGTATAGCTAATTTTTCCTAATCAACCTACAGTGCATTAATTTAAAATGGAGGCATCTTGCACACATAGAAAACAATATCAAGGTAGTACGAACTCTGACCTAGCGAGTAACTCTGAAGGCAATTGCTTCACTTTCACCACCACTTTACTAGTGACTTTGAAAATGAAGTTAGTCCCGTGCTGGTTCTAGACAGATAAACTGAATGATTTTCTGAGACAGATTAATAAGTAGATGCTGATAAATACATGAAGTTGATAAGGCTTTTAACACACATGGATCAATAGGTGTAGTTACGTGCGCCGGCGCAAATGTGAATTTTCTGAAACAAAGATTTCTCAAGATGGGTTGTGGTTTACATCAGTTCAAAACTGTAAGGTTCACAAGCACAGGATGAATATTTCAAGCGCAGTTGCACGTGAGGGATGCTAGGCTGAGATTGAAAACAGCCATCATGTTATAATTGAGTGCCCGTACCAGGAAAAGCGAAGGAACATTATGATGGATGAGATAACTGAATCTCAAGAAATGGAACTACCCTTCAATCTCCCATATCTTCTACAATCTCGTTCAAGGATAGTTTATGACGTGATATACAAGTTTCTAATAGACAGTTATATATGTAAAACAATTTGATTGCAGTGAGTATTCTAAGTAGGTACCTATTATGTACTAGCCATTGTAAATGATTACATCATGTAATATGGCTGTATGAGCAACCAATGCCAAATAAAACGTATAATTAAAACAAGTAGAACAGTGCTCACGAAGTGAGTCACATGATAGCACATTTTCTTCTAACGAGATCCACTGAAATAGACGCTTCCTGCGTTGAATAGGAGTCAAAATGGCTTTGGAGCTCACTCAGCTGATAGATGACCTCTCATAGGACTTCAGTATTCTCTCTTGAGCTTCCCTCTCAAATTTTTTACGCTGATAATGTGATAATGTGCAGCTGTCTAAGTGAGGATTTGGTTAAGGAATGAATTTCAATCCTTCCAACCCTTCCATCTCATACTTTAAGGTTGAGCGAAAGTGGTGTCGAGGATCCAAGACCATCGAGATTAAAACCAAATACAAGGCATTGGGTTCTTGGAAATTTTTTTTCCATTTTTGCCCAGTAACTCTTATTTTGAAGATGCGAGAAGTCTAATTAATAGGGAATTTTTCTAGAACATATACCAACCCAATTCCCTACCGAGTTAGAACGAAATCGGACCAACAAATGATGAAAAATAAACATTATGATAAATGCACGTATACGCAAGCGCACAAGCTCCTGTTGATTCGACGGCATTGAAAATTATAGGGGACTATCTAGGAGCTAACCCGCACAATCACTGAAAATTCCATTGGAATCGGACTGAGATTGATATTGTTTTGGGCGAGAAAAGGATTTACCACATACAGACAGATAGACAAGGAACCAAAATTCTTCAGCAAGCTCTGAAACGCAAAAAAGAAATTGGAAATTTTGATTTTGGAGGACAAAACTTTTTTCGACTTAATCACGAACACAAAGCATCCGTACCTCCTTAGTAATTATAGGAGGGTATTCCCACATTTAATCGCAATAGATAAGATAGGTAAATAAATACTACATACTCACCTTTGCTAAAGGTTTGGGAGGAAATACGTGTAGACCGCCAACCTCAATAGTGGAGGGATTAGTCGGGCGAGGTCCATACAAGCTTTTGTGCGTGTTCACCAAATACAAACTCGCGTTTTTTGTGATTTCATCCAAAGGAGGTAAATCCCCTAAATGCTTGCTCGCAATACGCTGCGCTGTCGGCAAAGTGACTGTTCTATAGTAAATCATCATTTGTACTACTTCGACCGTATTCCAGAACCGTCCAAAAAAGTCCATTTGAGAGCCACTTTTTCCGAATACTTCAGGAATCAGTGATGGTGAAACAGGATCTGCCAATGTGTCTCTATGCCATGGAAAGGCTTCGCAAGTATGAAAGACAACAAACGGCGCATCTATCTTGCTTGCGTATCCCATGAATAAGTCTGATTCAAAATACTCGACTATAACAAGATCATATTTGTCCTTCAAAATTTGATTGTAGTAATTAATTTCGATCAATTCGTCGTATTCCTGCAGGTTGCCATCGAATAGATACATGATTGTCATGTGGTTGGCATTTTCATAGTCTTTTACATCACGAAAACCTCTGAGGAGAGTGCCAGGTTTTGGCTTGAACATTATTGACTTGAAGTTGTCGTGTGGAGTTTTTGGTTGGAAATATCCTGCCACCGTCACTTGATGTCCTTTTTTGGCTAGTTCCTCGAATAATGGCATCGTAACTAAGTTGTGGCTCGTGCCATAGAACGGTAAAAATCCAAGAATTTTAGCAGCATCTACTGCACTCAACAGTATTATCAACTCCAAAAGTGAATATCTTGCGTTCATCGTGTATAATAACAATAAGGTGGAACCCAGTAAATAGATGAATATTCTTGGTTATATATTAGGTATATAGTCTCAATTATCACTCACTCAGTGCCTCCACACCCTTATTGCGCATACCTAATGTGGAAATTCGTATCCATATAAGATTACATAAGAAGTTTATCGGAGTTCGAAGAATTCATTACTTCCGAGAATTTGAAACGTGAAGATCCAATGATAGGACACTTAGACAGCTACTGATGTCGTTCTGTACAATAATTCAACTCACAAACTGGACCAGGGACTCGCTAATCTCAAATCGAAGGTAATCAACAAGGGGAGGGGACGGCACCACTCAACACAAAATATAGTAGAAGTGGTTTCTACCAATTACTGCTGATTGAGCGAGTGTCTCAACCTCCACTACGAAGGCCTCACCATTCCAAAACGTAGCAAATTATTACACAAAGGTTTATTATATCTTTATTAGATAGCCCTTCTAAGTTGACATGTAGAAACAATTCGCGCCTTGCAAAATGGTTAAGCACTTTACAGCAACAGGATCCCGCAATTATACACTTTTTAGTAAATTCTAAGAAAAAAACAATTTATGACAAAGTCACCAACCAACCATGTAGAGGGGCCGCATGGACTGCATCCGTACTGATTTGGAACTAAGCTTGTTTTTTGCACATAAAACTCTCAATTACAATAAATGTAAGGTTCAAAAATTAATTATTAATGTATTTCAGTAGGTCGATTAGAAAAGAAATCCATCTCTCTGAAGATCCCCTACTGTTAAGTGGTCCTCTGCATCTCGTTAAAATTGTTTTCTAGGTGTTCCACAGACGCTCTATTTCAAATTTCAGCACCGTATGTTGATCAGAAAAGAAACTGGTCTCCGAGCTTCCTCACCTGATCAGTCCGCCTCCATACCTAACCTACACGCTTGTTCCCAAAGCCCTTCATTGATTAGTGCGCTTCCCTGTAATTGTATTTTAGATACATACCAGATTTGATTCCGAACTAAAATCCCCTCTCCGCCTACCACTGCCATCCGTTCATTGAACGAAGAAATTGGTGTCAAGTAGTAGAGGTTAAGCGCCAAGAGGCACTCACTTTGTAGCTACGGTCAACAGAGATTTTTTTTTCATATGGCATTCATATTATGGATTGTGCGAACAGACTAGAAAGAATCATCTTCAAACAGGTAGGTACCTACTCGATAGGTACTTATATTTCAGTTTACTGTTTTGTTGTGTTGGGACATAGGTACATATATTGATTTTGCACCTACCAGTTGAATCCTTACCATACACCACACATATACCACATACAGACAGATAGACAAGGAACCAAAATTGTTCAGCAAGCTCAGAAACGCAAAAAAGAAATTGGAAATTTTGATTTTGGAGGACAACTTTTTTCGACTTAATCACGAAAACAAAGCATCCGTACCTCCTTAGTAATTATAGGAGGGTATTCCCACATTTAATCGGAATAGATAAGATAGGTAAATAAACACTAGATACTCACCTTTGCTAGAGGTTTGGGAGGAAATACGTTTAGACCGCCAACCTCAATAGTGGAGGGATTAGTAGGGCGAGGTCCATACAAGCTGTTGTGCGTATTCACCAAATACAAACTCGCGTTTTTTGTGATTTCATCCAAAGGAGGTAAATCCCCTAAATACTTGCTCGCAATACGCTGCGCTGTCGGCAAAGTGACTGATCTATAGTAAATCATCATTTGTACTACTTCGACCGTATTCCAGAACCGTCCAAAAAAGTCCATTTTAGAGCCACTTTTTCCGAATACTTCAGGAATCAGTGATGGTGAAACAGGATCTGCCAATGTGTCTCTATGCCATGGAAAGGCTTCGCAAGTATGAAAGACAACAAACGGCGCATCTATCTTGCTTGCGTATCCCATGAATAAGTCTGATTCAAAATGCTCGACTATAACAAGATCATATTTGTCCTTTAAAATTTGATTGTAGTTATTCATTTCGATCAATTCGTCATATTTCTGCAAGATGTCATCGAATAGATACATGGTTGTCATGTGGTTGGCATTTACATAGTCTTTTACATCAAGATAACCTCTGAGGGGAGTGCCAGGTATTGGCTTGAACATTATTGACTTGAAGTTGTCGTGGGGAGTTTTTGGTTGGAAATATCCTGCCACCGTCACTTGATGTCCTTTTTTGGCTAGTTCCTCGAATAATGGCATCGTAACTAAGTTGTGGCTCGTGCCAAAGAACGGTAAAAATCCAAGAATTTTAGCAGCATCTACTGCACTCATCAATAGTATCAACTCCAACAGTGAATATCTTCCGTTCATCGTGAATACTTACAATTAGGTAGAACCCAATAAATGAATATTCTTGGAATTCATATATTATTATAGTCTCAATTATCACTCACTCAGAATCTCCAAAACCATATTGCGGACAATGCTGAAATTGGTATCTACGTAAGCTTACATAAGGAGGTTTGATTCCAAGAATTTGAAACTTGAAGATCCAATGATAGGACACTTGGACAGCTACCGATGTCGCTCTGAACAATTCAACTCACAAACTGGACCAGAGACTCTCTAATCTCAAATCAAAGGTAATCAACAAGGGGAGGGGACGCCAGCACGCAACACAAAATATAGTGGAAGTGATATCTACACCACTTACTGCTCATTGAGCGAGTGTCCTCCACTATGAAGGCCTCACAACTCCAAGAATTTTAGCAGTAACTACTGCACTCATCAGTATTATCAACTCCAAAAGTGAATATCTTCCGTTCATCGTGTATAACAGCAATAAGGTGGAACCCAGTAAATAGAAGAATATTCTTGGTTATATAGTCTCAATTATCGCTCACTCAGTGCCTCCAAACCCTTATTGCGGATACCTATTGTGGACATTGGTATCCATGCCCCTAAGCTTACATAAGAAGTTTATCGGAGTTCAAAGAATTTATTGCTTCCGAGAATTTGAAGCTTGAAGAACCAATAATAGGACACTTAGCAACTACCGATGTCGTTCTGTGCGATTCGACTCACAAACTGGACCAGAGACACTCTAATCTCAAATCGAAGATAATCAGCAAAGGGAGGGGACGGCACCACGCAACACAAAAAATAGTAGAAGTGGTATCTACCATTTACTGCTCATTGAGCGAGTGTCGCAACCTCCACTATGAAGGCCTCACAACTCCAAAACGTAGCAAATTATTACACAAAGGTTTATTATATCTTTATTAGATAGCTCATCTAAGTAGATACGTAGAAACGATTCGCGCCTCGTAAAAGGGTTAACCCCTTTACAGCAGCAAGACCCCGCAATTATACACTTTTTAGTAAATTCTAAGAAAGAAAACGATTTATGACAGCGTCACCAACCAACCATGTAGAGGGGTCGCATGGACTGCATATGTACTGATTGGAAACTACGTTTGATTTTCTCACATAAAACTCTCAATTACAATAAATGTAAGGTACAAAAATTAATTATTATTGAATTTCAGTAGGACGATTAGAAAATAAATCCATCTCTGAAGATCCTCTACTGATAAGTAAAATTCCCTCCACCCTCCTCATCCTCGTAAAAACCCTCCTCAGCGATCCTCTACTTCTCGTAAAATTGATTTCAAGGTGTTCCACAGACGCTCTATTTCAAATTTCAGCACCGTATGTTGATCAGAAAAGAAATTGGTCTCTGAGCTTCCTCATCTGTTCAGTTCGTCTCCATTCCTAACCTACACGCTTGTTCCCAAAGTCCTTCATTTTTAAATTTCATCACCGTAAGTCGAGGAGAATAGAAATTAGCCTCAGAGGTCTTCAACTGATTAGTACCTGCCTCCTTATCTCGTAATTTTTTTCGAGGTGTCCCAAAGAAGCTCCATCTTGAATTTCAGTATTGTAAGTCAATTAGGAAAGAAATTAGTCTCAGTGGTCCCACTGCTAATCAGAGCCAGACTTTGTTTCGAGATGCCCCAAAGGAGCTCTATTGCAGGCTTCAGCATCATTACTGGATTAAGAAACAAATGAGACTAAGAGGTCCCTTAGTGCGCTTCCGTGTAATTAATTGTAGTTTAGATACAACCAGATTTGATTCCGATTTGAAACCACTACGGCGATCTACCACGGCAAACGGGTCATCGAAGGGCGAAATTGGTGTAAGGCCAAGAGGCAATCACATTGCAGCTACGGACAGCAGAGATTTGTTGTCGTCCTACATCATCATATAAAATATTTACCTACAAATTCCCGATTAAATTATCGGGAGTGCGAGTCAATAAAATAGAAGAAATATGAATAAATAAATAATAATACAGTCAATAATTGACTGTAGAAATAGCTTATAGTGATTGGAGTGGTTAATTATTGATGATTAAGTTACAAATCATAGAGTAGTAATGTGTTCCTTTCATTAATTTGATGAACGCATAGCCTTAAACGAAAAAGAACAATAGACACTCTCCCCGATCTAAGTGATGGTTAAAGCCAGTTAAGTGCACTCATGAATCAACCGGAAGGACTGTTGTTGGACAGCGCCCTTCACACACGTTTGCATCCATGTCACTATGGAAGTGCAGTTTTTGTTATTTGCATTAGCATAATAAGGAGTACCATTTACTAAAAGTTTACTGAAAAAAAAAAAAAAAAAAAAAAAAAAAAAAAAAAAAAAAATGCAGTAGCTTACTTCCTAAAGGTGGGAAATCGTTAAGTACTACCTATTGTATTTAGGCGTCTCGTTCACTAATTCCTAGGTTCAATAATAATTCAGGCACTTTTCATAATTAAGTCTAAAAACATAGTTTACGGAATTCTCAAATTTAAAAAAAAATTTATTTTCGCTAGAGTGGATGGAGGATTTTTGATGTTTACAGGGGTTACATATTACAGAAATATAATACTCATTATCCAATACCCCTCTCTCATGTCCAAGAAAACACCCTGTATGCGGTTTTTGACGAAAAGTACACCTTAGGTGCTAACTAGCATGCCCCTGATGTCCGACATTTCTCTCAAATAGTGGTTTGAACTATGTCAACAACCACGCTACCCGTTTAATAATGTCGCTGTCCCTGTATACGACCTACAACATTAGCAACAGTTAAAAGATAGCAAAAATCAAAAGATGTAAGCAAAGTTGAGAGACAACCCTCACCCATTAACTATAGTATACAGTTGAATGTTTGCACCACGTGTTTTCGGTTGATTATTTTGCCCTGGCCCCCGGAGTTAATGACCAATTTGTGCAGTTGTTTTCCTATTTGGCTTATAAATCTATCTAAAAAATGGATAGAAGAAATATGAATAAATAAATAATAATACAGTCAATAATTGAGTCAATAAAAAAATACGATTGGATCACAACATTCGTTACTGTAGAAATAGCTTATAGTGATTGGAGTGGTTAATTATTGATGATTAAGTTACAGATCATAGAGTAGTAATGTGTTCCTTTCATTAATTTGATGAACGCATCATCATGCAGTAGCCTACTTCCTTATGATAAATAGGTAGGTGGGTTTTCAAGTAATTCTAAAGGAAAATCGTTAAGTACTACCTATTGTATTTAGGCGTCTCGTTCACTAATTCCTAGGTTCAATAATAATTCAGGCTCTTTTCATAATTAAGTCTAAAAACACAGTTTACGGAATTCTCAAATTTTTAAAAAAATTTATTTTCGCTAAAGTGGATGGAGGATTTTTGATGAGGTTTACAGGGGTTACATATTACAGAAATATAATACTCATTATCCAATACCCCTCTCTCATGTCCAAGAAAACACCCTGTATGCGGTTTTTGACGAAAAGTACACCTCAGGTGCTAACTAGCATGCCCCTGATGTCCCACATTTCTCTCAAATAGTGGATTGAACTATGTCAACAACCAGGCTGCCCGTTTAATAATGTCGCTGTCCCTGTATACGACCTACAATATTAGCAACAGTTAAAAATCAAAAGATATAAGAAAAGTTGAGTGACAACCCTCACCCATTAACAATAACAATAGTATACAGTTGAATGTTTTCACCACGTGTTTTCGGTTGATTATTTTGCCCTGGCCCCCGGAGTTATTGACCAATTTGTGCAGTTGTTTTAGTATTTGGCTTATAAATCTATCTAAAAATAAAAGTTCCAGTCATGCAGCATGATCGTATGAGCGAATTTTCGTAGATTATCGTAACATTATATAATATTACTGTTTTGAAATTTGTGCATTCCGAGTACAAAGAAATTGTTAACCACCAATTTTATGGCAAATAAACTCGTTCCAAATCATATTCTACGAATAAAAACGGATTTTGGATGTTTAGCAATTTTTCAGCCAATATTGATGAAATTTAAGTACATTTTTCACCATAGTTTTGTGAATACATTTTTGCATGTTTTAGTTCATCGTCAATAAACTTCTTTCGACTACGATTCTGATAAAAATATAAATTTAACAGTTTTTAGACGTTTTCAGTCATTTTTAGTGATTTTTTTAGCACATTTTTTGAAATTTGACCAATTTAATCTGCTCAAAAAGTGTTGTCCAACGAACTCATCTTTCTTTTGAAATGCTTGGTTTTTTGGCGAAAGAACGAAGTTTTTATCACAATTCTATCGAGAGTTATCGTCTGGAATGACACACACACACAAACACACACACACACATATATATATATATATATATATATATATATATATATATATATATATATATATATATATATATATACTTATACATATATATATATATATATATATACATATAAAAGCGTTAAAATCCAGGAATCATTTCAGAATGCCTCAAAACAGATTTCGATGAAGAAAAGTTTTGAAAATTTTTATTTTAAAATTTTTGGAGCCATTGCAATAGTTTTATTTTCTAAGAAAATTCGCTAAATGAATAGAAGAAATATGAATAAATAAATAATAATACAGTCATATTTTAATGGACAAGAACATTTACGGAAGAGCTGTTTTAGGAACTCACTCTCTGACCTTCTCGAAGATGAATTGCAACATAGCAAAAAACAACCCTTTGGTAAGAGTAAGTTAGTTCAAAATCATCATTGGAGGTTCATAGACGAAGCACAATATTAACCATAACCCTGCGGTGGAATAATTAAAATTTGAGCAGTTTGATGTACTATCAAGGAGTATATTTCGTTGATGAAGACAAAAGCGCATAGCTAGGAGGGGTTTCCCCTAATGCTCTCGCTTCGTTTTCTCCTAATGCTCCCAGGATACCTGAATGCGTCTGTAAATATGAGACCTTGATACATGCAATACTGTAATGGAAATATTTTTCATAACTGTTAGGATATGCATATTGTTTCTCTTTGCCTTCCAGTTCAACTGGTGATCCAATTCAGCTTTCTCCTCACTATTGACCTAGGCTGGTGCGTCTCATTCAAGGACTTGGACAGCAACTTTGGGTACACTTCAGCTAGAAAGTTTAAGCAGTACATCTAAAAATTTGGATGCGGCGAATCGAACTCTTTGGCAAAAACATAACTCCATGTAAATCAACTTTTTTGAAATATGTACGTTAACAAATGAATGAAGAAGAATGGAAGGGCTCGCATGTATTTGTCGTACGTGTCACATCATGTGATTTGCATGCCAACATGGAAGGAGGAACCTGGAAGAGTTCAGCAACATAGTTATTAGACTGACAACGAAAAAAACGAAAGTTCGAATTTTTGAGGGGCTCAAAGCTCAGATGATTGCATCAGATGCTAGGAACAACTCCTGAAAATTTCAGTCCGAACCGATAACCCCTTGAGGTCTCCTAAACCCGTTTTTTGGTCATTGAATTATCGATTTTAGAACACTAGACGCTTAGGACATGAAAGACCCATGCGTCTGGACACTTTTTATACTATATTCCTATGTTTTCGGTGTCGCAGAACACGATGCCGACGTTATTGCAAGCGCAGAAGCTGTATTTCTTTCGATATTCAAGAAATCAGTCCAAATAAGTGATGGAAAAAAGACATTTTTTGCCGTTTTTACCTAGCTTTGACTGGGAAAAAAATTGTTTGCGGGTCTTTTCTGCTTCGAACCTTGTTTCCTGGCTTGTTCCAAATGTAACAAGACGAATTTCATCCTATAATATATTGTCCTTTTGGAAATATCTGCTCAAAAGCTGAGATAGCTTTTTTAATGGTAACCGCTCTATACTTACCAGTACCTGCGAAATCAAAATTTAACGCCCTGAAGCCCTTTTTATCCCATTATTTTATGTTTTTGGGCTCGTTGAACATTACGTGCAAGTAGTAGTGCCACTATTGAATATAGAACGGTTACCATTAAATAAGTCGACTTGGCTCTTGAGCTGATATTTCGAGAAGAAAAATGTATTCTGGGACAAACTTAGTCTTGTCATATTCAGAATAAGTCACAGAACAAAGTCCAAGGCAGAGGAGACACTCATAAATAGTTTTCCTAATCAAAACTAGGTGTAACCGGCGAAAAATCCCTTATTTCTATTAATTTTGTCCACTGATTTTTTGAACACTCTATTCACCGATTTTTGACACCTAGCTCTTGATTATTAACCGAAATACGAGTCCTACGCCTCCACTACTAGCACGTAATGTTCAACGAGCCCAAAAACATAAAATAATGTGATAAAAAGGGCTTCAGGGCGTTAAATTTTGATTTCGCAGCTACTGGTAAGTATAGAGCGGTTACCATTACCAAGCTAACTCGGCTCTTGAGCAGATATTTCCAAAAGGACAATATATCATAGGACGAAATTGGTCTTGTTACATTCGGAACAAGCCAGGAAACAAGGTCCGAAGCAGAAAAGACCCGCAAACAATTTTCTCCCAGTCAAAACTAGGTAAAAACGGCAAAAAATGCCTTTTTTCCATCACTTCTTTGGACTGATTTCTTGAATATCAAAAGAAATACAGCTTCTGCGCTTGCAATAATGGCGGCATCGTGTTCCGCGACACCGAAAACATAGGAATAGAGTATAAAAAGTGTCCAGACGCATGGATCTTTCATGTCTTAACCGTCTTTTTGTCCTAAGCGTCTAGTGTTCTAAAATCGATAATTCAATTACCAAAAAACGGGTTTAGGAGACCTCAAGGGGTTATCGGTTCGGACTGAAATTTTCAGGAGTTGTTCCTAGCATCTGATGCAATCATCTGAGCTTTGAGCCCCTCAAAAATTCGAACTTTCGTTTTATTCGTTGACAGTCTAATAGTTATTGTTTCTAGGTATTCGGCAAATTTGAGTGTTTGGTGAGTCAGGTTTCTCCAGAATCCATTCACAATAGATGAAGAATAGCTTCATCTTCCGCTTTTCGTTTAACTGTTGATCGCAACACAACTCCATCGTAGTCATTCTAAGGCTGAGATATCGAATATCCTATATCCGATATGAGTGGGAGCATTAGGGCACATTCCAATAGCATTATTGTTTTTTCCTGGAGGATTAGGGCATACCCCGACAGTAACTTTCGCTTCCCGTGGACCTAGTGGGAGGATTGTGGCCTTCCCCTTAGGTAGGAATGAATTAACGATGAAAGAAAAATGTATTTATATATTTATTGAACAAAGTAAAATAACTAAATACCATTTATATAATATGAATAAATATTTGTATAATAAAGAATACCGTAAATTGTAAATAGAAGATAATGCGCTAATTTTACTTGCAGAGTGGTACAAGTCAGTAAGTAGAGTGGCACTCTCTCTGAGGATGGAGTTGGGGGACTGGAATGATGGAATACTAGAGGCTTTCAGGCCCCGTGCATTTTCATCGGCCTCTTCTGCGTCATGTTGATCTTGTCCCCTAGACTTAGCGCCATGCCCTGGGAAAAGTAAAAGAGACGATCGTTGCAGTAACGGGACACATATAACAGATTGTGAAATTCTATGGATTCTTGGGAGTTTGAGCAAATTAATCATTCAATCAGGCAATAAAGACAATCATTCTTGATTTACGTTTGCGCCCACTAATCCTTCCACTGAGTCGGAGTATATGTTTTTAATCTATGAAAATTTCATCGAAATCGGTTGGAAACTATAGATTTCAAATTTGAAACATGGATTTGATGTTCGTGAGGGCACAGCAGCTACCAACTAATGATACAATCATGATGAAACTCGATTGTAATTTCCCAACTCCCCTTCGAATTTGAGCGAGGTCAGACGAATAGGCGATGAGGAAATGACGCTTGACAGATTTTACGTTCGTGAGTGCGTGAACACTATCAATTTCGGAGTGACGAGATTGATAGGGGACCATTCGCCGCCTAACCCGCTCGTTGGGGAAATGCTTATACTATGCAGTACAATCTATATGCCGGAATAATCTACATTTTACTAAATGGATCATGAAAGCGCGTGAGTGTAAAATTGAGAAAGCGTCTGCCAATTTGGGTGGGCAGTATAGCTTCCTCACATATTGTAACATGGACGTATAAAATTGGGCGAAGAACCAATGTACGAGTCGAAATGATTAAATGCAAAATAGAAATGTATTTAATGCTATCTATTATGCTCGGAGTGTCAACTAATATTAGTTTTGCGTACGCGTAATAGTTACCTAATATTCAACCGACACAATACAAAGGGCATCATCCTGGACCCAATAACCCCTTGAGTTTGAACGAAATCGGACGAATAAATGATCAAAAATCAACTTTATTCGAGTTTAACGTTTGCGCATGCGCCCAGGCTACTATTAATCCATAGGCAATGCAACTTATGAGACCATCTAGGAGCTAATCCGCAAAGTCTATGAACGTCATAAGCCAATACACCAAGAAAATAAAAAGCGAGTTAATAAATTACAACATGGTTAGGAAGACCTGAATATACAATATGAACAGAAGCCAATAAACAAATCACAAGAGAAAACAAAGCAATAAATTGAACAAGAAATAATACAAGCAAGATTATAGAAAATAACAAATCACTTATAAAAAACTTCAGCCGGCCGACGCTTCAGAGTGTAGGGAGATATTGAAGATGTCGTAACCACTCGACTCCAGGAATGCATTCACCTCACGAGGCAAACGACACAATGGCCGATTCAAAAAGTGATTGTGGGCTGTGAGAGGCACTTGAAACAAAGGTGTGTGGCAAGTTCTGTAGGGAGGAGCATTTATGTTGACTTTTGAGAGAAGCAAAGGAGATTAGATAGAGAACTCCATTTGCTAGTGTCAACTCGTAAATCGACAATTAACAGTTGACAATAGACAATGCCCGAGACAAGAATAAGCCGACGTCTTGAATATGCAGTTCTCTGACCCAATTCACAAAAACACGACTGCGCTGATGTCAGCGGATTATGAGACATTGAAAAGAGGCTAAATTCCCCCACTCGCACCATGGAAAGCGGTAAGGAGAATTGTTGCCCGCCCTGCAACTTACGTCACGAAAACTTGTACCCAATGAACGGAACGAACAATTGGAAGGAACGACTTGGAGGAAATTGCTGGGCGATGATTGGGCCCACCAAAAGCAGACACGCCCGGGACGAATGAATAAAACTGTTTGAAGAGCATCAGCTCGAGGTCTTGTTTCTGAAATAGTGTACCCATCCGGAGGCGGGATTTTGTCCGTTGAGGGAGCAATGGAAGACGGACCGGTCGCAGGTCTCCCACTCTTCGGCGCCCGCGTACCTATGACGCCAAGAAGAATCGGCAGCCGAAGATCAGCGAGCCTCCCTAGCCAAGAGACGCAAATGCTGAGGAGGGTTCAAGATCAACAGAGAGCCGTTCAGCCAACGGTAAGCAAACACCCCCCTTTTTCCATCTACTGCCAAAAACAGTCTCTCCGGCACCCACTGAAGTACGCCCAGACACTTCAAGAGACGAACAAATCTTACCCTTACAGCTAGTTTGTGAAAAAAAGTTATATCTGCCACCTCTCTACGGCTTTCAAGAGGTTGGGCAACACGTAATTGGCCGCCAGGTGCCGAAAATCATTTGGCTCGAAAGGAATCTTCAGTTTGAATGCAAGGTAGCGCATGAACTTCCGTTAACCCTCTCCGAAGGATATCTGTATGCTACATAAAAAGAGGACCTAACTAGATCGCATACTCCGAAAGCGGGCGAACCACTGGTACAGCAGCATAATAGTATGAACTGACGGGAAATCTCGTGTGCACTTTTTGAGAAAACGAAGGGCTCTCAGAGCTACAGCATCCACATGATCGTTAAATGTAAGTTTCGAGTCCAGTATAATTCCAAGGTCCCTGGTCAAGACAACTGTGGTAAGAGGGGTTCCTTAGATTAGATCTATGTGTTGGAAACATTGGTCCATTAGAAACGGAGTTTTGTCTGTCAATCAATTTTAGTTTTGCGCATGCGCTACCGTTATTAATCCACCAATCGCGATACAATTCATAGAAAATTGTCCTGAAATATATACCCAACTACTACCAAGTTTGAACGAAATCGGACCAACAGATGATGAGAAATCAACGTTATAAATAATTCACTGTACATCCGACGGCATTGAACATTATAGGGGACCCTCTAAGAGCTCACCCGTACAATCTCTCAAAATGTCATCAAAATCTGAATAAAACTTGGTAAGGTTTGGGGCGTGACAAGGATTTACACAGATAGACAGGCAGAAACGGAACCGAAATTGATCAGCAAGCTCTGAGACACAAAAGTTGCAGTCATGCAGCATGATCGTAAGATCGAATTTTCATAAACTATCGTATTATATTACATGTTCATTGTTTTGAAATTTGTTACACTGTTTTGAAACTTGAGCATTTTGAGTGCAAAAAAATAGGTGACTATCAATTTCATAGCAAGAAAACTTGTTCAAAATAATATTCTGCAATTCAAAGTTGATTTGAAAATGTTAAGGTTTTTAGGGAGTTTTTATAGATTTTTCATCAAATATCAATTAAATTTGAGTACATTTTTCTACATAATTTTGTGCGAAAATTTTATTATGTTCTTGGTCACTTTTTGGCTAACCTTTTTTGGCTAAAATTCAACTAAAAAAATATAAATTTAACGATGACTGGAACTTTAAAAGTACTTAAAACCAGTATCTTAATTTTAGGTGTCCGTTTTAAAGAAAAATATATTATATAAGTAAATATGATAATGGTGATGTATTATGTGTGTTATGCAGATTCATACCTGACTCTTGGCTCGGATACGGATGTGACCAGTGACCGGAGCATCAGGTTTATTGAATGGTTTCTCGATGCTGAGATTGGCTAGAGCATCTTCCCCGAAAATCGAGCGTGCATACATGTTGGCAGCCATGAACCCACATTGACCTCCCAGAGCTTTCTCTGGCGTCAAACATTTCATGTTTGTGCTCTTCAGCAAGTGAGCCAAATACTCGTGCAAGTCAGTGAGGTTCGTGTTTACAGAAACCTGAGAATCAAAGGAAAGCCACAAAATCTTTATTGGTAACAGATGAAAATATGGTAACGTTTCGAAGATTAATTGAGAAATCCAAATATGGTGTCACTATGATAAACAATGTTTTTTATGAAGGATGGTAATCAAATCGAATAATATACATTGAGCTTCTGAAGAAGGGGTCATCAATCCGTCGGATGAATTCTCCTCATCGAAATCTTATAGTAGAGAGATAATAATGCTAACAATAACTGAACCAGAAGTTCCTTTCTGCAACAACTATGCATATTTTCAGTTCGAAAAACCAACTCGCGATTTCTGCTCTACTTGCTGAACTGATCCGAACTAAGTAAATCACTCGCGATAAAACTGTGGAAACCCACTTCAAAACGGAAGTTTGTGACAAACATTGTCTATTTCCACGAAAACTAAAGAGTTACACTGTTAAATAGATTTCGACGGTTCATCATCAGTAACAAACAAGAATTACTATTAGTTCATTATTGCTAATTGTTACTGATGATGACTTAACAGTCGAAATCGATTTGACAATGTAACTCTTTATTTTTCGTGAAATATACAACGTTTTTCACAAACTTTCATTTTTAACTGGGTTTCCACAACTTTGTCGCAGGTGATTTAGTTCGTTTTTTAGTTTTAGTTTAGATCGTATAATAATGCTAAAGGCGATTGGGGGATAAATAAAAAGTTACCTATTCGATTATGCTCCAAACTCCACAAAGAAAAATAAATTAAATAAAACCAAAAGAATCGTACCAACCTTATTTTCCCATTCGAATTCCGCCCACATTTGACGGAACTCTGTGTCTGAACAAGATGCAGGAACTATGTAATCCATGATGTCAATATGAATGTCATTGAGAACAACCACGTTTCTGTCTGATGCAGCACCACTCACATCATAAACTATGAACATAGTACAAGCATATATATTTTAAACCTGTATTGGATTAGGTTGGCATTTGGAAGAAATACTCAGCAGCTCCAACAAAATAAAAAACGTATTTAATGCACGATGAAATGCTCACCAATGTTGCCAAAGATTATTCCGTTTTCTGTGGAAGCGACTTTGACGTTCGCTTTGATGTTACAAAAATCGTGTGGCGCTAGAACGCACGGTTGAGGTTTCTCCACCAATTTCAAGTCACCAAGTGTAGCTAACTCCAAAGTGCAGTTTTGAAGTGTGTCAGCTGAGAATTGGGGGAAAAGGTATTTTAATGGAGTTCGAAATGTTCACAAACTAAATTACCAAGACCCACATTCACCAAAAACTTGTGTAATGGAGTTTATCTAAACGCCATTAAAAATAATCTCAAGGATGGTGGTCTTTGGTTCCTTTCACAAACCCAAATCTTGTTTAAACCCATTTTGGAATAACGGAATTTCCTAACGGAGTTTAGGTCCAATAAAATGTTGGACAATTTGAAGCACCGGAACAATAAATCCGCCACAACCAGCTCTCTATATGACCTTCTGGACGATTACTCTCCATAGGATTGAGATAAAAATGTGCTAAAAAAATCACTAAAAATGGCTAAAAATCGTTGATCATATTTTTAAACAGAATTTTAGTCCATAGTAGTTTATTATCGATGAACTAGAACTTTAAAAAATCTATGCATAAATTAATTCTGAAAAATGAACTTAAATTTAATTACTTTAGCCAATAAAAGATGGAAACTGCAAAAAAAGCTAAAAATCCAAAAATTAAATAGCCAAATATTATTTAGAACGAGTTTTTTGTCATAAAATTTGTAGTTAATTATTCCTTCTTACTTACGAGTGCTGAATTTTCAAAAATATGTAACATAATACAGTACGATAATTTACAAAAATTTGCTCATTCGATCATGCTGCATGACTGGAACGTTTTTGTGATTGTGTAACAACATTTTTGCACTATGGGCTATATATTTCATCCGAATCTACTCTGTAAAACTGTACACACTAAGTAGTTCACTACAAGAAACTTTATTACCTATTGCAGATGGAGGACATGTAGAAACATGAGTCCTAGTGCCAACTTGCGTGAATTCATTTTAAACTTGAACAACAACTGCGAATAAACTTACAACAAAACCAACAGCTGCAGGTATGCAGTCATATTGCTTGATATCATTATTATCATGGCTAACAAAGAGGTATCGAAGGTAACTGGCCGGTTTTTGGGAATTAAAACTCGAGAGCCCAAAAGCCTTAGTAGGAGTTTAAATTACTATTGATGGTTGTAATTATTCACTCGCTGCCAATTAGGTATTCAGATTGATCTGAATGTTGCGCTATCAAACTCAGATTCACCCAGAAACCCCAGGGACTATCTCCGTCATAAATCGGGCGGACCGGATGATACTAGACGATAAACAGCACGGTCCGTCACCGCACCACCCGGCCCATCCCCTGCTCACTAGCGCAGTATGTAGTTGTTCATCCTCTGCTAAGATCCTCCACACATCATTCAGAGCTATGAACAGGAAATATATTAAAAAGTGCTAATGCAGAGTGGAGCTATTTGTCCAACTAATATACATTTTACTTTAAGAATTAAATAAGGATAAGTTATATTTTAGAGAAGCAAGATTGCGAGAAACCAGACCACAGAACTATACACATCATTCTGAGCTATTTGTCCAACTAATCTTTGTTTCACTAAAAGGACTGATTTAGAACACTTTCTTCTTTTTAATATATTTCCTCAAATACTTGATGAATGCCCGAACATAGGCTTACAGTATAACGCAAGGTTGGTAATTTTATGCACTAATGTCCTTACGTTTCTTAGTAGAAAAACTAGCTATTTCTATATTGCTTGTAAATGCATAACGTAAACAGAAATCCAAGAAGACACAACTCTCCAAAATGAAAAAGTTATGTGAAAAATTAATCGGGGCTCCGACTGTCCTGTCGAACGTCAAGTAGACAGGATTCCTTATGACTAGACGTATCGTTTTTATAGATCGTTTTTGCTCACTTCCAACCGATTCCATGATATTTGGAAACCCTCACTGAAAGTCTATAGGCAGCGTTTTCTTGATTTCACAAGAAAATTTAATTTATACAGTAGAACACCTAATTAGAATGGGGAACTTCGTAAAATATGGACAACAAATTAATGAAACTTGGAAAAAATTACCAGTCTGATTGACGATAAGGACATCCAGGACGATATCATATTGATTAACTTGCACATAGGCTTCAGCGTAGACTGGATCTGAGAAACCTGTTAGTTGGGTAACTTTGTTTAGTTTGCTGGCAGAGAAGAATAGTTCAGAGTTGGCGGAGCTACCACTGGTTGGACCACCAAGTGCTTGCGTGAGACTCAGCTCAAAAACGTTTTCAGAACCTAGCTCAGAGTTCCTAGCAGACGACAACTGCAGGAATGAAACAGGGTCGTCAACGTGGATGAGGTGGGCTGTCTTCTCTTTGGCCTAAAAATATATCAAGACATCATAATAATCTACTGAGATACAAAAATCTGCATTAGCATCGTCAATATGATACAGCAAGATAAAACTACCATACCTTTACCATAGCAAGATTTTTGCGGAACCAATCTCCTATATATAATAAGGATGAATAATATAGAAGAACGTACCTTGTTCAAGGCTACCTCTTCATGATGCTGAGCAGTAAGCATGGCTGCCAAAGCTTCTCTGCATTCCTGAGTGAATATCTTCTCGATGGCTGGACTTCCATCCCAAAGGACTCTCAGACAAAATAGCATCCTCTCAGCATCATCATTATTCAAGTTCTTCGTGCAAAGTCCTGTAAAATTCCACGGAATTTTGCAATGAAATGAAGAAGCGGTGTTAAGGTAGTAATAGTGATGATTAATCATCCAACTGAAAAAATCACAGTAAGTTCTTCCTTGTATAAAATAAACGTTACCAACCTGATCTTCCAAGGTGGAGAATACAGGCAATGATCAGCATACACTCATTGCAAAATTCATTCTGTGCAGCAGTGTTGGACTGCAAATTGTCGAACTTCAAGGAAAGTTTGACCAGGGTGGATGCTATTGTGGATCCAATGGAGAAATCACCGTCCATCAAGTATTGCCTCAACGGTGGTCGATCCTCCTTTTTGGATGTGCTAAAAAATTAAGCAAATAAATAAATTCAACTAGAATTAACGCGTGATCCCTTAATAACAAAAATTAATAAAAGAACATTTCCAATAAGAATAAATTACGAATTCGAATTTTCTTATTTCATTGAGGAAACATGAACATACGACACAGTGCTGAAAACAGATTGAGAAGCGTAGGTTCCATCTGATGTAACAAGTTTAGAAGAGGAAGATGTTACTGCACTACCCCCACTCTGTTCAGATGGTTCTTCAGCCTTCTCACCAGCAGCTCGCTTCATTTCATCGTCCACCATCGGAATCTGACAAACAAAATAGGTAAGACTTGAAAATCGAGCCACACATACTTGTAGGTATTGATAATAAGGTACATATACATATCATGGAGGTTATATAATGGTAAATCAGAAAGGTTGGTTGGTTGGGGCGAAAAGTTTGAACCAATGTTAGAGATACAGAAAAGAAAAACAAAGAATTTCGTGTATCTTTGTTGGCAGCCCTACCCCAAGGCACGCCGTTTGTAGGTTGTGGCCATTTGGCTCATTCGTTTTGGTTCTGAGGAAAGTTTTCAACGCTTTTCCAGATTGAAAGTATTTTTTGGTGTACAATAAGTTCTTTTGTGATACTTTTTTCAGTTATTTGAGTAGGATTGTTTTCGCAAATTCACTTAATGTCTTTGGACAGAAGAAAGAAGCTGTTTCCTCAAAAGAAAGACATCGAGTTCCAACCAGATGGCGAAACAATTACTCCTCAACAGAGGAAAACGTAAAAAACCAAAGTTAAAGAAGAACGTTGTCTAATTCCACAAAAATAAAGAGTACATAACATTGTTAGATCGATTTCGATGGTTAGGTCATCATCGGTAACAAACAATAACTGAACAAACTTTAGAAAGAACACAGTTTATATAGTAGCAGGTGAAGGGAGATTGAATCCCGTTGGTCCAGGGAAAGGAAATAGCATGAGAGGTACAACTAATTAAGTGTATAGAAAGTGAAGGGTACTATAGCTAATCGGATGAAGTGACGGGAAGGAGAAGAAATGCTCAATCTGGTTTCAACAAGCAATAATTGTTTGCTTGTTTTTCTTTAACAACACATTATTTGCATCCATGCTCTAAGGGTCCTCGGGGGAGGGGGGGGGGGGGGTCTTGGTCTTTGATACATATTTAGAGTTCTTTTTGATATGTTTCACGTCTTTAGGATAGGCCGTGATTTGAATTTTTGCAGGACCACAGGATGAGCAAACATAGTTGGACCACTTGTCTAGGTTGAACCACTTACTCAGGTTTGAGATAATTGAAGTTTCTATTACCATCTGAGTGAGAACCAGTAGCATGAAACATGATCTGTATTTTTAATCTGAATCACTAATCTCTGAATAGTAACATCTGGGGATGGGGAGGGGGGGGGGGGGCTCTCGCCAAGGTGGGAAGCACTGAGTTTTGATATCTCTTATCAATAGAGGTGTCTCAGTACTGGTCACCGCCTTGCCAACTATTCTTTTACATGGTTCATGTAGTGCCTGCTCTAATCTTTTTCTTTTTGACCCTTGCGTTCTAGCCCGGATTGATGGGCCTAACAAACTTTTGGGCTGGCGGATCACCTTTAAACAGATGCCAGATAACTTTCCCAAAATATTACCGTAGGAATGACCGATTAAAATCATATTTAGGTAATTGAAGAGAAAGGTTGGTATGGCCCCGCCCCAGTTACTCTTTTTTGGTTATCCAAACCCAGGTTGTCCACCAGCACCTTTGAATGGAATGAGTAAAATGACCAAATCCTGTGAACAGCGTTCCTTAGAGCAAGGCCCCAAAAAAAATCCTTATATTTATTTTGTGAATTTTTAAAATTAGCTCAAACATTCCACAACCAAGGGCAACTGCCAGTAACCAGTCTTTCCTTTCAATTACCTAAAATATCATTTCAATCAATCTTCCTGAAGATTGATTATCAATTTTATTGATTTAATTGATTTATCAATTAAAATACATCGAAATTCAGACATCATCTATCCATGTGCTCATCTTCTGGATGTAGAGGATGTTGTGGTGATGGCTTGGAACTAAGCTAGAATTTGGGTTTGCATTATCTTTTCAGTTTTTATGTTGAAGCAAAGAATGATAAGTTACTCACCTCCCCCAAATTCTGTTTAATTTGCTTCATCACAGCTTTGACGTCGTCAATGGAGGCTGCATATTCTCCCAAGATCCACAACGCTGCTCGATGCACTTTGACGAATTTTATTGAGGGGAAGGCTTCCAGTAATTTCTATAAGATAGGAGAAATACAGAAAAATTCTTGCCGGTATTGGTCAATGTATGCAAGGGGTGAAAACTGATAACTACAAATATTAAGTTCAGAAACAGGTGCACACTAAAATATATACATAATTACGATGCAAATTTACCTCAATAATTGTGTTTCTCAAGTTCTCAAATTTGTGGATAGCTTCCCTCACAAAAATAAGGACATCCTGGGAAGCGAGCTCGTTGGAGTCTGATAAGAATTCCATGAGTACGGGAATAACAGAAGCTGCTACGTCAGGGAACTGAAAAAGAAAATGGTCTGATGGTTTTTGCATTCTAATTCAACCCCAGGATTTCATTACCAGTGAACAGAACTTCCTACAAGAAGACAAAATGAATCTATCCAATGAAGTCTTATTCGTTAAATATTGGCTAACTATACATAAGTTTTGTTTTAATTTTCGTGAACTATTGATGCAGGTGACATACCTTCATACTGCAAGAGTGAAGAGTTCTCACAAGTAATTGTCGGTATTTTCCAGTTTCCTCATGTTCGGACAAATTGTGAGTTTTTGCCACTTCTTTCTTCAGCATCAGGACAACTTCTTCCACACATCGTGATGTTGTTAGATCAAGAGCTGAAATCAATATTTCACAATGTTGAATATTGACGATATGGTATGTAGCTACGTAAAAAGTGAATGCTACATAGTGGTGCCAGACAGAAGAGCTGATTAATGGCTGAAAAGAGACAAATGCGCTTTGGGACTGGTCAGTGATCAGTGCTCGTGGAACAGGAGAACCGGTGCTTGTAGCGAGCTCCTAGGCAATCAAACTATGCATTTCATTCTGATCTATTAGTCCAACTACTCTATATTTTACTAAAAGGATTGATTTAGAATATTTTTGTTGTTTTGTCTTGTTTTTGAGATTCGAGCTAGCGAGCATCCATACCACCAAATTGCACATCATTCTGATCTATTTGACCTCATCTATTTCGCCTTCATAATTTTTTGTCAATGTTAACTACCATCATAACCACCAGCGCTTATTTGTAGTGTTTCCATCATTCTTTACTCAAACCACCAACGCTTTTGGCTAGGATTAACTGGCGCTTTTGTATTATTTGAAGTATTTGAAACTATTTGAATGATACATTAGTGCTTTTGGGTGGCAGCATGCCATATAACACAAAAACTTCTCCAAGATTATAAGTAAATTGAAGTTAGGTACTCACCAAGATTCAAAGCTTTCTTTCTGACCTCCATATCAGGGCTAGCCAAGACACGCAGGATATCCATGACGAGATCTTGCAGAACTCTTTCGTAAGTCGGTATTTCTTTGAGGGCAACCAGACGATCAAGGACTATGAGTTTAACGTTATTGTCACTTTCTTTAATGATCAGATCGATATAGCATGATGCTGCAGCCTAAATAAATTCCAAAACTCGATAAAACTTCACTTACGTTTTCAGATTAATTTTATATTAAATCATTCTACTTTATAACAAAATTAATTATAATAATAAACACACAAATTAATCCCGCAACGCGCAGGTTCAAATAAGTAGGTATGTCAAGTTCAATGTTTGTTTTTTTGCAAAATAAGATTAATCGATAGTCAAAATAGTCTGAATTACTTGAAATCAATGAAGTTATGATTTCAAATAACACAGACCATTTTGTCATTGGTCCAGGTTCATATAGTAGATACCTAAACCATCGAAATTAATGTTAGCTAAAAAGATTTTAAAATATCTGTAGGATGAGTGCATAAATATGTTTTTATAAATGCAAATGCTGCCAAAAACTCGTAGAAGACAAAGAATCAAAAGAAATTTTGAAAAGCCTCTCCACATGACCACTAAAATAATAAATCTACTAAAGTCTTCTAAATAATAATAATTAAAGCTAGAGTAATTCTATAACTTTGCCAACAATACCAATTTTTCTCTTTATATTATTCGAAACCAATATTATAATTTACCAATTATCGTTAATTTATTTGAAGATGGTCTCTCACCTTGATGGCAGTGGGTGCATTTGACAAAGTTATCAATGTTCCCGCAGCTTCATAACGGACGGCTGGGCTGCTGGAGTTTAATAAATTGTAGATACATCGTATGAACCGAGAACGTTCAGAGGGATTGGCATGACAGACCTGCAAATCGATTACACGCAATATTTATACATGGCACGTTGAGCATCACAAGTTAAGCATCGAATCATCATTTATGATGAAAAGGCTTTAGGACAATCAAGACAACATGGCTGACAAAATTCATATCTATAGCTTCGCTAGATAGAAAAATGCCTCGTTGCCTAGAAAAAATCCACTTTAACTAGCCATCAATCATTCCCGATCAGAGTGTCAAAGAGAGAGTTGAAAAACTTGTAGTAATATACATGTTATACATAATCTACGTTGAAGGTTCCTTAGTTTCTTCACCAATTTTAAATAACAATCACTGAGATTCCTACCTTCTATCACACAAACATAACCACCAGCACTGGGTACCAAACAGGTTGAAGGTGGGGGTTGGGTTGGGTTTGAGGTTATCCTTATCATGGGGGGGAGGGGGAGGGGGGAGATAGGCAAGCACGCACATAAAATAAGACGACTCTTATTGAGATATTCTAACACTTCAAATTGCAATAACAATGAAAACATATAATTTGGTACCTACTTAATTTATAATTTGTCTTGACGAAAAATCAAGGTTTAGCCGCTGTGCACTTAGTCGATGGTAACTAACTTTAACTATCTTGTGAAGTTTTGATATGATTACCTTGTAAATCAATTCAACGATTACAAGTTGAAGGATGTCTCCAAAACTGGTGACTTGATCCAAGCAAGAAGCGAGATAGGAGAGTGCTCTATCTTGATCAGCATGAAGGAGCATCAGAAAAGCGTTCCTTTTACAGGACATGTCCTGCTCGCCATCCAGGAAATTAGCAATTAGCTCAGGTGCATCTGGGATGAGGAACTCGAAATTCCTACAAGTGTACAATAAAACATTCACTAATATTATCAAATCATTTAGAATGAGTAGTTCTCGTAGTTTACGTGAATCATTGAAAGATGTGATAGTAAAGGTTGGAATTGAATTTGCACTTGTGACACACTCGATCTTTGAGTTGCTTAAGGGGGAAAAATCGAATGGGTATTTTGTAGTTTGTTCGAAATTGTAGATTCATAAGAAAAGTTGGACACAACTCCTAGGTATTCATAACCTAACTCTACTTAAGCACTATGTCAGAGCAGAACAGTCAACTATAAATATCAAATAATTAAATTCTCGATATAAAACGTTTCCTGGATGAAAATATACCAAGTTAGCAACTATCACCTCGTTGAGAATTAACATTAAAATTCAAATTTGTCAAGCACATTGCTATTAGAAATGTATTTAGAGCTACAAAACGAGTAAGTACCGTATTTTTTGTTTGTTTGTAATTGATGTTACACACATTTGAAATGATTTAAAACCCAATTACGACCCTTATCACTGTTGAGCATTCAAAAGCTACCTAAAACATGTTTCGTAGCGCAGTCGAACATTTGTTTCATGGATTATACCTGAAAGGGGTTTGAAGAATATCATATTATGAGACAGATTGGTTAGCAAATTACATCCACTTACTTCATTGACGGGATTTCGATAAATTGATAAACATGGCATGAGCAGTTGAGATAATAATTGTTCCAAAACGATTATCAATACGATCACATTGGCCGCACAATGTTGCACCTTTTTTTAATTAACCAATGGATCAATGATGAGCTATCGTAATCAACCAAGAAATAACCGACAGAAGCATACGAATTTCAATCAAAATCGACAAATTGAACATACAACCCATACATTGTTCAAATTGTATTGCCTTTACGCAATGTGTGTAAGGTTACCCTTGTTTTACTCACATTAATATGGAATATGCAAGAACTCATTTTAGGTTTCCTGAAATACGACACATTCATGACAACTCACTTGTAGATGGTGAAGATGGCGAGTACAGCATTTCTGCGGACATAGGACACTCGGTGCTCCAGGCAGGATCTAATGGCAGGCATCAGCGGCTCTAGAAGTTCTGGCTCCTTCAGTTTGCACAGAAACCTCAAGGTCGATCCACGTACATACTCGTTGGGATGTTGCAAATCCTAAACGCCAAACGACAAAAAACGTTTCACAGTATTCTGGGAAAACGATGATTTTTAAATCTTCAATGTCTCAACCAACTGTTTTCAAGGAAGTTATATTTTTTTTTATCTTCCGCACCAAAACATAGGTTAGGAAATCCTTCCACCCATCTTTGTGAATAAGAAAAAATAAGGGCAGATATCTCTATCTACTGAGTTGTCTCTCTGCCACACTGTACTCTCATAGTTGATGAATATAATTCTGAACCCCAGAAATCTTATAGGAGACAATCACTGGTTTGACTCTATGTGAATACCTGAAGACTACTTTAATGGCCCACTTGGGATTCGGAACTTTCATGCACCCAGAACACTCTTGCCAAGGTGGCACGTGCAAGGCGGGCGAGCGTGTACAGAC
This sequence comes from Adelphocoris suturalis, assembly GCA_030762985.1. Lineage (NCBI taxonomy): Eukaryota > Metazoa > Arthropoda > Insecta > Hemiptera > Miridae > Adelphocoris > Adelphocoris suturalis. The sequence continues at coordinate 24,357,284 of CM061046.1, forward strand.
TTCGGGTTACCTCCACTTGACTCGCCCGTGTCAGATTTCTGTCGGCTTTTTGGCACGAGTCAAAGGACCTGAGAGTCAGGGCAAGGTTCACCCCCAGTACACGCTTGTTCCCTCTCGTGGCGTCTCGCTCATGAAACCTCTCATTCATCTTTTGATTTTCGTGTGGATTTACCGTGTTTCATTCATGGTGGAAATAGATTGTAGTAATGAAGTTGTTCTCCAAATTTCGGAGTACATAATGCCATGTGAATTCTGTCAAGTGGGACCCGAGTGATAAGGTTTTCATCCATAATTTCCCGTCTTTCCATTTTGGCTTTTTTAAAATGAAAGTAGATTTCATCTTGAAAATTTAGACACCACCCACACTGTCTACGATGAGTGGTTATCTACTTGAGAATTTCTAAAGCATTGGTAGAAAATGACGTAATAATAAGGGGGGGAGGGGCAGAGCAATGACGTAGCTTCTGCCCAAAACTTTGAAAACATAAATCATAGGAAGAAAACCACTTACCGAAGAATAGAGTGGTTGGTGTCTGAATACCGAGAATTTCATCTGATTTCATTTACGATAATACTTACATTCATTATCGTGAGATAATGAATGTATCCCTCATTAACTTTGGAGAACTCTGGTAGTCTCTGGGGGAGGGGTCTAAGTTTTGTTTCTTAAGAATCCTGTTACTGGCAGCCAGAAGAGCCCTTCTGCTAGTATCATGTTCCTCTGGTAATCCCCCGTCCAGACAACCCTCAAAAAGCTACCACACCAGTATCCAGTTTATGTTTGTCTGGAAACCCATCTTACTTGAAATATTAAACATGTAATCAAAATGGGACTTTTTTAATATTGTCAATATATTCTAAAGTTTTTCCCAGTATAATGACTACAGAACTTTAGGGTGGTAAGCCATTACTATTATTATTTAAATTCAGGGTCCGTGGGAGGGGTAATTTTCCCCCTCCGCCGTACCGAAACCGAGGTTTATTGTGCGGTTCTATGGTGGTAAGCCATAATCCTGGATAAGGTAGTAGGTTTTGAGGGAGAGCATGTATAGGCTTCTCTCGGGTAGGCAGTTTCTCAAAAACAATGAGCTCCAGACACCTCAATTTCTATCTTTCTCAATTTAACAGAAACTTGATCCCCCCTAACAACCAAATACAACTGGCTTTAGCGCTAAATCTAAAACTAGCTACATACACACCAAACTAAAGCTCTGAAGAGGCCACATATTTGGCGAAAGTACTTAACTCATAACAAATAAACACCTACCCAAGAGAAGCCTATAGATCTCTCCCTCAAAACCCACTCCTTAACTTTTGATTTAGGAAGACAAAAATATTTGTCTATCTTTTGTATGTGTAACTTTGGTACTACTTTACTGGTTATGACGAAAAGTTACTATGGAAGGGGGTTTAAAGTACAGTATAAATATAGGTTGCTCCTCATAGTTGTAGTTCAAAGTTCCTAATGGTGCTACAAGCGTTTTAGTCCAACAGCCTCATTCGGACGAAACCCGGTCAGGACCCGGCTAGGCAATATCCGCATTTGGACGGAACATTTTGAGAGAGGGATGTCTCACAGGACGAATGCCGGTCCCTGCTCGGCGACCTTGTTACCTCATAGGGTCGAATGCCGGTCACTGCTCGGCGCCCTTTCTTGTCTTCACAGACAAAACCCGGTGGTAGCTTGGTATTTTTTAAATATTGGGGGCAATTCAGTAGGTTTTACTGAAGGTTTTGACAATAGATCGCAGCACTTTATTGATAAAATGAACCCATTGGGAAGGAATATGAGAAACCTTTCTGTGACTGGTTACTACTTGAACTTCGACTTTTTATCATTATTTTCTCAATGATAACTCTTGTCCTCGTGTTGTTTTCGTGTGCGGTTTCCATTGTACCCAGTTTTCTGTGTTTAGTAATTGTGCTTAGTAAATGCGTTTTTTCCTTCATGGTGAAAACTTGCTCATCATATTCCCATCTCAAACATAACACTCTAAATAAATAAAGAATAACGTCGTCCAAAATTTTTCATATTTTTTGTTCTGGGGAAATGATTACAATAAAAGAAAAATAATAATAGGTAATCTGTGCTTTTATTTGATGAATATGTCTTCAAACGTGATGTACCGTTTTTAGGTGACCTATTGCAAAAAGCTTATCGTCCTTGAAAGATATAATGGCGTGTAATAAGTCGTCCTGTAAGGTACATGCATAATGCCGGTCCCTGACCGGGTCCCGTCCTTGTGGACACGATTGGAATTCAACTTTCGACCGCAAAGGGTTAATAATTTAGTCACAATTCCTAAAATTATTATATTTTGGTCCATCGAAAGTGACCATTTCAATACGTCAAGCGTTTCTTCAAGTAACTTGCAGGTCATCAATAATTGAAGTCAATTTGTTGGTAGACGTTTAAATTTATGGAGCTTTGGTAGTGAGAAAGCAAGTCACGAAAATACTGAAATGGTTTGCAAATAGAATTGTGATTAGGTAGATTAACAATGGCTACAGCGCACGAACAGACCCAAATGCATTTTCAGAGAGAAAGAGAGAATGTCTGTACTATTTGGCCGAATTCAATGAAATGTTCAGAGGGTGCTTGGATCCAGAAACTTTCCTGTATGAGTTAGAAACAATCAGAAACGTGTGCGTATGCGCAAACAGATTTAATTAAATAACCCATTTCTCACGACGTGAACGTCATGATCTGTACAAATTTCAGTTGAGGATATTCGCAAGATGATTTTCTGTTCATTTCAAGGGTTCAATACTGAGTACCAACCGGCAAACGGATTTCCATGGAAAACTTTTCAAACATGTAGGTAACTATTATCATTTTGGGAGCAAATAAAATAACTTCATTATGTTTCACCAAAATTAAATTTTCTCCTAGAAACTCAAGCAAAAATTTAATTTTCAGAACAAATATTATTATATGTTATTGATTAGAATTAGGAACTAAGAGCAGCTTCAGTCAAGAAGTATTTTCCTCTTAGAACCGTAGATTACCAACTCGATACTTCGTTACATACAAATTGATAATGAAGTGAAATTTTATTTTTTGAACAGTACATACTTTTGGTAGGTGGAATAACAAGAAATATTTGTATCACTTTTGGTTTATTATTTTCGAAAATTAATTCTTAATTCGATGGTTATTTCTTCTTCAATTGATCAAGCAACACATAGAAAAATTATTATAGGACACAATTTTTTACACCATATTCTGATAATAAACAGGTACCTTTCTGTAGGCGTCGCAGACGAGTATCATTTCTTGAAGTAGTTTCCCATCAGGATATGTTTTAGGAACGATCTCCCAAAAAATAAGCAGCAGCTTTTTAATAGTATGATCTTGAGACGGAAGGATGAATCTGATTATGTGCATCAGAAGTCCAGGAAGACGCTCGCCATTTGAGATCATATGTATGGTTTTCTTAAGGGCCTCAATTTTCTGAGCTGTACTTCCAGATTCTAGCAAAAATATTTAAAACTCAAGATTAACGTTCATAATATTTATGACAACCGAACTGTGTGGCAACTAACCGTTCTGTACCTACACAATTATTACTCAATCAGTCATTCAACAAATAATTAGCCAACAATAATTTTCTTTCATGAACTACTTCATCTACTCGACTTGAGTGATTCGAATGCCAAATACTACATATTATGAAGTTCTTGCAAATACCTAAGGCCATCACATTATATACGTCGTTCTCACAAATTGAATAATACATAACTCTGATATTATTTGATAGTCGTCTGCAAACCCACTCATTTGCTAATGATAAACAATGAATGATAAATGCTCTTACCCAAATCTTGTTTCAACTGCATTTCACTGACAGGTTCTGTATCCGCTGCAAAATTTATCAGCGAATAACATGGCTGTTCTACGACCATCGCCATCTTGATCTGTAACAAGTTAAGCACAAGTTTTCAAAAGAGAAATCACTATTGAAAGGGTCTCCAAATATGGAATAATTCCTTTAATATGCCTCAGCTAATGAATCATAAGTGGACTGTATGTAATTAAGCAAAAGAAATGTCCGAATGGAATGTGTGGTTTCGCATACACAAATTATAGTTCTCACTCAACTCATAGTTCTCTATAGTTCTCTCATCAACTGTAAAGTACTTACTCCCAACTATCAAACTTTTTTTGTGTGGGTTCTCTGCATTTCAATATCTGCATGTTTGTTTTACAATTTCAAATTAAAGCAGCTGAAATTCTAAGAATACTGACACCAACCACAACTATTCCATGATAAGCAGTTTTCTTTCCACGATTCGTCAAATTTATGGCAAAAAGCTACGTCATCGCACCTCTACGTTCCTGGGCGGGACCCCCCTATCGAGTATGAAGTCAGAACTTGCCAAAACTCTTTGAACAATCATAAAAATCAAACCACTCATCATAGTGAACAAAGGATGATGTAAAAGTTATCTAAATGAAATCTACTTTCATATTAAAATAGTAAACACAGCATTTCCAGACTAACTCCAATGTAATTATCTAGGGGGGGGGGGGGGGGGGGTTGTTGAACTTTTTTTTTTTTTTTTGGATCGATAAAGGTTTATTCTTGAAAAAAAAAATGAACCAAAAACCTAGTAAGTATTTAAAATAAATAATCTTATTTTTACCCCCACAAGTCTAAACCTCTTTAAGGTCAGGGCCTTTAATTAAGGATTTCCACCTAACTTCAGATTAATTTCACAAAACTCCCTGACTTTTCCAGTTGGGAGATCCCCCTGTTATATTCTAAAGAGCACATACTCCTTCTTTCTCATCAACATTTGTCTTGTATAAGCTACATTTTAGTTTGAATCCTATAATGAAGACATCGCTGACGTGCGAGTGGCACATAGATGCAATGCATACTATATTACAGGATGAATCGGAGAGTTTTTTTCTTATCCTGGGTTAATACTACAGCCTCAACGGCATGAGCAGTGGCTTTAAGAAGAGATCTTACTTACAGTCTACAAGCAAATCGCTACCGCGAACGAAGCTTACATGGGTAGTTAGAGTATGCAAATAGAAAAAGTAGGTAGGACATTTTTCGACCTATCTGAGAATGAGTAAGAACTGACAGATATCACCAACTATCCACATTCTACCTATATTATTGTTCAACAAGTCATAACTTTTTAGGTAAGAACATTATCTATATTCTGCAAAACCCCAGCGGATTGTTTGAGCTGGACATTACTTATATACCTATATGTTAAGAACTATGTACCTATCATAAACACATATTTACTTCATGATCATTTGAACACACATTTAACGTGACAGGCCCGACGAGTGAAGTAGGTAGCCTAGCTTGTGTCCAACGTAAATAACTATACAGTGATCAAACGGTAAGTTTCAATATGCGAGTAGGTAGAACCCGATTAGTTACATTGTATCGCCATCTACAAAAACCATTGTCTATTCTTTGAAGACTCATCAAGTAACTCGATAGGAGTATCAAGAACTGGCAACAGAACTATTAATTCCAGAAATATGAGCCACCGAGGTAGGTAGTATGTAGATACACGTCGGATAATGATTCCGATTTGACGAGTTTGACACATTACACAATAATACAAGGTATACAGTTTCTACATGACGAAATGAAGGACTTACGATAAAAATGAATGACTGGATCTACAAGTTCTTCTTTTCTCCTGAAAATGAGGATATTGGGAGACAAAATATCACAATTTTCCTGAAAAAACACCGAAAATTAGGAATTAAAGAAGACAAGCCTCATCGGTGTTATCAATAAGTAGTCGTGGAACTGTTCATCTTCTCTTGCTCTCCAGTGGCTTCTCGTGGCCAAACGTAGCAGACACAAACTTTACATCCAGACTTCCACTTCCTCCATGCAACAGCGATTTCCGAGTATTGTTGTTGTTATGTCTTTTCTTGACTCTAACCTTCAGGTTATGTAGCCATAGGTGTCTTCAGTGTATTTCTTCTTGTTGTACTGCTATCATTGTATTCGTCGCTTGATATCAATGATATGTCAATAATTTGTTATCATTTGGTTTGGAACATATTTATAATCCTACTGCTGCTCTGGGGATCAATGTGAGGGAGAAGGGCGCAGACTGCCAGTGCCAATTAAGGGTTTAGAGATGGCAACTGAGCTCATTGTCAAAAAATTTTTTTTTTGTTATTTGCCTAAAAAAATTCTTCATTAAGAAATTACCTACTGGTTTGTTTGAGACCAAAATGTTGGGGGTTTGATGCAGCAAGTCCTGAAAAATGCGTTTAAAGTTGGGCGTTTCACAAATTCGCTAACTGAAGCTGAGTAGTTTGTGGCAACTAGATAACTTAGGGTACTGAAGAAAAAAGTTTGGTTAGTTTTCAAATAACACATTGTGGGCTTGATAATTCTAAATTTCAGTTGGAATGCTCATATTTTTGAAAAACTCTTTCCAGAATGGGTTAAGACTATTTATCAAACAATTCAGTTATGGATCACTTTATTCAAAATATTCTTCCAGTACCTACCTCCCATCCGTTTTTTGAAGACTTGAGGTCTACCCACTTGAGTCTACTACCCTCACAAAAAAAACCAAGCTAACAACGGATAAAACACTGCTCGGGGTTCCCACTGGAAAAGAGTTTCAGGCACCATAATCGGCTTATACCTACTCTCCCTCAAGAAGAGACCCCTTTAAATTAAAAGAGGATTCCGCCGGTTGCCCCGAGTTGGAGTCGTCACAAGCAAATCTTTTGCTTAAATCAGCAAGTTTTTTGATTCTTTTCCACTCAATGGACTCAATAGGTACCTCTGACGGAAGCACGTTCAATTATATGATGCCCTAATGCCTCTGTTCTGGATCTCCAGTACCGGTCGCATCTGCAAAGAAAGTGCTCTGCGGAATCCTCCTCGAGTCCTCAAGGGCACATAGGTGAGATGTTATCTTTAATATTTAGCATCCTGCGGAAATCATAATGGCCTGATACAGTGTAGAGGGATGTGATTGGTGTCGTTCCCACAGCCCCCAAGATCATACTGCATGACTGGAACTTTTTTTAAGGATTAAAATTAAGTACCTACCCAAAACTAGGTTCTTGGTTTTATATTCACCAAATGATTAGGTATGATAATAGTTTAATGGGAAGCTGTTTAAAACCTTGTGATCGTCTGGATCTGGATCCTCGTTTCTCTCCATCACTCCATTTGGCGCGCTCAATTGACCAGTAGCACGCTTAGGATGATAAAATCATCAGATTTTGGGAAGGTTCAAAGTTGATTCAGTTTGTTGAGAATATACATTGTGAATAATAAACCAATGTTACACAAAATATCTTTATTTTGTTGTTAATAACCGAATAAACCACACCGTGAAATATTATTCTTTAAAATATTTATTTCCAACATCCAATTTATTGTTAACACAATAAATGTATATTTATACTCATAAAACATCTATACGTGTTGGGCAAGCATTATAACAGCGTATGTATTTCAATAATAGGTATAATTCAACAATGTACCACAACGAAAATCACCATCAGCGATACAATAGTAACAAGAGAGAGTATAAACATTATAGTATTTGACTATAAGGCCACTATGAACTATGGTAGAAAACAGTCATACATCTTCATATACAATGATAACATCCATCTCTACTATTTGGAAAAACGTAATTTATTTCTGAACACTCCATTATACAACTTATAAACAGGTCAACAAGTACCAAAATACAATTTGAATTTCACAACAGAAAAATAGAACGATTAAGAATACATTGTACAAAGATGCATGTTTGAACACTGACTTCAAAAAATGGGATAACTTTCTTAGAGTTTATATTTATGTTTATATTATGATTTACAACAACTATTACACGTACATTTTTTTGTTGAATTACACATTTTAATCATGATTTTACTTCAAAATAAATATTTACATCGAACTGTTAAGCCAGTTTTTATACATTGTTTCACAACCAAATGATGGATCATTCAAGAGAAGTTCTTCGGTGTAACATGAGGTTCACTAACAACTCACTGATACAGATACCAGTAAAATCCGCTTAAATTGTAACACTACAAGTTTCACATTATTTTAACCGCTACTAAAGTGATTAGCAGTATTATTTATAATTTTCATTCTCCACAAAAATAAAAATAACAATACTAATCAAATACAAATAAGATATACGATTTTGGCAGTTTTTTTCTTTTTTCGTTTCATCAAAACTTCATTAACTTCACTAGTGTACATACGTATATTTGATCAATGCATTTAAAATTTTGCAAATTTTTTTTACTACCAATTAAGGCAGTTTGTAAACTAGCATCGTACGTTGCTGTCTCACTGGTGAATGGGTTATTTGCAAGGTCGTTTTTTATTTTTTTCTGTTGAGTAGTTTCAGTTTGGGATTTCTAAAAATGCGCAATACGAGTGATACGTGATGAAAGGATTGAACTAAGTCAGTAATTCCGAAAGTTATAAAAGTGGCAGTCAGTTGTTTTGAAGTTGTCCTAATTTAAAAATAAAAACAAAATAAATAAATAATAATAAAATGAAATACCTACTAAACTGTGACCCATGCAAATCACTTCCATTACCTTCCCTTCTTGGATGGGGGCCAACAGACTGTACTAGCTATTCAATGCTTGTAAAGCATAAATCACAAGAGCAACTTCAAACCATTATGTGATGCCGCTGAAGAATGATTAGGAATAACCCTCATCAATGGTCTCTGTATACTCAAAATTATATTCCATTTTCATCACGAGATTGGAAAAATAAACAGATAAAAAACAAAAGAATACCTACCTCCTTATCAAGGTATTTTAATCAGGTTGTAGAAAGGGTGCTGGTCTAACGCGGCCACCCCGCCGCCTTCTGTTGTTGTACGCGGCCACCTCTCCACCTTCTTGTCTAACATGCGGCCACCAGCGTGTTTGTAAACAGATCAGTTAAGACTGATTTTTATCTTTGGAATTCGACCAGTATATCGTCTCAAACATTGTGCAACATGATCCTAGATAATGTTACTGTCAGTTTTCGTTTGGGTCCCGTCCCCACCGCGCACCGTCTTATCCGTCCATAATGCTCCTGAAAGAGTTGTATTACCGCGTGTTAATTAATGAAGAGACTTGTATAGAATTCTTGAGAATGAACGATTTGTTAGACCAGCCAGACTCAAAACAGTGTCATTTGTGCGGGAGTGTCATGAAGCCTAGTCAAAAACGTGAATGGAACGGTGACTATCGTCAAGTAGGTATTACGGTGTTCTAGCAAGCAGTGCCGCACTTCCAGTCTGTTGGAAAAGGCAATGTATTCTTTCATTATACTGATTATAACCAGAGAGTGAACACACGGTTGAAGTTACACGAAATTTTAGAATTAGCATTTATGTTCGTGACGGAAATACTCGTACCTCAAAACACCGCGATGTTACTCACGGGAAGAGCTAAGCGAACTGTTGGTGACTGGTACAATCTGTCCCGCGAAGTACCGGCACTCTAAAATCACGCGGAAAGATGGTTGGTACGGAAGATGATCCAATCTACATAAATAGATGAATCCAGATTTGCTGGGAGATGTAAATACGACCGGGGGTGGCTTTTGGCTGGAAACACACCCCCTTTTGAAGTCGCAAGCCTAAGACGTAGAAATAGAAAACAATCGAAATCACGGTAGGCGGATTGATGGGCCGTGGGTTTTTGGACTGAAACGGGGAAGTGAGGTTAGGTCACGCCAGACGCCACCAGCTAGACGCCAAAATAACTATACCTATTGAAAAAAAATGAGAGGCACATGAACCAGACCTGTTCCTCGCAAGGGCGTACGCAGGGGCGTATCTCGTCACACAAATTAATACGCATTTTCTTCTACAATGAACAACTGGGGTTAGTTCCTATCTACTCTTCCTGCAATACCTACCCTTTTATTACTTTAGATACTTTGTGTACCTACCTATACTGAATTCTTGAATTGAGCACCTATCAATGGTGTACAGACAATCATGCGTGAGCATTAAAAAAAAAAGCAGTTTTTGAACTTAGTCGTTAACGATCTCAATCAGGTCCCTGAAATTCGCAACACAATTTCAGTTATCAAGGAAATAATCAATTTCTTTCGAGATTCGGCACTAGGTAGAAGATACGCCCCAAAAATCCCTGCATTTTGTGAAACTCGTTGGCCACAGAAATATCTTCTATTAGGATTTTCAGAGAACAATACGTGGCGCTTATTGAAGGCCTGGAAACACTATCTAGAGAGGGTAATGCAGCAACAAGAAAAGTTGTTTTTCCACTCCATTGTACTGCAACAAAATCACAATTTATAATTTGTCTTGAAATCATCGCCAGGTATTCTGCCATTTTGGAACCTTTGTTTAATAACCTACAATCGAAGAAGTTGGATCTTTTGGAGTGTAAACATCTCGTGGCCTCATTACAGACTCTTATCAAAGAGCAATGTAAAGCTCTGAAATATTGATTTTGGACATTCCCATGGCTTCTGACTCTCTTGCCAAACGTGTGGGGGAAGAAATCCGGCGGCCCAGAATAGTTGAATGTCAAGAACATTGTCCCAACCAAACAACTCCAAGCTCAGCAGGATATTGGAAAGAATCTCTGTATATCCCATATTTGGATTCAGTACTAAGTTCATTACAAGACCGATTTTCGGATGATAATGTAACAGCTTTTGGGGTATTGGTACTTCATCCATCGAAGATGTTGGAAATGTCGAAGGAAGAACTCAAACAGCGACTGACCCACCTTTGCAAGTTATATGGTCTGGATACCCTCTTTGAAACTGAGAGTGAGCTATGGCATACATTTTGGACGACAAAGGGTCTTACAACAGCAAAATTGAATAAATTGGATTTGATCGATGTACTGCAAGAGACCAAGGGGTTTTACCCCCAAGTGAAATTGGCGCTAAACGTTCTTCTCGCACAGCCGTGCACAACGTGTACAATTGAAAGGTCATTCAGCTCGTTGAGAAGGGTTAAAACATAGTTGAGGTCAGCCATGTCAAAAGCCCGTCTCAACGGACTGACTTTGCCTATTGAATGTACACAAGAATTTGGTCCTCTAGAAGAAAAATCAATTTGTTGATGAGTGTTGAAACTTTTTTGTGAATACCCCAGGCGTTTAATGTTGCAGTAATAACAATTTTCAAGTTGTTCTCAATTCATTACATTTTATATAAATTATAACTTTGCATTTACCCTTATTTTGTGCATGATTGTTTTTGCCTACAGCAATCTTGTAAAATTATCGTTGGCCCCAGTAGCGCAAAAAGTCTGCGTACGCCCTTGGTTCCTCGCCTTCTTAAATGACGTCAAACTTGTGTACCGCCACTGATCTTGACCAACAACATGACAACGCATCAACGATAGGTACTACAATTTATGACAGAATGACATAGGTGAGTCAATTTTCTGATTTTTCCAACCTTAAACTTAATTAAGTAGGGTGGCCGCGTTCACAGTAGAGTTCACAACCCCACTACCCTAATCTCAGCTGCGAGGAGTACCACTTTTCACTCCTCAACTAAGAACGAATGCCACAAAGCTCACACAAAATTTACGTAGGTTGGTTCTCAAAAACTGGTACCAACCTACCTATTCCTCTCCTACTGAATTGTAAATTGATGCCTAACCGTTTTTCGTATTTTAATAAAAACCGATCGTATCAACCTAATGCGAAGTTCCTCTCAAAAACATCATTTATTAATAGTTTGGCATCGATCACATTACATGACAATTTAAGTAGGCAATTGAAAAGCTGCTATGCTGCATCTTATCAAAGAATATGACAATTATTTTTTAAATATTCCTTTATAATACCTACCTCATGTGAACCCGAAGCACGTGGAATTCTTAGTAGTTACATTGAATATATAAGTACATTATATACATGGACTTCTAAACTAGAGATTCCCAAAAATTAATAATATTCAATCACAATTTAAATAAAACTCCATAATTTAAACAATAGCTCACACTCAAAATAGTCATTACTAGGTTGTATGGATGTAAGGATATCATTCAATAAGTGTTAATGCGTTCATGGGGTATGGGGGTTTGCATTATTATTGATTCCACACATTCCAAATATAGCTTTTACAAATTGAATTCGTCCTTTTAAAAAGTGAGTGAGCGTTACCCATGGGTGAGAAAAAGGTATTTTAACTATTTTAAACGGAAGAAATTCCATACTAAGAAGTTTGGTATCAATCGCACTCTCCTACGATGAGTGGTTTTCTTTCTACGATTTTTCAGTTTCGCGCACTGGTGACGTCAAAGGACCCCTCCCACCTCATAGTGGGGCGAAATGCGTTTTTTCTGGACAACACAATGTTACTAGCGATTCTTATAGACAATTTCATGCTGATTATAATTATTTTGATTGCGATGAAACCTTGGCTGAATAGAGGCATCGAATGCGAACTTTTGGCGTTTTAAAAATTTTCAGAAACTTTTTTTTACTCCCTTAATTTTTTTTTCGCTGAGAATAATTTCAATGGAACAACTGCTTTACTGTTAAGTAGCTCCGGAATAGTGACGTCTAGGCAAGATCGGGCCCCGTGTGAAGTCATGGTGTTAGTATTTTTTAATGAGATTTTAAGAGATTTACGAAATTAAACCTTAAAATTTATCGACTTCCGACTTTGTAAAACAAATAATCGAGTTAACATTTTTTAATTTCATCTCATTCGGAACTCATAATATATTGCCCCAATAACTTTCACTCATGCTGATGAACAAGGAATAGGATTCTAAAAATAAAATTATTTTTGTGATACGACACGAACTGCATATGGTCATATTCAATATTAGGTTGCCGTGAAAAATATTGGGGAACGATCTGTAAAATATATAAGTCACATAAGTCACAATTTATAAGAAAATGTCCAACTCCAATGTCCTCATGTCCAATTCTCCCTTACACTCGCTCCATTGTGCGCCTAGTTAGGACCCCCCTGCCTCCCAGTGTGACGTCACCAGTGTGCAAACTTTGAAAATCATAGAAACTACTCAACGTAAGAGAGTGCGGATGGTATCAAATTTCTTAAAATGGAATCTGTTTTCATTTAAAAATATAACATGAATACGTGGGTAACGCTCGTTTTTCCATTTACAAATTGAATTCTTCCTCCGACAGTGAATCCATTCATATAAAGAGACGAAATCTTTATCTGGTAACCAGACTAAATAAGCAGATACCTTTTCCGAAGAACATTATTATATTATTCTTGGAGAATTGTACTTGACTGAATTTTCATTTTTTTAATGCCTACCGAAAAAAGACTAAATGATTGATTTTTTATTTAACAAACAATAATATTTACCTCTCTGTCGAGGCTGTCCTGAAGCTGGTCTGGGCACGAGGAAAATCATATGCATAACGAAATGCGCACAACGCTGATACACCCTCTATTTTCTCTTTCATTTACAAGTCAAATTTCATAATATTACAAAATGACTGTTTCATTTTGTAAAAGGACGAATTAAATTTGTAAAAGCTATAGAACAATAATAACTCACAAGTTACACGGTTCAAATGTGTACATTATAACATTTATGTTGTATAAATATAAAAATTATTTCTGGTTTAGGATGTGTCAAAATAATTACAGTGAAGAGTTTCCTGTTATGTTTTAATTTATAAAGCAATACTGTTTATAGAACGCTGTTTCGAATCGCATATTGGTTGAATAATTAAATCAACGAGTTTTTTAATGAACTAAATACCGAAAATATTGAGTAAAATAGGTATAGGGGATGTATTCAATAGAACATTTTCAAATGGGACTTACAAAAGCAGAATTTGATGGGTAAGTTTATTTTATACACGAGTACTTGAACATAATAATTTGTAATTTAGTAGTACCACAATTACCTACCTAGTATTGGATAAGTTATTAGTAGTACTACAACTGGAAAAATATATAAATCCGGTTTTTTCGGCAACCAGACAAATCGACACGCGTTCCACTAAGTTTTGCCGAGAAAGAGAGATTTTGAACGAACTTTGTACCATTGAAGCATGAAAAATAAAACTGCAACTAGTCCTATCCGAACTCTACCAAAACTCAAGGTCTAATGGAATAGCGATTTTCAGTCCTCATAATATCGTGAAATTAGAGGATGTGATTGATTTTTCCCAAACTTTCATTATGTACCAACCTAGTTACTTACGAGGCTTGGTCTATGTTCTTATGATCCATGTTATTTTTAATGAGCGATTGTTTCAATGTGCAACATTTCAATTCTGCTTACCGTAAAAAGGTGTGAAAAAGATCAGCAGCTAGGTGAATAGGATCAAATTTGGGAAAAGTGTGTGAACCCTCATAACTTCGGTCAAGTTTGGGTTAAAAAGGATCAGGGCTAGAATCATCTTTAAATTAGCTTAGAAGCCTCTTATCGATTCTATTTCGTCCTTGTACCTATTCTTCATCTTCCGGACTTCCCGTGGTATATTGTTGGAGTTTTGATCAGGAATGGCGTCAGCTCCGTTTCGTGCTCATTTTAGCTTTACTAAACACCAATCAGTTATTGCTTTCAAATCGCGGAAGCGGAATCATTGCACCAGTCAATCCACGCTGTCAGAGCATTTGTTAATGATTGATGTATCCACACAACAATCTTTATTTTCGACAAAATGAACGAGTACAACGCTCAAGAAAAACAGGAACTAAGCAGTAAATTCATGTACATTACCGGAATCGTCGCTTCGCGGTGACCAATGTTCATGTCTTAACTAAGCTATCACAACTACTATAGCGCGACAAAGTTACGAGACGTTCCAGACCCGACGCGAGTAACTCCCACTCCATCCAGTTCCTCACCACAAAGCAACCCCTCAGCGTTGCGAACCTTCGTAAATATCCGTAACTGTAGGGATTTACTGTCGAATGTACTAACAAAATATACTGAATCGAACTTAGACGCCTGTATTTTAGAGCTATTTCATCTCTTAGTGATTCATGTAGTCAATCCCTTAGTAAAAATTCAGATTAGTTGGACAAATAGATCAGAATGATTTGTATAGTTTCGTGGTCTGGATGCTTGCAAGCTCGCACCTCATAAATGCATAACTTCAAGAAGTCAATATACAGAAAATAAATTGCAGATTAGTTAGGCGAATATACCAAAATGGCGTTCTAAAATATGGCTTAAAATACTGATGTTTAAAAATATGTTTGTGAGGTGAATTCAAATGCAAAAATTGATCTCCAGTCCTTTAACTCAGTAGTCTGTTGTGCTATCCACTAGTCTACAGAGGACTACAAGAACAAGAACGAGTGATCAATCGTAGAACTTGGCCACTCATAGCCGGTCAGGCTGTGATTTCCTCTGAAATCGTAGGTGACAGCGGCCGAGCATTTGTCCTAGAGGTGATTAATATAGGTACTTTGCAAACGCCCATGTTTGTGGCAAGAGAGACACCAATTTTACCAAGACAAGATCAAGAGGAATAAAGCACTTGTCAATTTTCTGGACTTATTCAAATCAATTGAACCCATCGCTAATAGAGATGCCATATAATATAAACTTGTATCCATCTGAAGTTCTTTTAAATAAAGTAAAACGGAAAGATTTATTAATATTGGGTTCACTTGATTATTTAATCTGGAAAACATTGCCACAGAAGAAACAGAACCTCATTTTTCAGATTAGAAAAGTGGGAATTTCGTTTGTTTTGTTTTTTGGTTAATAATTTCTGAACAAAAAGCCTCGTATTCAGAAGCAATTCCGAAACTAGTGTTCCCTACAGTTTCTGCTAGACGACTCGTCACTAGTAATGGGAAAGAAACGTGAAGCTACCCGGCCACTAGAGGGAAAAGGACCTCTGCAGTGTGGGAACCTCAAGATTTTGCGGGGGGCTAAATAAATATAAAATACATAATAATAAATAATATTCATCCTCCCTCCTCAAAGAGGGTGGTTCCTACAGACGCTCCTTCCTTTTTCCTCCCTCCTACTGCTACACTTGTTGTCCCTCCCACCCTTTACCTTTCTACCCACGGTCATTCAGTGTGACCCATCACGGGGAATTTCCCTTTTTGTAGGGAATCCCCGGTTCTTTGGTCGACAGCACTGGCGGTTATCCATATATTATCTATCACATTGCCAGTTCTGGGCGCCTTTTTTGTGATATTTCGTGTTTCGTTCTTCAGTATTTCCCACGATGTCTCTTGACAATTTACCTGAAATTGCCATAGCACTTGCGGTAGTGGGTGCTACCCAGAAACTGCGGAAAAAGAGGAGGTTGTGGTCCGAATCCTTATACTTGCAAAGGAGCACGTTCAGCCACCAAAACCTTCAAGGTTACATAAGTTACCTTTAAGGAAACACTATAAGTACCATATAGTGTTCGTGGCTCTGATCCCACAAGTGAGGTAACTGCTTTAACACGTCTATAATTTAACTTAGCACTCCTTTTTCATCGTGCACTTCAAAATAACGGCGAATTGACGGGAAAAAAGCACAAAATCGAATGATGAACTTCGAATTCAAGACACCGGATGATTGATAACAGATGATAACAGGAGTTGGTACAAATGGCGGGGAAAACAGGGAAAAGTAGGAAGGAAGGAAAGAAAAAACGCCTCTACACGCTCCTCCATGGAGGTTGAAAGAGTGGGGGAAGATCCTTCGTAGGAAAGTAGGACGGGCTGGACCTTCCTTCCTACGTAGGAGCTTCCTACTTTCCTCCCTCCTTCACCGCTACACGCGTTCCTTCACTACCTCCTTCATGGGCATGGCTCCTTTTTAAGAAGGTCGGGAAAGAAACGTGTGTAGCGGCCTTTGATTTTCGGCGATATTGTTGAGGCGAAATCGCTATTCAGAACAACAAACTAACTTAGACGTAAGTAACCATCTGAGAGCGCGGACCATGACCAGAGGCAGTTCTGGAGGGTCAGACGTTGTCCTGGTCCTTCTGTGGGGTCTCTCGAGGGGTCCGCGGGCTCTGGAGGAGGACGGCTGTCCCCACGGAGAAGTAACCTCCCGGCTTCGGCTTTACGTGCCTGTTGTTCATCTCCATGGAGACGATCCTCATGAACTCGATTTGTCCAGCGAGCTTCTGGATTTCTTCCTGAAAATAATAAATAATACCGCAGGTTAGGTAAGTTTCTTTCAAGATGCTTGAAACTTTACAGACGGGGCACAACTATAACTTAATAATTTACAGGAAAGAATAAAAAAATTATCCACTTTTCAGCTGACAAATTTAATAACAAAATACTACCTTGAAAAGTTCCACGAAATGGGTCAAATTTAACTATCTGAAATCGTTCTTCATTTCCCATTGACTTACCTATTGGTACTGTGGCAGGGATTTTTTTTTTTTAGATTCTTTATTTCTTTATCATAACACAAAACATAGAAGTTGAAAATAAAATGTTCTTCAAATATAATACAGATTTCATAAAAAAATATACAGAAACTTATCCCCTATGTGGGCATAGCCCGTGGCAGGGAGATGAGTCGTACCTCAGCTAGAAAAATAAAAATATTCATAAGTGGTTACTTATTTTAAAAAGAGAAAAAAGAAAACACGCTTCTTAAAAATAAAAATACAATAATATTGTTCCAGCTGCAATGGATCAATGAAAACAAAAACATGTACCCATCCAAGATAGAAAAATAATAATGAAGTCAAACAGCAATACTTATTATAGCAGATTAATTATAACATAATGAAGTGTTTTTTGAGTTTCTGACTAGTTTTGGTACCGTTTTTATTTAAAAGCTCCGATCTCAGGGTTTCCGGAAGAGCATTAAACCCACGTACACCTCTTGCTCGGTATGAGTTGTAACCAAGAGTGGTGCGAAAATAAGGAATAGTCATAGAGTTGCAAGTATGGAATCGGGTGTAAATTAAGTGGTTAGGCGTGGAAAAACTTTTTTCTTTCAAGATCTGTTTAATACAATGAAGCTCCATCAGTAAGGGAAATTTTAAAATATTCAAATGTTTAAATAAGGGTTCGGTATGGTCCAAAAACTTCTTCTTACTTATAATTCTTATTAGCTGTTTTTGGGTGATGATAATGGGCCAGAGAGTAGTGGGATAAGTGGCACCCCATGTAGGAATACCGTACAAAAGCGCTGATTGAACAAGTGCAAAGTAAAATATTTTCAATAGAGGCAATGATAGTATTTTATTTAATATAGCAAAGATGTAAATTAATTTCCTTAATCTTGTGTTGACTAACGAAACTTGTTGCTCCCACTTAACCCGGCTATCAAACACAACCCCCAAATATTTCACCTCTGAAGCTCTTGTTATTTTTGGGCATGTTGCACAACATGTTGTATCACAATCAGGTCCATGTAATAGAACCTCCATGTCCTGCGCTGGCTCGGACATTGAAGATAGAAAGATTAATGTTGTATATATCTACATTGATTGTGGGGGCATTGTATGAGCACAGCTGAACTATGAAACAGTTCCGGTCCAAGGAACTGTGACTCGGAATGTTCCCAAAAGAACGCCGAGTCCGACTTAGATTGTCACAACTATCTAACAGTGATGAAGCTGTTTAGGCGCAAATTCAGTGATTTGAGCAGCATTTTATATATTGGCCTTTTTTCTGCGCAGTTCAATAGCTGTTCAAAAGGCATAAATATCATTTTGCGTCGAATTACGCACATTTGCTCATATGTTCATGCTGCACGCAAGTGTGTTCCTCTTCTCACAAATTATAATATATATATATATATATATAGTGTAATAGACTTTAGTGGTTGCTTCTCTCCCTGGACTTGTATTTCTGGTGGTTACGTATGGTTGTTATGTTATCAAGTTTTTAAAAAAGTTGTTGTTAAGTTTGTGTTAGAAGAAAATTAATAGAAATTGTTTTATCTGTGTTAATTCGTTGATAAATCATAAGTACACATTACATACATATGTACGCACATACCCACACATGCGGGCGCACACACACACACACATACATACCCTCAGCGGTGCATGAGGGAAAACGCTCCTGTAATGGAAATGGGGTAATACTATTCCCTCTACCTTTCTGTAATGGGTAATTGGATAGACCCATTACTTTCCCAATAACGAGTAATAGTAATTGCAAGGAATGGCAATGGTAATTGCAATTACTTTGGAGGTAATTGCCAGCTTAAAACCCCAGTCTTTGCCTGTAGGCATACCTAATCATACTCTCTGAACTAATTTTATTGCATTTAAGAGAAGTAATTGAAAAATACCTTACAACTCTGCTTTACCTTCAATTCTTCGTTTTCCTGATAAAGATCAGTCGTTTCTTCGGCAACCAACCCGATGCCGTTGAGAGAAAATGAGGCGGTGACTGCCCTCGCTCTAGCTCTCTTGTCCCACTGGTCTCCTTGCCCCTTCAGTACTCGTACGACCTGAATTAAATACAAGTTTATTTCCTCAACAGCTCGAAGAATCAAAGGAAAGTTATTAATCAAGCTTTTCAATGAAAAGTGACCTACTGGAATAACTTGTCAATATTCAGTTCAATTTTCGATTTTCATAGGGGGAAAAAATAGTAATTATAAACAAACCGTAAAATTTTTGGTTATTCCATCGTATTTTTTTAGGAAAGTTTGAATGCCATAAATTGGAACGGTAGAAATGTTGTGCACGAACAAGTGCTCAAATGCCACACTATGATTAAAATCCCTGAGTTTCATGACAATTGTGTTTTATGAGAATCCAATAACTTTGATATTCAAAAGGACAGACTTGAGAACAACTGGTGCTGACCAGAATTTTAATATTTGTTTGTTAATCTCATTTTCAAGATTTGTCTCAAACAATACCAAACACTTTAAATAGATGATCACACGATTTTCTGGTAAGGCTAATATCTATTTCTAGGAAGGCTAATTTGTGGTAATGCTTCTAGAGAGATCTTCTAGAGAGTCTGTAGGCTATTTAGTAAGGCTGGGGACGTCTCAATTGGGAGAGTGCGTCAACCTTACGACCTATTGAGGAGCTTAATGCCCTCTTCCCGCGCCTTTGATGCGAAATTGATCGTTTATACAAAGAAACTGATTATCAGTTAAGTGTTCTATACTTAGCTACTTATCTTATAAAATGTCTATTTATTTACCTTTGGACCAAAAACCAGCCCTACAGTCACGGATGTGCTAAGTTGCGTTCTTACAAACCCTAGAAAATATTTTACGTCCGGCCCAGCGTTTGGGAACAAGCATAGGCTGAAACACAAAAGTCACATATAATAATTGTTTTTTATTATCTTATAAAAGTGTACTATAATATTATAATGCTATACTAATTCTAAAATTTGAAAATTTCAGGTACTGCGGTAATTTGTTTCTCAATATGGATGGTATTGGCTCGATAGGGACCAAATGGTAGGTTGTTATCTAATATGAAGGATAGAAATCTTTAGGAAATTAATAATTAGTTACAGTTCAATAATGACATCTCCCTTGGGGGTAAAATTTGCCTCAATGAATACTTCCAACAATATTATAAATTCCAGAAAACGAATTGCCTACTATTGTGGGGTTTCACTCACTGAAAAGCGACCATAGCCGAATTGACGACGGCTATGTTGTAAATGGCGTAGCTAATCAGTCTCGCCTCATTGAAAAGTGATTCAGCGTTCCGTACGCTGTAACACACCCGTATTCCCCAAGCAAGAAACAGCATTTCACCTGAAAAAATAAAAATAATTAAATACATTAAAAATAGATGAAAAATAAAACAAATAAAAATAGATGAAAATAAAATGGATTAAAGCAAATTCACTCATAAAAACACCATCCCTGCTTCCATTCTCTCTACTCTCTACTCAACATAAATTTATATCTTGATAATGTATGAGTAACGTGAAGTATATGTATATGTACGATACTCATTACATTTTCAAGATACATTCAAGTTCAGTGAAGAGTGGTGTTTATATATTATGAGTAAAACTTTGAAAATTGCTATTTTGCTATTGCTATTGTGTTGCTTCAGAGTTTGATGATGAGGATGGTGCTAGTTTTCATTATTTGTACTTCCGTCGTGAATTACACATAGTAGAAGGACTGCAGTCATTCAATTTAGATAAAAACCGTTACCAAAAAAAGGCTTGTAATGAGATTACTATCGGGAGAAAAGAATCCGAAGGGGGGTTGATACTAAACCGCAAGACCGATCTGTCTTGAAGGAGAGATATAACCTAACGCCGTCGAAGAGAACAGCAGCGCGACTCTATATTATTACTAGCCGCTCCGGCTCGCTTCGCTTGCCTCCAAGTTCAGCCGGGGGGGCATGACTCCCCGGACCCCTCATTGAGGTGTATTACAATTGAAACATGTAGGGGATGTTGCTCGCTTCGCTCGCTCGGTGCGGGATGTATAGATGCGATGGGATTTAGTGGGAAACCATCGAGACCTACAGCCCATGTTACAATATGTGAGGAAGCTATACAGCCCACCCAACTTGGCAGACGTTTTTTCTGTTGGAAATTACTATCAAACACGGCACCTTATGTGGAACAACGAAAAGTATAGTTTTAAGAACATTTCAATACTAACAGAACAGTCAGATGTTGAATGTTGTACGTACTTGTTTTCCAGTTCTATTTTAGTAAAGGAATAAGCTCGAAAACTAACGTTTTCGTCTACGTTTTCGTTCTCTACAATCGGAAAAACAAATTTCATGTCTCGATACTCGCATGGGACCAAATTGGAACTTCAACGAACATTCTAAGAAAAACCCGAGCAAAAACCGTCGAAATTACTGGGTCTAAGGCGGAAAAAAACATAACGGGGATTGCATTTATTCCGTCATTTCCAGCTCGGCGAGTTTTACGGTACTTCTGTTGGAAGTGACTTTCGAACGCGAGGGTCAGTGCACTGACGGTAGGGCATAATTAGGGACCCATGTGAAAAGCCTTGCACTTAACGGATATATTTGATTACCTACGGATTTGTATGGGTTCGTTTTCCCCATCTATTTTTCTCTTGGAATTGGAACTCCAACGAACATTCTAAGACCAACCCGAAATAAAACCGTCAACATTTACTGGGTCAAACATTTGCTGCATTTTAAATGTGAGGAAGCAATACTGCCTAACCAACATTGAAAAAATTTTTTTTCCTTTTTTTTTTTAGAAACAGTTTGTGTTGGAAGTGTCTTTTAATAATAAAAAGTTCAGAGTAACTACGTTTCAACGGAATATGGAAGAGCTGTGGCTCGAAAACCAACGTTTTTGTCTAATTTTCGTTCACTACAATCGGAAAAAAGAATTTCATGTCTCGAATCTCAAATGGGACCAAATCGGAACTACAACGAATATTTTAAGACCAACCCGAGCAAAAACCGTCGAAATTAACTGGGTCTAAGGCGGAAAAAACCATAACGAACGGAACGCATTTTTTCCGTCATTTCCCGCATATTTTCTCTGATTATACTGCCCACCCAACTTGGCAGACGGTTTTTCTGTTGGAAATTACTTACAAATAAATTAAGTAAATCTTATAAAACTACGTGGAACCACGAAAAGTTTATTAGGTCTAATAAAGTGGGCCATTATTTTATGCCCGTAGAAGGGCAAACAGGAGACCTCCCCGATATCAAGAGATTCGAAGGCAAAGATCAGATAACTATGTTGCGACGGAATAAGGAAGAGCAACCAACGTTTTTATCTACATTTTCGTTCACTATAATTGGAAAAAAAAAGAACTTCATGTCACGAAAATCGCGGTGGGATCAAAGTGAAACTTCAACGAACATTCTAAGACCAACTCGAGCAAGTACCGTCGAAATTTACTCGGTCTAAGACGGAAGAAACCATAGCGGGGAACGCATTTTTTCGTCATTTCCCGCATTCTTTCGCCGATTTCTCCGGGGAGACAGCATCTTTCAGTGGTTTTGACGGCACCATCGTATTCTACGGGTCCTGAAGCGTAACTTTGTCGCTGACATACGAAATGTTCTTGATCAAATTTTAATGTGGCAGCGGATAGAAGATCGAGCGCTCGAGCAAAAAATGCGCATTAAAAGAGGCTCCCACCCCCTCCTGCCATCCAGCTCATAGTTCGGGTGGGATTAGAACATTTTAAAATCGCTTATGCCACCTTTTGGAAAAATCCAAGAAGATCCCCCCACTTGTACACTCCCGCCACTCATAGCAAGCAAGGCATGGACAGACAAATTTTCGTAGATTATCGTATTATATTATTACATCCCATTGACCTACAAGTTTTATTGTTAAATTTGTTTCAACAAAATATCAACAAAATAAATTAAAGTATGGACCGGTGATGTATTTTCTTCTCGTCTGCATCAACAAAGTCTTTCCTTATTCGCATTCCTCCCCGATAGCCCCTGCCCCGTCTTCCGTCCCAAGACACCTAATTTTCCGCCGTGTTCCTCGAATACGCTGATTGATGGCCCTGATTATTCCTATTTGAATTTTTGTTTTGAAACTTGAGCACTTCAAGTGCAAACGAGTGCAAACTTCAAGTACGATTGTCAACCACAAATTTTATGGCATTATTTTATATATGAAACTAAACTTAAATGCTAAACTTTGTAAACTTTGGGATTAGTTCAGAGGGGCTCAAAACGGATTTAAAATAAATAAATGTTGGAAAATTTTTATATTTACTTTTTTTGAAGCCAATGCAATAGTTTGATTTTCTACGAAAATTCGTTGAAACTATTTTCACTTTGATGCTATCAATATTAGGTACACAAATATAATTATCACCAATAAAAGAAGTACTATGCAATGACCTTGTATCTATGGAAATATATTGGGTGTTCCGGTGAGTTCTGAGTTTTTCACTTTTGACCTAAAATTCGGAATCTGATCCTCCCGAATAACCCTAAATTCTGATTCACAGCTTGAGAATTAGTTCCACCATAAAACTGAAAGAAGCAATTATTTTTTGTAACATCATAGTATCAGGGTGCTGCGAGTCCTCATTAAAATACCAAGACATTGCAGGTTTTCGCCCGCTTACTTGTTGGAATGCTCACTTATTGCAATGTTAAATTTGTAGAATAACCCATTTTATCGTCGTAAATAAATAACCATTTACATAATGTGTTTTAGAATACGATCAGCTTCTTTTACTCAAAGGATATTTAATGACGAGATCGTGAATGATCATCATAAGCCTAAATAGAATCGCCCCTTCCTGTTCCGACGAAAGGTTGGGATTGGCTTACCTAAAGCGATGCTGTGGTCCCACCAATTGTAAGAACACTGCTTGAAGCTGAGCCCATGGCTGTCTTGGATGTCTTCACCAATTGGTGGTGCGCTGAGCGTCCAAGTTCCGAGGTATATCAGCATCACTAGCAGTATAGGAAACATCCATTGTAGCAACTGCTTATCGGTCAGTTTCACCTTGTGTGCGCTTTTGACTCGATACGTTAGAGAAACTCTGTGAAATAAAAATACTTAGTTACCATCGATCGAATCGTATAAATCCGTAGAATCTCGATCACAGAGGATTAGACTATACGCTACATATATATACATGCGTTTTAACTGTCAATTCTCTCATCTATATCCGGTTCTCACCAGATTCCCGCTCGACATACTACACGCAAGTGTGGACTCGCAAAGCAGTATGGATTCTCTTCCATTGCTGTACCTGGAGAGTGCAGCTTCCCAAACACTTATGTAAATCAATTAAGATGATGTGGAGTCTATCAAAAGAATGCTGACAAATGCTTTTACGAGGGGGAATCTTACACTTAATTCACATTTCTTATCCAACTTATCATAAGGAACTAAAATCAATCAGTGTACGAACCTCCACGTTTTCATCAATAGCGCTGTGTAAGTGACACAAAAGCCAAGATGCCTCGACCATTTGGTGGCTATACAGGAGTACATATCTAATATCGGGAAGATGGCGGCCATCTGAAACAAACACAGACCTCCTCAATACGAATGCTATTTTCACTGTTAATTAAGTCTACCAAGTCTACCAAGGTAGATGAAGTATTTTGTCACTTTTGAGGTTAAAAAGTATTTTAGTCCACATTACGTTTTAGAACTCCTTGATCTACTTTGGATCTACTTCTGTGTGCTGTTTTCACAAGCAAGAACCCACAGTTGTCAACAGGTGTTAATGAAACTTCTTTGGGTTTTGCAGGTTAGGTAACCCTGGTAACTTCGAATCATTACTAGTCTCAGTGAAAGTAATATCGTTGTATTATAAAACTGTCAATTTTTTGCTTTCGTGATTCTCTGTGAATGACAACACTACAAAACCAATACCAGCTGCAGCCTAAGAGCAGGATTATTGAAAATCAGTGCGCTACTTTTAATTCCCACAATTTTGTATCATTTGGATACAATTTTCAGGGATCATCTTGTTATATTGTAAATAGTCCTCGGTGAAAAAAATTACACGCGGATCAATAGTGTAGGCTTTGATGTGCATTCAAAAACTTAAAATCCTCGTAACACTCTCCTTCTACAACCAAGATAAATACAACCAAATAACGTTTTCACATTTTTCCACATTTAACTCCCGCATATTGGTTTATGAATCGCTCTGTCTAAATTCAACCTATTTAGCATATATCAGAGATATCTACAACCATGTTATGGATACGTGGGAGAAATATGTCACAACGTTTGCGCATGCGCACAGGCTCTTTATGATATGTGAGCGTTGATTTTTATGAGACCCCATGTTAACTGAAGTAAGTTTTTTAATGTTTGACAAAAATGTATTGAAAAGTTGTACGAGTATGCTAAAAGGATTCATGTTTGGTCATGCTCATTGCGCAGTGGTAATTATTTACCTGAAAAATGTAGGAAAGTCATACAGAATCATCTTATGTTCAATTCTTAACTACATTTGAGCGAAATCTACCTTCCACGTAAGTAAGAAATTGAAATATTTGGACTTATTTTCAAAGAGGCAATTGAGGGGAAACTGATTCATAAAGGATCGGCTAGTCGCTAATCTACGGAATATCTGCAATTCTCATAAGAATTATGGTATATGTGCTTCTGGCACAGTTCTACTAATGCAGACAGACAAAGAAACAAAATCTTATGAGAAATCTAAAACGTAAAATCTAAATAAAATTTATGTAACTAAGCAAACATACGTTTAACTCATAAAATGAAATTAATGCACTCTCTACCTTGGCAAAACCGGAAGGAATAAGGAATTCACGCTTCACGAAACCACAGTATGTAGTAGATATTCATACACTTCTTGTTCGGTACGGAGGAATTAATTATTAACGTTGTGGATACATTGATTGGTACAATGTTCATATTGAGTAGCAAAGATACATAGTGTTCAAAGACTTACCTCGAGATACATAATTGCACAGCCGAGGAGCGTGATACACAAGAAAATAGGGCTCGCCACTTTGAAGACTTTCATTCGACGGTGGTGGAAGACGTAAGCGACCATCCCCAGTGTTAAGGCCACGCATGTCGCGGATATTGACAGCAATACTATCCTGTTTCACATAAAACCGACAAATGAGAGTTCAATAAATTGAACCTACGTTTTCTGTAGGACTAACTATACGTCTTTGTCTTAAGTGTTTGAAGACTAGAATGCTTGTAGTTTTATCTTTTTAGGATAACTACTCTAATTTCCACTGATTTATAACACATAAATTGTTGTAGAGTTTCCTTTCTTAAATTTCATAAAAACATTTATAGTAGATAATTTAACGTAAATATCACTTTTAAATCCCAGGAGTTGCCTAGGGGCAACATTATTCAAGTTCTTCTTACTGAAACCCGAGGTTCCAGTTGTTCTTTGTCGCGAAAATACGTTTTTCGAATATGTAAGACACCGTGGAACCTTTCCCTTTTTCATCTTTTCCCCTGTCTCACTTTTTAACGTAGGTTACGTTTTTACTGAGATAAAAAAAAAAGAAGCGAATAAACGCACCACGAAATTGTCACGAAAACTTTCTGATGGTGAACACTTTCTGATTGTGACACTGAAATATAATTGTAGTTGATTTGATTTTGCATGTGTTACAATCTTGTGTTTCCAACCATGTAGCGTTATTGAGAAGCGAATTTCTTCATTTTCACTTACGACTCCGTTGTTACGTTTGATCTCCTTCTTACCATTTTAACCCACAAAAATCGTTCACCTCTTGTTGAAAAGCTCTCAATCTATCTAACATTTTACTGTTCATTACAACTCTGTGGTTGTACGAATGATAGAGCTATGGCCATGGTAATTCTCATGAAGCTGTGAAGCTGAAATTTGAAATTGAGGCTTCTTGGAACATCTAGAAATTAATTATAAATCCTGAAACCCCAAGATCAGCTATCTGAGCTCCAGAGCTAATTTATTTACTATTCAACATATGAAGCTAAAATTTGAAATGGCCCATGGACCATTTAGAAACGAATCATAAGGTCTGATCTCTCTTTAGAGAAGCTGAGTAAGCTCTGAATCTAACTTCTTTGCTATTCATCCTATGAATAGCTCGTTTCTACGTAGAAAACGTCAAAACGCATTCCTCGCTCAGTACTCTTTAGTTTTTAGGCGCAAGGTGGTAGGTAGTTATTTTTTAGAAACGGATTTGAAGCGATCTTGGGGCTTTAAGGGTTGAGAAAAATCATTTAATTAGTGAATGAGATATCGAACTTATTAGGATTTCAAGTTTGCGCTTAAGTAGCCGCCATTCAGCAGGGGACGATTAAAATAACTGAGGACAACTTAAATTGCATCCGTATTTCGTACCAACTTACGTTAATTTTGGTGGTTTCAAATATCAACTTCCTGTCTCTGAGGGTTCCCACAACTTGTGGTAAAGTGGCAAGTGTTCACTATTCCCTCAAATTGAACGTGGATTTACAAAGAAAAAAATCTTGTTTTCAAGGGATTTT
Organism: Adelphocoris suturalis; assembly: GCA_030762985.1. NCBI lineage: Eukaryota > Metazoa > Arthropoda > Insecta > Hemiptera > Miridae > Adelphocoris > Adelphocoris suturalis. The sequence continues at coordinate 24,385,117 of CM061046.1, forward strand.
CGAGTTGGCCAATTCCAAGAATTTAAGAGGGGAAGAGGTTTTTATTTTGTCAAGTTTCTCAAGGGTTTTAGTTATCTGATATTAGATTTTAGCGTATTTTTATAAAACAAGGTAGAAGTAATGGCTCAACAAATTTTAATTTCAATAAATAGTTCCAATTTCAAAAAATGTGCCGAAAAATCAGTGGCATTGACAGAACCGGATACAAATTGTTGAATTAATTTTTTTAGCGGAATAGGTCAGAAAAAGTTGATCGTCCATGAATTAGAAGATTCAGAAATTCGTGCATACAACTTTGCTGAAATTGTGCATAAATTTAATTAAAATAGGCTAAAATATGTATATAAAAACGGCAAAAAAGTTTTTAATCCTCTCATTGTTTCGTAAAGCAGAATACGCAAATGAGAATTTTGCAATAGTTTAATAGGTAAAATTTCTGTATACACAAAGTGCTCACATTTCTGAATTAAAAAAAAAAAAAAAAAAAAAAAATTGCATGAATGGGACTATTTTTGCTCTACACCCTTAAATAAACATGCTGAACACGAAACATTACAAAACGTAGTTCTACGAACCTGCAGGGCCAGTTGTACTGAGCTAAGCAGGGTTCGGGACCTACGCAGGTCTTACAACCCTCAGCGCAGGGTAAACACGTAAACTGATCGTTGTATTTACTGGATCCGTTCGTCACCCGTTCAAGCCAAGCAGCTGCAATGGAACAATATTTTCAAATCAGTTACTCGGCTTAACTTTTAATCAATCTCAAGGAGTGAAATTTAAGAATTGATATCTTCATTAATTAGTATCACACAAATATCAATTAAATATGATTTGTTTTCAGATTTTGATTGGTTAAATTATAATGCATCCAGCGAGGTCTTTCGTGTGCGACCAATTCACCTTTTACTTTAGGCCTAATCGTCAACAAAATTGTAAATATCATTCATTAAATCAGTCGATAAAGGAATTAAATTGGAAAGAACAAATAGGTATTTATGAGGAAGGTTTATGCACCCAGAATTAACAAATCATATGATCAATAAGTTTCAATACTCATGATTTTTACCGTAAAGCGGATCGATTTTGCGACAGATGGAATGATTGTGCCACAGCAAATTTTTCAAAATTTAAAATATTTCAGCGCTCATCAATGTGTATGACTAGTTCAAGTCCGACACCAAATCTCTTCTTCATGCGAAATCCCACTCTTGGTTGATATAAATGTGAAAGCTGCTTGTTGTTGTTGTCGGCAAAAGAGTGATTTCCAAACTTTTCGCTATGTGTGAGTACTTCTCATGTATCAACGTACTAATTGTAAGTTAATCTTTGCATATGGACGTTTAAATCTGATCTTCTATGAATTTGCTACTAATGTATTTCTCAGGGAAATGTGAACTTAATAGGTACTTTACGATCACCCCAAGTCAAGGGGTTACAATATTTGAAAGACAAATAAAACCTTCAATTTTCTACTTAAAAATCTCCTCCCTCCCCTCCTCAAAATACCATAGTCTCCCTCCGTCTAGGTTGCCAGGGCCGTAATCTGCTTCTATTTTCAGTTTCTATGTTCAATATTTTATTAATGAAAATTATTTTACCTTCCACGAGGCTTCCCAAAAACGGTACTCGACCTTCTTCCATGTAGAAGCCAGGCTTACATAAACATACATAGTCACCTCGTGACCACGTTGGACGTTCTTGGTAGCGGTAGTGGCACTGCAACATAGCAATGTGGAATTCATTCAATATGAGACACTGTGAGTAACATTGTATTTTAAATCTTGTATGAATATATGGCTTTCTATGGGTCGAAAGATGTTGTGGCCCGACTTGTATGTTGTTAGATTTCAAAAATAAAGGGCAAAAGCCGAGCCGACCTCCTAGGGACGCCTACAGGTGCCAGTTGGGGAGTAGCTGCTGTTAGTGTAAACATCACCTACAACCCCAACAAAAGGGAGCATCTTCAGAATATAAAAGCGCAGGATCTTGGCTCTGCTTCACATTCGCAACCCGAAAATTCGTCTTTTCACATTTTCTGCTCAACCAACATACTTTACCTAACAAATCCTCCCCTTGGATCAACGGGACTGCACGTACCACGTCAAAGTCCAAGTAATATGGTATTATTCTTTGGGAAAGTGCCAATAGGTCTGACATTAGACGGGTTGCTCCCTCCCTTCATCAATTTGCTCTCTCTAAGGGCAAACTTTTTTTTTTTTTTTAACTTTGGCAGAAAAAAAGAGTGCAAGTCAAAACTGGTGTGAACATAGTAAAAACGCTGCAGATAACTACACAAATTTCCTGAAAATGTAATCAAAATCTTATGAAAACTAGACCTGGGAGTGAACTTTCGCGCATGCGCAGGAGCTAATAATGATGCAATCAGGCTGAACTTAACAAGGAATAATTAAACCACTGTCCCCCAACTAAGCACCAAATTTGAGCGGGATTGGACGACTAGGGCGTAAAAAATTATGCTTGAAGGAATTTGCATTTGCGCATACGCAAAATGAAGTAATGATTTGAGCAGTATGGAATTATTAGTGGACCATTTACAGCCTAACCCGCACATTCCAAGAAAGTTTCATCGAAATCAGAAGAAACTGTTGAAATTAGGCTCGCTTAAAAAAGAACACATATTCGCGCATGCGCAGTAGCTACTAATGATAGGATTATATTGAAATTGCTAGAGAATGCTCAAATTGACCTCTTTCATCTATCCTCCAAATTTGAGCAAGATCGGCCAACAGGGGCGTGAGAAAATGATTCTTGATGGAATTTACGTTTGCTTATAGAGTCAGATCACCTCTGATTCTGATCACCTCTGATCACCTCTGACTCTATTAGAGAGTCTCTATTAGATCACCTGATAATTCCAATATGGGCATTATATCAGCTGACATTTACAATTCAATTTTTATGTATTCCAGTATCACTATCTAGCGATCTTTGATGGAGTTTAATGCTTGATCGTCTATTCGATAGATCCGCTAGCAGCGCGTGATTTTTCTATATTCTCGCGCTCAGGAAATCAAAGGTTTTTTCTCGATGGTCAAGCCCTTAGGGAAAGCGAACTATTCATCATAAAGCGTTGCGGGTGGTTTTAATCGATTCTTTAGGATCAAATTTATCATTGACAAGCAAAAAATTATTACTGTTACTAAGAAAGTTTTCGAGATCTCGATTTTTTAAATGTTTAGCCCTTTAATACAACACTTTAGGGTTGATAAAAAATTTATGCCGAGCTTCTAGGACCACCTAGATCCAAATGTGATTTTCAACACAAGTTTCATATAGTTCGGTCTAGAATTTTCGGAGAAAAGCCGCGGACGGAGGACGGACGGATTTTTTATTTTATTTTTTTATTTTGATGTTTGGATTATACGCATCTTGAAACGTAAACCCAAAAATTTTCTGGGGGTGTTACATTTTTTTTGGTCGATTACAAAGGTTCATTATTAAAAATAATAAACCAAAAAACCATTGCATTTTATAGTAGAAATTTCCGCACTCACGCCGGGCAACCAATAGACATATCCATGTCAAAAGTTACTGTGATAATCTAAACGTTTCCTATAGGTTGGTGGATCAACAAGATGGATTATCACAAAACATCGGTAGCTACTCTTAATGAATTAATGCTATTTATAATGAGTTTCTGTGATGACGCAACACCCAGTGACGTTTAAGAGCGATCGCCGTCAAGGAGGTTGAGAGGGTGATCGATGGAACCAATCCGCATATCGAGTGGTTGCTTGATGTTTCGCGAAAATCAGCTGGCCCATACATTACGACCTCATTTTTCTCCCTTTTCCGTCCGTCTCATGAAAAAAGATTATACCATGTTTTTCTTACGACTTTAGCGGCTCGCGAATAAAAAGGGAAAGGGATAAGGGGAACATGAATTATGAACGAGTGAGCATGACGTCTATCAACACGCCGTTTCTCGCTTTCTAGAGCGTACAGAGATTGCTTTCGCCAACGCTTGATCGACACTTTACATTGAAGACAAGTATCTAGCTTCTACAAACACTACCAAAGTAACCGTACTATGTGACTTATTGCGTGATTTGACCGTTCACATTAAAGAGTACCGAAAATAAGTACTTAACCGCCAAGCCTGAAGTACCCGCTGTATTTAGCGGGTTGGGCCACGGGTTGATATAAAACAGAATGTGCTATGAGTTGTTGTTTTGTTACTGATGATGGCATAACCGTCGAAATCGATTTAACATTGTAACTCTTTATTTTTCGTGGAAGTAGACCACGTTTTTTCACTAACTTCTGTTTTGAAATGGGTTTCCACAACTTCGTGATTTAGTTCGTAAAATACGGTCATCGGAAAATTCAATTCAATTCAATTCAAATAATTTATTGTGCAGGAAACAATATGTTTATATAAGCACACATGAACAACAAAGACAAAATTAGACATGAGGTGGCGTAGAAAAGAAAAACATCAAGTACAAATTATAAATATTTAGGTAAATAAAGAAAATAATAATTAAAAGATAAAGGAAAGTTTAAAGATATTCTGAATCACAAAAAGAAGAACGGGGCGAGGAGAACGAAAGGGAGTGCACCAAATGCTGGCTACTATCGGATGTCTAGATACTGAACAGTAGCCTTCAAGAATCGATCAATGGAGGGGGACGCCCGCACAGACAAGGGAAGAGAATTCCAGATCCTTGCTCCTGCCACCCCAAAGGACTTGGACATAGTTCGACTGGCATGCCTGATGACAGAGAGAGAGAGTGGGATCTAAAAGAAGAGGCTTTTTTTTAACTAAGTTGGACAAATACATTGGCATTGAGCCATTAATTATTTCTTCAATTAATTTTAAATGCCTGAAAATGAAATAATCCTCCAGGGGAAGGCAAAGAAGGGTGAGATGGGATACAGATTGACGTACATTAACATTATATGCATATCTCAAACAAGCATTATAGGCAACCACGAGTCTCGATTTCAAAGAAGCGGAAATAGCATAGGAGTAAACTGAGCAACAATAAAAAAAGTGAGGAGTTACTAAAGCAATGGCAAGTCGTATTTTGAAGTTATTAACGTCGGAGACTGTGGAGAGATCCATAAACTCTCTTGCACACCTGAACCACTTGGTAGTCCCAAGGCATGGCCTTGTCAAAGCAGTCCCAGAATGTGGTGAGTAAGGCACCACCATCCCTTCAAAAATCGCTCATTATATGCTCATGTTGTGCTGGTGTATAATAATTAGGCTCTCAGATAGACAGATTTAAATAGAAAACAAACGGGTACATGGGAGGAAGGGGGGGGGGGGGGGGGGGGGTTGCCGAACCGCCCAGTTTCAATGTACAATATTAATGACGTCTATAGATAGAAAATTAACTGAATGCAGTTTTCGTTGTTGTTTCCTAAGAAAATTCTATATTTTTGAAATGCCGCAGGACTGCAATATAATTCTCCATTCAAAATACCGTTCATTCTCAAGCTCACTACTATGTACAGCTTTATGTTCGTTTAAAACATTCAAAATAATTTCACCGTGAACTCCCCGATCTGCAGGCCGAAATGAAAACTTTATGGAGATGGAAATTATAACTTCTCCTCTCACCTTAATTAACATCTTCAAGCTAATCCTTCTCCTTCGCATTGCCCGCCGAGCAAAACCCGCTTTTCGCGAGAAACGGAGCGTATTAATTTTGAGTTAGTTCTTGACAACTTGATGATGTTAGCGTTTCCACTCCGCTGTTTGCGGGTGCCCAAATCTTATCTCATAAGTAAACCAAATTAAATTTGCAATGACGATACAGAAAATTGATCGTTATGTGGTATTATGGGTTGGAGAGTGATGGAATGGCATTAGAATTATACTTTTATGCTGTAACTGAAAGGATTTTTTGTTACCCTCATACCTCGCCTTTCCTAATCAGTGTATTTGATGAGAGAGACTAGGATTTTCATGATTTGACATCGATTTGTTATAGTTAGCCTATAATTAAGGTATTTTACATAATGCCTCACCATCCTAAAGACCGATTGTTTTAGGCAATGTGTTTTTTTTTCTATTTTGCAAACTTTTTGAACACATTGACTACACATTGTGTAAAATGCCTAGAGAACCCGAATAATGGCTAATATATTTCGGGCAATATTAGTTTTTCTCATTTTTACAAATTATTCCAGGTAACCTATATGAAAATAAATGTAATGTCTATCTCACATAGATCCAAGATTATCCCGACGTATTCTTAGAATCGCTAGCGAGTTTCTGGCATGAACATAGAAGACATTCAAATCTACAAAATATTCCGTAAGATCCAAAATCGGAACGAACGTCGTCCGGGTAAGCAACTCTGTACTTAAGGAATTCTATTTCGGTGGTAAAACTTACATTATAATATGCTTGCAAAGTATCATTTGCTGAAAAGTACCTTACGCCACGAACCCAACAAACTCCTGTACGTCCTCTACACTAGTGATTTACCCGAACAAGAGGATAATACTCTGGTGTCATTTGCTGATAATACTGCGGTTCTTGTCGAGGGTGAAGACAATTGCGAATCGACCTTGAAACTCGATCCTTCAAAAACCTCCATGACTCTACGATTGAGCAAAATCAGTACATATTGATTTTAAAAATCGTCAAACCAAATAAATATCAATGTATCTCAGTAACAAGGCCAAAGAGGCAAAATATCTGGGCTTGACTCTTGACACGAAGCTCTGATGGAAAGTTCATGTGAGAAATAAAATTTTCCAGAAAACAGATAAAAACTGCAAAAAATTACTCCCTTGATGGGAAAAACAATAGATCATGGATATGTCTAGTATACCTACAACTGCTTACAAGTACCTACTACTCAATAGTATAACTACCGTGTAGTGCCTTCTTTTCACCTGATTAGTTCATCATGGTTAATTAGCAATATTAGTTCATAAATTAGCGTAATAAATCAGCTTTCCTTGACAGTATAATAGCTTAGGGATCATGAGATGTGATAAAATGACAGTATTTGAGGCGAACGATTTTACTGATATGAAAACGAAGGGAGTTACACTTCGCTAGTAACGCATTGGTTGTACGTGAAAATCAATAGAAAATAAAGATTCCTGTTCACTTTTTCGGGCTAAAAATTCTTTACACAATTTTTTCAAATACCAGCTAAAATACATACATGTCAAAAAACAGAATTGGAGACCGAATTCCGAAAAATGTATTGGTTGGTTGGCAGACGATCAAAATTGTCAATCCATAACAAATTAACCTTGTACAACGAAGCCCTCAAGCCCCACACAACAATTGTGGGGCTGTACTGCTCAAAGCAATCGCGATATTATACAGCGATTCCAGAACAGAGCACTGCGGCCGTGCGTTGATGCGTACCGCTACTCATCCAATAACGATATCCATAAAGACCTCCCAATTCCAATGATAAAATGAAGTCATCAAGACCCAAACAATAGCCCATCATCAGAGGCCCCAGGGTCATATCAACAAAGTTGTTCAGTTACAGGACGTTTATGATCTACTCAGGCGTCTGAAAAAGCGAAAACCTCACGATCTATAGCAGTAGGGAGAAGAGTTTTCATTAAAATGTTGTACTGAGAGTGTTGTGCTGTGCTCCTGTGAATCTTGTGCGTTAAAAGAGACTAAATAGTTTAATAAAATAGTAAACAGATGTGCTATTTATCACAGTCTCGTTTCAGTGACTGGTTATTGTCAAAGAAATGTTGCTAATAAGTTGAATCAAGTACTTAGAGCAATAAAAATGAATAAATAAATAAAAGATAATCCAACAAATCCAAAACGATTTATGCCTTTTAAGCCAAACAGATTTCATCAGGGTAAGGCGATTTTGGTAATATAAAATCCAGCGGTAAGCATACTGTTTACTTACCCACCGTAGGATGCGACTATGCACTGCCCTGGTTAAGCTGGGTTTACACTACCAAAACTCCCTCGACAAAAACTTTGGCCTCGAGTGAAATTTCGCACTACACAAAACAGAGCAGAATTCAGGGCGAAAAATCGTCCTAGCAGGTATGGTTTCAGTTCTGGTTTGGCAGCCAAGACGGTACCTAGCAAGCATTGGCCATGGTTCATCACTCGCTCAACTATGAGGACCACGTTTACACTGAGCGAACCTCGTTGGTCGAAGTCCTTTGATAAGGGTTCGGTATAACCTAACCGTCATTGTGCTCCCTAACATTCGAATGAATCGAGCTCGGCGATTCAAACTCGTATTTACAACAAAGACAGTTCTTCCGGTTCCCTAGCGGGTTTTCATTAACTATAAAAATCAATCGGGTCTACGTGCCCTAAAGTTGATTTAGAAATTTTCAAAGTAGTGGATTTGATCTTAACTTTTCTCCATGCATTTTTGCACGGTGAATCGAATGAAACTAACCACGCAGCGACAGCTCTAACTGTTTTTGAGATATGGCTTTTTTTTAATTTCCTGTAGAAAATGAAGCTATTGCAATGGCTCCAATCAAAATTTTCGAAATTCTTCTTCATTGAAGTCCTTTCTGGGGCATTTTGAAGCAAATTCGAGTGTCTAAAACTGTTTCATATATATACAACAGGTCTGCCAAACTGCAGGAGTCGATTCTAGAACTCATTTCTGATTGAAAGTTCCTCCAACAGATTTTTTTTTAACGCATAGTTTTCGAGTAATTTAAATTTCAAGATTTTTTCGTGTTTTCGACCTTTTGTCACTAAAACGATCATAACTCTCTTAATTTGCTGTGTAAATTCAAATTCGAAAAGAGACCGTTGGAAAGATAATTAAATTTTCTATTGGATAGATGCCTGACCATTTTTCAAGAATTAAGGTTTGAGACATGAAAAAGCCTTCTGAAAAGCAAATTTTATCTAATTTGAGAAACCTCGAGTTTTTTCAATCGGGAATTGAATTATGAGAAACAATGTTTTCAAGATGCAATAACGGTAAAAACTGTGCCAAAATCTTACCTTGTCAACAGTATAGTCTTTTTTACTTTTACTTTTCTAATTAGGAGAGAAAAGTACTTATGTTTGAAAAACATTGTTTTTTTTTTAAATTTATTTATTTCTTTTCTTTTCAAAGAAATCAAGTGTTTTCTTAAAATAGGAAATTCTATGAAAATACGAGATTGGGGTCGGTTTCTACGTATTTTTTTTACGTTGATTCGAATGGTAACACTTGCATATTATCTCTCCAACCCCGTTATAACCAAGTTTTACACTTTAACTCACAAATTTGAGTTCATTTGGTAAGATAAATTTTATGTTTTTTAAGGGGTGAAACTGATTAGCTAAATTGTAGTAATTGACTAATCATATTTTTATTCCTGATTTTCCATGTTTTACATTAGAATTTAAAAGAATTTAGAAGAAAGTACAATCAGAGAAATTCAACCTAGAATTTTCATGAAAATCGTTGGTTGGATCGATTGAAATAATAATAATAATATGAAAAGTCGATCATGAGATGGGCTGCACTACTGGATCTTTTGTGTATATTCTGAGAAAAAATAGTGGCATTGTCCGTAGTGAATCTAATGGATACTTTGGAGCTGGTGTAATTACGTTCTTTGCTTTTCACCCCACTAAATCTTCGGAATGAGGTATTCATTTGTGGCGAGACTAGGCACCAAAAAAGGGATCACCCCCCGGGTTGGCAGATTAAAGGGAACGGATCAGAAACCAGAAGCGATGGCGAGGGCGAGGTGTGGTACGGGACTGATACAGCCCTGTTACATCAAAAGGGGGGCATGGGCAAGTTGACGTGGTGTTTCAAAAGAGATTCATCAAAAGAGCAAGCTGTCAAAGAAACCGGAAATCAAAAGGGATCACTGAAAAGACGACTGGAAGGGTGCGCATTAAGTAGTTTTCTGCGGTTTTCACGTTTGTGTTGAAGTGCTCGACAACTCGCGGGAACTTCTAGGCAAACCGAATTCGGGAAAGTTTTGACTTGGATATGTCTTTGCTCTGGGGGGTCAACCAAAAATTTCCGTGACGCAAAATTTGTGTCACAATTTCAGTGATTTTCACGTACAACCTAACCGTTGCTAGGGGAATGGAACTTCCGCAGTTTTCATCGCACAAAAATCGTTCGCCACTCGTTGGAAAGCGCTTGATTTATGTGATAAATGTTCACATCTCAAGCTACCAATTTCCCCCTCCTTACGTACCTGGCTAAATTCCAAAACTAAGTTGATTGGACTATAAACAATTTTAATAAGCCGGTTACAATATTCTTAACGTAAAGCAATTTTAATAAGCAATTTTAATAAACAATTTTAATAACGTAAACATTTTAATAAGCCGGTTACAATATTCTTAACGTAAACAATTTTAATAAGCAATTTTAATAAACAATTTTAATAACATAAACAATTTTAATAAGCCGGTTACAATATTCTTAACGTAAAGCAATAGCATAATTTACTCCACTCCATAGGAAACATTTTCATCCTCTTGACAACAGTCGAGGACAACCGTTATGAAATCCCCAATCAAAGACATATATCCATGTAACATGGTATCTGCTTGTAAAGCGGATAGTGGAACTCGTTGTACTCCCTACGTTCAGTTTCATTTCTGAATCTCTTCCCTCTTCCGCACTTGCGCCCTCGACTCGCACCAGTACTGTCCATGTAAAAAAAAAAAAATAAAAAAAAAAAAAAGAATTTTTCATGACGTCGATTTCTTATCATCTATTGGTCTGAATTACACTTCGTTCGAATTCGTTCAAACTCGGACGCTAGTTGCGCTCCATCGCGGTTGGTTGAGTAACAACTACTGCACATGAGCAAAACTAGTATTGCTTGACGCACCGAGAGCATTAATGGAGTAATTTCGATGGGCTTTTCAAGCACTGTGCGGGTAAACCTCTAGACGCAGTATCCTACCAATTCTATTGCCATAGATGGTGAATGCCAATGGATTGATGGTACGGTATGAGCATGCGCAAAAGTTAATTATAAGTCCATTTAGTACATTAGCATGTCTAAACATATAATACCGTTTATTTTGCATTCAATAATTTTGACTCGTGTTAGTTCTACAACTAATCCTAAACGTCCATGTGAGGAAGCTACATTGCCCACCCATCTAGGCAGACGTTTATTGCTTACTTGAGTTGAGTTGTGGCATTTATGTGACCCGTGAAACGCGAAGAACTGGTCGTCTCGGTCGCCGGGTGAATAGTCACATTGGTTCACCTGGAGGTTACTGATGTCTATGTCAATGCTGACGTAGTTCTTGGTCCTGCCAACGGAAATTGAAATTAATTATATTCCCCTCAAATTATAATAATTGATTAGTAATAAATCTAGTTTTACTGTTCCCGTACTTTTGGATTATTGTTTACAATAATGAACGTTCGTAATTATTTTGTTTGATGATTTCTCAGAATATCTGATAGAATACATTAATTATGAAAGGTAAACATCAATTATATGTGACTCTACACGCTGCGTGAGAATAAAATCAACAAGTTTCGTGATGGGTGGTTGGGGAGACGGGGACGGGGGGGGGAAGCAGTTTCATTCATCCTGAGATCACAAGGAAATCATATTATAATTACTGGAAAATAATGAATCAAAACGCATTAAACTGATCACTTAAATGTATAAGGCTGGTTGTACAGAGTTTCCGGTTGTCTTGATCGAACCAAAAAATCAGCATGTTTTTATATATATCTATATATGTATTATATAAAATATATCGGTATATATGTTATCCTGATATCTTGACAACCATTTCTATAAGCCTCAAGGGGAGAAAGGTTAAGGTGAGGGTTGAAATGATCAAAAGTTCGTATCTTGATAATATTCAATCGATTCAGGTCCGAATTGCTTTGGTCGGTTATGAACGTTCGTTATTGAAAATAAGTCAACGTCATTTAAAATAAGGCAATGTAATTTTTCTGGTGTAATTTATAGTGTATTTTTCACTAGCATTCCCTAGTGGACTAGTCGAATACCAGAAATCATAATGTTAGAGTTAGATGGCTCCCATTGGAGTTGATTCTCACCCGTGCTTGCTGCTTGGAATGTTGACAAAGTAACTAAGAACCCACGTTCTAGCTTTGTTTCTGGTACTTCAAAGTATCGTTTTTCACCATGGGTTTTCGTCGGCCAGTAGAGTTAGATGGCTCCCAACCCGTGCTTGCTGCTGTAATACGGATCGGTCCAACCAGTAACCTGCTCGTTTCTGAAACAATACGAATGATGATCTATAGATGATTAGTTTTCAACAAAGGAAATAAGAAGTGTGCAAAACGTTCAAAAAAGGAAACCAAAACCAAGATTCAATGTTTTATGGATAAATGTGTTCTGTATATACATATATGGTTCTATATATATGCGGGGTTATTAATCAACATGTGCTCCGACTATATTTCCTTTGAACGCCAGAATGCGCTTAGCTGAATAAATTCAAGATTTTAAACATCGATTAAATGATAAGATATCATGAATTTTCAATGTTTTATGGATAAATGTGTTCTGTATATACATATATGGTTCTATATATATGCGGGGTTATTAATCAACATGTGCTCCGATTATATTTCCTTTGAACGCCAGGATGCGCTTAGCTGAATAAAATCAAGATTTTAAACATCGATTAAATTATAAGATATCATGAATTTTCGATGTTGTATTGCCAGAAAGTAGTCCTTTGCATAAATACACATTCATTTATTAATATAACATGATAATTTAACTATGGCTGTAAGAGGTGCTGTACCCCCACAACGATTCACAGCTACAATGAAATGTAGTAGGTAAAATCCCAGTTTGTAATAATTTTTTCTCTGACTGTAGGGGTATTTTTGATAATAAAAATATCCAAATACGAAGTTTGCGGTAGTTAGGTATGTAAGATTGAAGAAAAATCGATCTCTTTCTTTCTTTTTCAGCACCAAATACTTGTTGATAAATCAACTGCTTTCAAACGATTTTTTTTCAAGCAAAAATGAGGAAATTTTGTTGCCATAGCAACGTTTGCTTGTACCCAATTTTTTATCGCTGTTTCGTAACTTTTTTTCAACACAAGTGGCTCCAAAAGGTTTCACACAAGTGGCTCCAAAAATTGTAAAATAAAAATTTCCATAAATTTTCTACATAGAAATCCTAGAGTTTAACACATTTTGATGTACCCATATATATACATATACATATTGATGAGCGATGATCGTCCCTACATTCCTTATTATTTTATTGATGGCTTAGAGACAGATAGTTGATTAACATGTGAGTGTTGTCAACATGAAAAATAAGTGTTATTATTATTCTGTGATTTCCAGATTTCAACGTTGTCTTTATCGTTAGTTCCAAGTGTTTTGAGAAATGAAAACTCTGGTGGTCATACTTCGGCATTTCAGTAGGTATCAGAAGTGGGATAATGGAATCTGTGACTTAGGGATGTGAAAAAATCGATTTTCTCCCTTTTCGATTTAATCGATTTTTTTGGACAAAAAATCGATTTAAATCGATTAAAATCGTATGAAATTTAACCTCTTTAATTCAATGGCTCAATTTGATTTTTTAATGTAATTCTGAAGAGCACTTCATGGTATGCCCATGGATGAACCCTGGTATGCCCAGTAACACCTCTACTGTCTGGGCAAATAAGGCAAGGTGAATAAAAAGGCACTAAAAAAAAATGAAAAGGTAATTGTTTACTATTACTTTGTCACCTCCAATCGTTTTGATACTAACATATATTGTAGTGGAAAGGTATATAAATATAAAGAGATAGTATTTCAATGCCGGAAACATGTTTGAGCCCGTGAAAGATAAGCAGGCCTACATGTCCGACTAATCTGTATTTTTACTAAGGGATTGACTACTTGATGTTATGTAATTTTGAGATGCGAGCTTGCGAGCATCCAGACCACCAAGAATGCAGAATGCTGTGTATAGGTTGGTGGTCTGGATGCTCGCAAGCTCGCATCTCAAAATTACATAACATCAAGTATTCAATCCCTTAGTAAAAATACAGATTAGTCGGACATGTAGGTCAGAATGAAGTGTATGATATCTCTGCTTATCTTTCACGTCCTCAAACATGTTTCCGGCATTCAAATACTATCTCTTCATATTTCTAAACCTTTCCACTACAATATATGTTAGTATCAAAACGATTGGAGGTGACAAAGTAATAGTAAACAATTACCAATGAAAATTTATAAAAATGTTAGGTAATAGGTATAAAATGTATTTTAAAAAAACTGTACCATTCGAGAACTTAAAATTTTTATACATATAGAGGAACTTCTAAACGGTAGTACTTTTTGAGGGTTGAGAGTTTCACAGTAGGCTTCTCAAATTTTTAAAATGTTTTATTGCTAAGCGCTTCCGCCATTATCGGCCTCGTCAGAGCTTATATTTAGTGATTCGGTATTTCCGAACTTTCGTTTTTTGCCTTTTTTGTGGCCTCTTCAACATCCCAAAGTTTACCTTAGAGATTGGAATGTTTCGTCGTATTTGTTAATATGAAACTGTGGAAATCTGGTTGATTTATCACTCATTGTCTTGTGAATGTGTCCTTATATGTTTAAGGGCGTCAATATTGTCAATTTAAATTGAGAAAGAGAAAGGATGACGAAAAATTTCACTATTAACATTGATAAAAAAAAAAAAAAAAAGTTTTAAAGTCAAATAAAATACAGAAAAAAGCTTTTCCTCCGCTTGGATTCGAATAACAACAACATAGATTTGAAAAACTGATAAGTAATCATTGACCATGTTGTTGTTTCATTCTCATTGCTAGTCACGGCTAACGTGACGAATCAATCATGAGTTTATTAGTCGTTGCTGTTGATGACAAGTTCGCGTCATCTCGTTCGATCATGAGTTTAACACCTCGTTTCTTCGACAAATCGTAAGGAAAAAAATGTACGATTAGTTTGTACGATAAAATCTAAAATGTGGCCTAAAACAGTACCACCCAAAAAGTCCGATTATTAATCGATGTTTTCCCCGAAAATCAATTCTTTCGATTTCCCCTTAATCGATTTTAACATTGATTTTTTTTCACACCCCTACTGTGACTACACATAGGTGACGCTGAAGGCATGTCATTGAGAAGTGGTCGTGTTGTGATTAATGAGATTAACGACCATGGGTATCCAGATGCTATAAGAGGTGAACTAAGAAAAAGGCATCATGATGAAGAACTTCGCCATACTACAATGGGAGAGGAGGGAGACATGCTTCGTAGGTTCTTCGATTATATAAGGAATGAAGTACCGGTTCAAATTCAAGCAGCTGAAGCAGTGTACAGTATGAGAAGACACAACCACCGCAACCGATTGTTCCTCCATTGAATGTTTCAGACTTACCCCCAGAAGCACCAACACAGGTAGTTACCAAAGGCTTTTCAGACCCCAACAGTTTGATGGGTCTCTGTCCTGGGAATACTATCGCACACACTTTGAAACTGTTGCTCGCTTCAATGGCTGGGATAGAGTCATGATGGGGTCAGCTCTAGCATCTTCCTTATAGGCGCCACCCTTCCCATCCTTCTCGAGTTGGCTGGGTCTTAGTGTTTGCAGCCAGTTACTGGGGAAAGACATATCGGTTTTTGCTCGAGAAGTCAGAGTTTTTGCTTAAAAAGCCCTTCCTTGCGTTTCAAGAGAATGCATTGAGGTATTGGCGGAATCGCATTTTGAAGCATGATGAACGAGACATGCTTGCTGCCCCCTAGATCTCGAGTCTGCTGTCAACTTGGCTTTACGCAGTGAGGCAGCTGTTCTATGAGCACGTCATACCACTGAGGCAGCATCAGTTCGGGCGATCCAGCAGGTAGAGGAAAAAGGACAAGGGCAATCTGCGAAAGCCTTCAGAAAGGAAACTCATACGCAGGGTGACGAAGCTGAGGTGAGCAGATGGGTATGCAGGCGGTGTGATGCAGTTGGTCATGTTTTCCGTAACTGTCCTACTCGGGTGATTATTTGCTGGCGGTGTGATGTTGCTCATAGCGCGTGAGAGTGTCCAACCAAACAGGGAAACGGATAGCGGTCGTAAGCAAGAGGCGGCTTATGAACCAACTACAGTCTCAGATTGTGGGGGAATTCCAAGTAAAGGGACAAGTTTACCGAATCAGTAGCTGTTTGTCTATAGTAGTGCGAGGGTTGGTGAATGACAATCCATGTGATATGGTGGTGGACACAGGTGCAACAGCAACAGTTGTAAGAAGGGACTTGGGGCTTTGTACACGTAGGTTGTTTTCAAAGATGTTCAGGAGGTGCTGCGAACTGTCACCAGTGCAACATTTCCAGTGTTGGGAAGAGCTAAAGTGACACAGACCTTGGAGAACGATGTAAGAGGTGACACCAGGTGTTGGTTGCTGACATCACATAGGATTGCATTCTTGGGATGGATTTTCTTACATCATGGGGTTGTCTAATTGAAACAGCTACTGGGAAAATTTGACAAGTTTTGGCATAATTGGTGCAGTGAAGGAATGGGACACTGGAGACTGTGCTGACTTAAAGAGGTTTGATTTGGTGAGGGTGAATAGTCTAGTTCCCAGTGGTCATGTGCAGCCAGTTCTCGACAGTTTTGTAGGAAGGGCTACAGAAGAAGAGATTCAGGGGGATGAAGAGTTTGGTTAATGCCGTTTCTGCTGTATTTGCAGTTGATAAACAAGAAGCTGGCCATTTTTGGTGGTGTCTTCCATAATGTAGGAACCTGTAGCCCTATTTGCCAGGCCCCCAGATGATAGGCACCCCATCGTCTTTCTGAGGTTGAAACGTTAGTTTCCGAAATGAAATCCCCAGGAGGCATTGAGCCAACATCCAGTGCTTGGGCCAGCCCAATTGTCCTGGTAAGGAAGAAGGATGGCTCAGCCCGATTTTGTGTTGATTTCCGACGCCTTAATGATTTCACACGGCTCCATATCAAATCCCCCTATCAAATCTCAACTTCTTAGGATAAACAGGAGACGATTCAGCTCACTCAGCTGAGTAAGAATGAGTCAATCTTTTCAATCGATTCCTAATGACCTAGAGAGTCTCCCTTTCAAATTTCAACTTCCTAGGGGGAACAGGAGAGAATTTAGCTCACTCAGCTGATGATGGAAGAGCATATAATTTCAATCGTCCATTAGTGACCCAATCATTCTCTCTATCAAATTTCAACTTCCCAGGGTGAACAGGAGAGAATTTTTCTCCCTCAGCTGATTAGGAAAGAGCCCATCATTTCAATCGTCCCTTAGTGACCCAAAGAGTCTTCCCGTCTAATTTCAACTTTCAGGGTGAACAAAAGAAAATTTAGGTCACTCAGCTGATCATGAAAAAGCCCATCATTTCACTCGTCTCTAATGAACTAGAGAGTCTCCCTATCAAATTTCAACTTCCTAGGGAGAATAGGAGAGAATTTAGCTTACTCGGCTGATGATGGAAGAGCACATCATTTCAATCGTCTCGTATTGTCCCAAAGAGTCACCCTATCAAATTCCAACTTCCTAGAGTGAATTGGAGAGAATTTAGCTTACTCAGCTGATCGGAAAAGAGACTATAATTTCATTCGTCTCTTAGTGACCCAGAGAGTCTCCCTGTCAAATTTCAACTTCCTAGGGTGAACATGAGAGAATTTAGGTCACTCAGCTGATCATGAAAGAGCCCATCATTTCAATGGCCTCTAAATGACTCGGAGAGTCTCCCTATCAAATTTCAATTTTCTAGGATGAACAGGAGAGAATTTTGATCACTCAGCTGTTTAGGAAAGAGCCCATCATTGCAATGCTCTCTTAATGTCCCAAAGAGTCGCCCTATCAAACAGGAGACAATTTTCTCCATGCTTCACTCAGAACACCCGTAAAGCAACTCGTGAAGGCTTCTCCACTTGTCACGAGTTTCCGCCGCTAACGAACTGTCCCTTAGGAACCATAATAAAAGTTCGGGAACTAAAGAAATCGGTGGCGAAGGGTAGCTCCGTTTATGAAGCAGAAGAATGTTTTGGAGATTCAGACCTAGCCTATGGTGTGCGCCGGAACTTGCTGATCATTTTACGACATCCCATCAGAATCGGTCCAGCCATTTTGCCGTCTATTGGGAACATACATAAATAGATAGAGACAAACTGAGTTTTATATTATATGGATAATGTTTGTATATCTAGCGCAACAAACGTGTGAAAAAATGTTCACTCTCCCCTTTCGCGGTTTCCAATAACGTGGATTATAAATATCTTCTGTTCGAACAGAAATTCCAATAACTGCGGCAAGTTAGGCGGCAATGTAACAAAGCTGAAGGAATCTTTATTAGCGGGGTCGTGATTGTTCATAGGTACCCTTTTCAGGAAATATTGTAGAGGTTGCCGCACAACGGGATTCAGCGGGAATTCATTACCTCGGCTAAGTGGCGATAAACCACATTATAGCCAGCCCAGTTTAACGATGACCTCGTAAAACATAATGAAGAAAAGTGGTTTCAGGTCCAAACATTAAAAATAATAGGCTGTTTCTAGCGATTTACGGTGCCACTGCATGTGGGACCGACTCTTCACTTGTTAAGTGAGTGCTGAGTTGAAATTATTGCGCTAAACGAGAAAGGCCTGTTCAGCTCAGTTTGTGTCGGCATTTGCACTTAAATTCAATTTAAGTGGCGTTTAATAGATGAAACTGTGGATTCCAAAACTGTTTACACTATTCTATTGAAGAATCAAGATGGCAGTTGGATTCTAAAACCCTGCTCGGTTGTTTTGAAAAATCACATCATGATTGTAATCTTGCAAAACGAAAATTTTCATTTTGAGAATGTATAAGTTTTGATTGATTATACTCAGTTATGTATTGATTATTTGTTATGTGCCATGCTCCACCGCGGGCAATTGTTGGTAATTGCATAGCAGTTTTGCTATTTAAGGTAGCTTTGTACCTACCAGCCTTATCATTTTTACTCAGCAGTCCCGAGAAGGCTCCAGTTCAAATGTCAGCAATCAAGTTTCAACTTGTGCCTAATTAATTTGTCAACCAAATGTCCCAGTTTTTTACTCAATGTAATCTTAGTTACGTTGATACTCTTTCCGACCAGCATTACTGCAGTTAATTGGGCGTTTTTAATATAATTTTTTGAAGATAATTATTTATGGATGAAAACTGCTCTGCTCAACCCACCAAAATTGTTTTGGTATCGATGAATTTCTTATCGACAATTATTTATACTAAAAAAGACCCCAGCCTCATTTCACACGAGAAGTTCGATGAATGTCCGATTTTTCCTTGATTAGGTACAAATTTGCTTACCCGGGAGACGTCGTCATTCTTACCTAGGTAAAAATCTAATGGTCTTTGTGTGTGTGTGTGTGTGTGTGTCCACTCAATCACGTAAAAA
Organism: Adelphocoris suturalis; assembly: GCA_030762985.1. NCBI lineage: Eukaryota > Metazoa > Arthropoda > Insecta > Hemiptera > Miridae > Adelphocoris > Adelphocoris suturalis. The sequence continues at coordinate 24,404,430 of CM061046.1, forward strand.
CTACTGGACCTATTGAGCTGAAATTGTACATGGACATTCTTAGGGTCCCTAGTTAATACATTGGCTATATTGAAATTCTCCAGGCTTATTCCTTCATCGAGAACCCGGCTTTCCCTAGCAAGGTCGCCCGGGTATACAACTTTGTAATTAGGGGAAAACCTGACATGTATCGAACTTTTCTCGTCAAATGTGGATGTGGTGGGTTCACTCGTAAAGAACTTTCGATACCTAATTCAACGACACTGAAACGATTTCGGTAGTTTGCGCCGAGCAGTTTTTATTCGTAAACAAAGATCTTTGAAAATTTATATTCAAAACGCCTTATTACCTGCAGCAATGTTTTTCGGAAATAGTTTTAACGCAAAAAAGGGAGATGGTTAATAGAGAGTTTTTGTTCTTTCCGTACGATTTTCACATGTTAACGCGTACAGCAGCGTCTAGAGCAAGCAAATGAAGATGCTAGATCCTCTTCACGTACCTATTTCTACTCGCATTTTTACACGTATGTACGCGACTAACCAAACGCTATCGTCACGCCAAAGTCTCTTTAGTATTTCAAAGTCAACGATTCTCTTGAATTCGAGATCGAGTTGAAGAAGTTTGAAATCATTTTACACTCTGCTTTATCAGCTATCTTCACAGGCATCGAATAACTAGGTTCGACCTAAGAAAAAATAGTATTCGCCAACGCATATTTCGTTGCAAACATCGGTTCTCGTCTGATCACCGAAGTTAAGCAACATCGGGCTTGGTTAGTACTTGGATGGGTGACCGTCCGGGAGCGCCGCGATTACGGCATCTTTTTTATTTTTTGTCTAATTATTCAATTTGTATCTAGTTCAATCAACTTTATTTAATCAGGCCTTGTGGAGTAGTTCGTTTTGAGTGCCTTCCCTGCTTTATCAAATGGTAATTTCCAGAATCTGAGATGGTACCTAGCGAAAATTCTACTACCAACCTACACGATTTGCTATTGAGCGGACAACAGCTTTTGTATACAAACTTATTATTTAAACACAAACCTGCTCGTTGTGTGAATCTTTATGTTGGTAGATACAACATTGTAGTACGAAATTAACTTGCAAATACTTACGAAGAGTAGATATATACTTTAAAATCGGAAAAGTATCAACGACTGCATTTACTCCCAAGTAGGCGAACAGGATATCTGGCTGTCGGACGAAGTAGGTACTTTTTTCACATTATCAACATAATTTGATTTAATAATACAATTATATTTATCACAGGTTTTTACCTTTTTTTAGACTAGGTAGGTAATTATGGAAGGGAGACGTTATTAGACGATAGTCAGAGGGTGAACGAATACCTACCCTATTCTTCACCCTGGAATGCCCCGTGGGGTTTGTCAATCCCCAATCGCGATTTGAAGTCAGTTTATCATGTTCCCGAACGTCTGGCTCTTCTCGCCTCCTTCTATATCACCCCCACTTCTTCCCTAAAGGCTTCAGCATTTTTGCAGTTTAGTACGATTAAGACTTCTGAGTAGTGTAATACTTTCTTGTGCCTGGGGTTTGACAAACCCCACCGGGGAGTTAACCGCTAGTGATTTTCTCTATAGCAAGTGTTATTTTTGTGGGCGTTCCCACAGTTTTGTTATTGGCTCATCGTTAGAAATGGCTGAAAACGCAAGTTTTCGGATCCTGAAGACATTAGATCCATGTTGGAACAGTTGGAGGAAGAAGATGTATATTTTGGCGGAGAAAATTCAAACACGGAAGATAATGTCAAGTTATAAGAAGTTGCCTCCGATGAAGAAGCGTCAAAAGTGACAGTTTTGGAGAAACTAGTTCGAAGTTCCTTCTGTGAACATCATAGATCTTCAAAGTGTTGAGAATGTTGATCCTATTGCTTGGTGCCAATTTTATGTTACCTTTTATCAAACTAATCTCAGAAAATCGTATTGCAGATTTTATTTATTTATTTATTTTTGTTTTTAAATGGAAATGTGCTAATTTTATATTGAAATTTTGTTACAATGAGGTACCTTTCTGCTATTATTTTTTTCTTCAGAGCGTGAGGTTTTTCTTACTATTACTTTTTTCTTCGTGAGTTTAGGTACCTACCTACTTCTTGTTTCTTTACACCCATGATAACAGAATAAAAATAAAATTTGATTCAAGTGTAAGTTATTTTTGAATTGTCTAACATTTTTCAAAGTTGGGGTTTGACACACAGTGTTGGAAATTTAGCCGGGACATTCCAGGGTTAAAAGTGTGGTCACCTTTGCGTCAGGTTTTGACGACTACACATAGGACGGGGTTCCAACGAAAGCATTTTTCCCGCCTACGTGTAGGTGGGCCTTTTTCCCGTACACGCGTTGTTCTGCACGTTAACGCGTAAATTCACGCATGAGCAGTTGGTATTTCAATCTTTTCGCGTACACGGGTAGAAAATTACGGGAAGAACAAAAACTCTCTATTTTGAGGGAGTGCTTGGTGAAAAATTAATTAGGTACAACTTGAAACTTGATTGCTGAAATTTGAATGGAAGCCTTTTTTTGACTACTGGGTAAAAAATGATTGGGAACGTTTGGGTAAAATAACCCGGTAAAAATGATCAGTACATGTGGGACCGTTGCAATGCACAGGTAACCGGCTAGTATAATATAGATGGAGATATTCGGTGTTTGCTATCAATGTAGACTGTTCTGGAATTAGTTGCCTAAAATATAATTTTTTTATAGCTTCAAATATTAATATTTTTAATTAATATGATTAATCAACCAAATGCTTAATTTGAAATTGGAATTCGGAGCTAAAATTCCAGTCAACGATACCAGTAATAGCTACTACATACCTAGTATTCAAACAAGGCTTTTCGATTCTGGAGCATAACTATTTATTGTTCAGCTCTTGAAATAGAACACTGATCTCTTATCATACTGGTAGACTGAAGCAAATGTTTTTAACTTACATAACCTGTGGCATGTGGCATATTGGCTCATAACAATGGATTGAAATGGCTTACATTTGTACAGAATGTAGTTCAACGTCGTAATTGGTCCCAACTCCTAGTTGCTCTTATATATTGGTCATTATATTATTATTATGATATAATATATTATGATATATGACATATATGTGTGAATGACAATGGGGATGTGTTCTTACTGGTTTTTTATAACTCCCCTAACTTTCTCCCAAATAGAAAATAGTTTCATCTTGAAAGTTAAGACAAAATGATTTGTATGCCTTATATTGAATCTTACGAAAACTGGACGAAAACAAATCATCTTGAAACCTTTTCTCTTACAATTGCATGTACCCATAAATAAAGGCCAATATGATGGAAAATAATGAAATAAATTAAACTGAAAATTGTCCTTGTATAGCATTTTCAGACCAAATACAACCTTTTCCACACCAAATTAAACTTTTTCCAAACCAAATTAAACCTTTTCCAAACCAAATTAAACTTTTTCTGAACAAAATAAACGTTTTTTCAAACAAAATTAAAGTTTTTTTCAAACCAAATTAGGTTTGGAAAAGTTTATTTGGGTTGGAAAAGGTTTGATTTGGTTTGGAAAAAGTTTAATTTGGTTTGTAAAGTGTTTAATTTGGTATGGAAAAAGTTTCATTTGGTTTCGAAAATGTTTAATTTGGTTTGAAAAAAGTTTAATTTGGTTTGGAAAAAGTTCAATTTGGTTTGTAAAGTGTTTAATTTGGTTCGGAAAAAGTTTAATTTGGTTTGGGAACTCGGCCCCTTGACCCCGCTGGGGGAGACCCCCAGACCCCCCGGATGTTATTACTTAGAGCCCGTGGCTAAAAGTCAAGAAACATGGAACATGCCTGGCAGAATTGACCAAGTAACAAAAACCAAATTTTTCAGGAGCTTCATACGACAAATAGAATCGAAATTAGTAGGAAGTACCAAGATAGGTAATTTTCTGTTATGGTGCGCGTCTGAAATTACTATAACCAAGATTAACATTTCAACCAAGTGACAACAAAACAAGCGGCATTGTTTACTATATCCATTTATAACGTAAATGAATATAAAACTACGACATTAATAGAAGAACAAGTACGAAAGAAATGAGTGATAAATCGAGAGCTTTCCAATGAATTGAGAAAGATTTTTGTCCCATAAACACTAAAGAAGTTTTATTTTCCCAGCAATCGCTTGGTTGTACGTAAAAATCATGCATATTCCAAGCTAAAAGTTTAATTTGTTTTGGAAAAAGTTCAATTTGGTTTGGAAAAAGTTTAATTTGGTTTGGGAAAAGTTTAATTTGTTTTGGAAAAAGTTCAATTTGGTTTGGAAAAAGTTTAATTTGGTCTGGAAAAGGTTGTATTTGTTCTGGAAATGCTATATATTAATAAAGCGCAGATAAAGAGTAGAGCTGGAATAATTTACCTGGGGATCCAGGGTAGTTCCTGGGGCAGCTCAACGCCGGCGACGACTTCACCGGGCTGTCGCCACACCTGAGAGGGCGGTCCATGTCCAGCTTCTCGTCTCCAGACGGCTGCAGTGACGACGAGGCTGGTGGAGGCGTTCAGCAGGATGACTCGGGATGCGAGGAGAGACGGCTCCGAGAGTAGGATGCTGTGAGCCACTCCGTCCACCAAATCTTACATCATCACCACAAAAAGTCATATGAATCATCTAATAAATCTCTTCATTATTATAACTAGCAGTTAAGCTCGTGATCACCTAATCCAACCTGGGGCATCGCACCAGGGAGGGGAGGGTCGTAAAAATAAATAGATTAAATTAAATATAATTAAACAAAAGAAAATAAATAATAATAATAATAACTTGCCAACTCCTAAAAAAATTTCGAATATAATCTAAACTAAAAAATTTAAATTTTGTCCTAACTTAAAATGCGTAAAATTGTGGGTTGTGGTTCTGATATGAAGTGAACCCATTTGCAATGTGCAAAGCCTCGAGTTTTGATAATTACTGGTACGCATTACACTTCCCTAGTAACGCATTGGTTGTTCGTGAAAATCAATATAAAAGATGTCGGCTCGCGCTAAATTTCGCTTAATGTTCAATTAAAAAATCCAGGGGCATAACATGATACATTTTAAAAGGTGGGGGGGGGGGGGGGGGGGGGTTACTTTTGGGACACCCAGTGTAAACGGGGCTTAATGATTATAGACCCAATGATCTGCGTAGAGGGAGTATCTAATACAAAAATAATAAGCCTTTTTGAAATAATTTGCAGCATTCTTACTATCTTTTAAAACAGTTCTGGCCCACACTCATATTGGTGATATTTTTTCCTGGCAAAGTTTTAACCCTTAGATAGAGCAAACGGATAAATGTACAGCGATTAGACTCATTTAATTCATTGAAGTGTTCTCTATCAATAATACACAAAAACAATATTAATTAGTTGATATTTCAGCCATTAATTGATCAAAAGTGATGCCAAGATTACTTTCACAAACCGATATTTGATTTTTGAGTCGAATTTCACAATGTTTGATCCACCCGTTTCGGGAAAAACTTCTGACTGCAGACGACTCAGGATATCTTTGAGAAGGGAGGGGGCGGGGTGAAGGGGGTGGGGGTGGGTGGGTGGAATTCCCCTCATCAAATCGAGGGAACGTCATAATTTAACATTAAAAAGATTGTATTTCTAAGCTTTTTGTTAGTAAACGTTTTGAGCTCAACACGAAATTGATTTTGGTAGAACATTTTTGTGTTATAGATAATTTTATGAGTTTTGAGATAGTTTGCCAAGTGAATAGTGAAAAATCTTGCTAGTTAACAGACGCATTGTCTATACGAAATTTGAGTTTAATTTAAAATGTTTTTTTTTAAGCCTAATAAATAGTATAAATAGTAGGGATTAGGTAATAATAATTAAGTACGATATTTTACTAACATTGGGGTCCTGTCACATTCACTGCCCACGTCGACGCATCATGCTAAACTAAGTATAAGTTGTCTCTGGACCGTTTGTTACCAACTTGCCTTCGGACTGCTAGTTCCAATATTAATAAAATTGGAATGCATCTGCTGCAGTTTGAAGATTGCGGGAGTCAGCATAAAAGTAGAAGAAAAAGTCCAGTCATGCAGCATGACCCCATGAGCGAATTTTTGAAGAATATTACCGATTTTTACAACCAGCGAACGGCATTATTTCAATTTTTGACTGATTTTTCAACTTTGAAATTTTTGAAAACTTGATACATATTCTTATAGGAAATTTTACGCTGATTCCGAATATACCACATGTTAGTATGCTGAAAAAATTATTTCGCACGACAAATCGCAAAAAAACAGGCTATTTTGAAATTTTTGACTACATTTTTGAAAATTTCAACCCGAAGATGTAATCCGATCAAGCTGGCCAACGAACTTGAACTTTCGTTTTGTGCCCTTAACATTTTAAAATTTGTTTGAAGTTTCTAGCACAATTCTACGGACAGTTATCGTCTGGAATGACACATACATACATACATACATACATATATACATACATACATACATATATACATACATAAAAAAATGCGTTAAACTTCAGAATATGATTCAGAATAGCCTGAAATGGATTTCTGCATAATTTTTTTTCAAAAATTCACATTCTACAAATTTTGAGGCGAGAGCAATAGCTTAATTTTCTTCAAAAATTCGCTAAAAGTAGCAATGCGCAATGTAGTAATTGCCGATGGTGCGGAGGTGACTGGTCAGAGTATGGATTGACGCAATAAAGATTGTGACGTCCTCTGCTTTAAAGTTTTTTATTAATCGGTATCAATTATTGAGAGTGATCACCTGAGCGTGCTCATAACTCAGCTTGTTGGTCACGCACTTCGCAGTAGTTAACACAATATGGTTGGATAAATCGAGAGCTTTCGAACGAATGGTCAACGAATTCTGTGGGATGAAAAACAACGAAGTACCATTTCCCTAGCAAAGATTCGGTTGTAATTGGAAATCTTCGGAAAACCAACCGTAACGCTTTTTTTTAACGCTTTTTGTTATTGCTTTTTTCGTATGTGTGCCAAAGTAAAGACTTAGATGTTAAAAATCATTAGCAAATCACCGAACGATAGTATTGATTTTTCACGAAGGTATCTATCGAACAAGAAAAAAACGGAGACCTTTCGGAATCATTTATCTACACCGAAATACAATATGCCTTTCAGCATTTCTGGTAGGTACGGCAATATGAAAATGGTCCAAGGATATTCATACTTCGAAGTTGCTCCTGTGGCGAACAATAAGAGTTGTGCGGCGGCATTCGCGTCACCTATTCGACCTACACTTTTATTGGTTGTCTGTTTCGCACAGATGTAATATCGTTCTCACAATAAAACGAATATTGCTTCCTTCAGGCCAGCCCTCAACACAATCACAAGGATATCTGACTTTCCTTCGGATATCTTTCAGGTCTCAGCGCGTATTCCTCGCAACAACGTGAATGTTCTACGATATCAAGAACTTGAGTTTCAAATACTCTTTCTGCTCGTGAGGAGCAGTATATATACCCAGCCAAACAATGGAGTAGGTACTCATATACATATGTGCAGATATAACACAAATTTGAGTGGCTTTTGTTGAACAAGAATCAATAAAATCAAAGGAGTAAACAAACGATAAGTTGTTTTGTTGTTCCCAAATAAATACTTCATACGGCGCACGCGCAAACGTAAATTCCATCAAGCATAATTTTCTCACGACCCTATTGGTCGATCTTGCTCAAATTTGGGGGATAGGTGAAAGAGGTTAATTTCAGCATTCCATCGTTTTTAATTTCTATTTTAATATAGTCCTATCATTAGCAGCATGCATCTTTTTCAAACGAGCCTAATTTAAATAGTTTACATCTGTTTTAGATGAAATTTTCAGGGAATATGCGGGTTAGGCTGTAAATGGCCCACTAATGATTCCACCAAATCATTCTGCGCATGCGCTAACGTAAATTACTCCAAGAATAATTTTTCCGTTTTCTTATCATCTTTACTGTGAAGCGAGAAATTGCGGGGTCTTGGAATTGTAAAAGTGTGAACCCTTCTCGGAGGCACAATGCGCCATGTTCTGATCCTAAATTACAAACGGAGTTTAATAATTATAGACCAATGATCTGCGTAGAAAGGCTATCTAACACAGAAATAATAAACCATTGTGTAATAATTTGCAGCGTTTTAAGATATCGTCAAGGTATGAGGATGACAAGCCTTTAATCGGGCAACTTGGACAAGAGGATACACGCTATCTTCCTCGATTTTGTGCTCTCACGCAACTTTCTTCCCCAGACTCCACGTCGGTCATTGCCCTCAATTGCTACGTAGGTACTCACATTTTTGTATCGCTGACCAGGTTTATGGATAACAAATTCCTTGCGATAGCTATCAACAATGTTTTGATTCGTATTTGATTAGACTAGGTACTGGAATCGTGGAGTGATGAATAGTCTGACTCGAGATTGGAAGGGCTTGGTCCAGTGCTCAATCCGTAGCAGATAACGAGATATCCTTCCCTAGGGTCGTATAAAGGTCTTACGAGATCGTTTCAGAAAATTATTTTAGCTTTTAAAAGAGCTCTAGGTTTCAGATTGGTCGACAGAAAATATCTTTGGACTAGGAGTGTTATTTTATAAATAACAAAAATTGTATGTAGCATACTTAAATTGCAGAAAAAATTAGTAGGGTCAGTGGGGGCAAGTGCATACCTATTTCTCATAAATCTTACTTTGTGATGCTACTATCTCCCCTCAAACTACAAGTTAAATAATGGCTACAGTTTTATTACATTCCCCAGACATTTCTACGTCGAAAAACGTGTGTATATAATGAATTGAAGTTAGTAATTCATTAAGAATTGGGAAAAACCTAGAAGCATTCAAACAACGCACTTGTCCCCTGTTGGGGGTCAAGTGCGTACATATAGTGGGGCAATTGTGTTTTCAACTTTCTACCCGAAAAATGATGAAAATAAAATGAACCAATGTAAGTAGATTTTATGTATAATTTAAAATGAATTGGTAATGAAAAATAAAACGCCGCAAAATAGATAATTTCAGCAACTCAATATATATTCCTGAGTTGATAAAATGGTCAAAAATTCATTCACTTGTTGGCTGTCCTCTGGTTTGCTGTCGGTTGGGGAATGAGGTTTGCGTGAGAGAGAATTTGAAGACTAGAGTTTTACAGAATAAGATAGGACTGAGGTTTGGGATAAGCGTGCGGTTGTGCGTGGGGGTTGAGGAAGAGGTCCTGGATGGAAACTAGGCTTCAAGACCTTGATTTTCTTATTTTTCCTGGTAGTTTGATGTGGTTTTTAATGAAACGCACTTGCCCCTTATTTGAAAACGCACTTTCCCCACCGTCAAAAAAAGAGAGGATAGAACGTTTTATTAATCTACTACAGCAATTTTTGTAGCCTTCAAGTTACCAACTGCGCAGTTCATACAGAGACAAAAGCTGGAACGATAAACAGTGGGATAAACACGAAAGGATGGGGTTTTAGACAAGAAAACCATTAAAAACTGTACCTCCCTCAGATTCCCACTCTGATATCGGACGAAGTCTTCGCTGGAAATGGTTCCAACTTCCGAATTCCAATTACGCTTATTTGTTCACTGAGGAGGTTAACATTTTTATCAGGTGATAATAAAAACCTGTTCTATCATTTGCTGAGAAACTTATTAGAATAGAATGGCCTCATAGCGAAATAAAACGAAGAGACGCACTTGCCACGCCTGACCCTAATCTAAAGGTCCTAACAAAACAAAAAATACTGCAAATTATTACACAATGGTTTATTATTTCTGCCAGCTATAGCCAGCTATAGTAACCAGCATGCTCTGGGGCTTTCGCCAGTCTCTTTTCTAGTACCCACCTCTGTTCTTCCTCTCACTCCACCCCCCACTCACCACCCCTCACCACCCACCGTGACCCCCTGCCAAGCGTGCCAGGTGTGCGCGCATGCGTAAGTCTAACACTAAAACCTCGAAAAAGACACTTTTTCACCCGTTTTTGGCCCATAGCATCTATGCGAGTAAAGCGATCGGGATGGTTAAACGTTAGGACCAACTAGACCCCAAATAGAGTCTATGTGTGAAAGAACGGGGTTTTTAAGTCAATTCTTAGGCATTTTATGGCCCGAACGGCGGACGGCGAACGGCGGACGGCGGACGGACATTTCAAATTTGGATTCTACGCTCCTTGAAACGTATAGTGAGAAAGTTTGAGGGGGAGTTATAAAATTTTTTTGCTATACGATCACATTGGCTTATTATTGGAAATAATAAACCAATATTATTGGAAACAATAAACCAAAAATTACACAAAAATTATCAGACCAAAGTCGTAGGAGTGTGCACACTTGCTCATTACACTGCGGATCGGTGTTCAAGGGTTCCATGTCAAGCAACTATTTCAGAAAACATACCTACTATTAATTTGGGTAGTTGAAATATGACTTCAGTTCTAAAATTTGTTTTGAAATCAAGAGATATATATTTCGGGTATAACCCCATCATCAATCAGACTGATACAAAATGAAACTAAAGTTATCACTAGGAACACTGGACCACTAACTGCTACCTCACTTTGAATGTATGTAGTTTTCATTTTGTATCATTCTGACTGATGGTGGGGTCATTCCCAAAATATATATATCTCTTGATTTCAAAACAAATTGTAGAACTGAATTCATATTACAGCTACCCAAATTAATAATGGGGTTCTACTGAATAAGCCGAGAGAATGACAATATGATTAGAAAACATATTGATAAGTAATAACTACATGTATTACAAGGACTTCGACGTGTATGATTTGGGTGAGAATAGCCAAACATTCTTTATTTTGCTGAATTTACCCCCCTCCCTTCTGACAACTTTAAAACCAAACATGAATGTGATGTAAGAAACTGCCCCCACCTTACTATTAACACTCCATAGAAACCATTATGAAGTAATAACTGCTCTTACATTGGAAAATAGGACAAAGAAACATTATAGGTTGAAAAGGTTGAAGAAAATAGGTTGAAAATATCACGATTTATAAGTAATTGCTCCTCCCACCCCTCTTCACCAATTATTATGACATTTTAATTTAATGAGATTGGTTCCGCAAAGATTAAAGCATTCATGTCAAATAATAATCGATTAAAAATAGAACTCTGAATATTGGTTGAGAATAGAGTAGAAAATACATTTCATTTCCCTCTCAATCATTCCTCCTCACGGACAATCCAGCCAACTTCTCGCACATCTAAATCAAGAAATTGAAAAATTAAATAGATATACAACAATGAAATGATAGAGAAATATAAAAATATAGGTAAATGACTTGTTGGTATTATAACTGCTCCATTTACAACAAAGATCACAAATTAAATAGATATACAACAATGAAATGATAGAGAAATATAAAAATACAGGTAAATGACTTATTGGTATTATAACTGCTCCATTTACAACAAAGATCACAAATTTAAAAATCCAGAGAAGCGTAAACTGGCATGAAATCTAAACTTAACAGTAGCGTAACTGGGCTGAATTCTAGTTTGAACAAAATTGCAGACTCGGAGATCAGATGAGAAAGCGAGAACTACACATTAATTAGTATTATTCTGTCCATTCATCCTCTTCCACAACGAAATTTAACATAATATACCTAAAAAGATATTTACGAAGATTCGTATCAAATGCTCATGATGCGATGGAGCTTTTCGACTGCAATGGTTTTCGAAATGTCTGTAAAAGTTCCAGTCATGCAGCATGACTGTAAGAGCGAATTTTCGTGAAGTGCCGTATTATATTACGTTGAATAGTGTTGAAAATTCAGGACTTTAAGTGAAGAGAAATTGTGTGTGGCACACATTTTATGGCAAAAAACTCGTTCTAAATAATATTCTGCAATTCGAAAAAAAATATTTTGAATTTTTAGTTTTTTTGTGCCGTTTTGATACATTTCTCGGCAAATATTAATGAAATTTAAGCTCTTTAGCGTAACCTTGTGCATACATTTTTTAATGTTGCAGTTCATGAATGATACAATTTTTTTACTGAAACTCTGCTATGAAATATAAATTTAACAATTTTAACCTTTTTTTAACCAGTTTTAGTTGATTGTTAAACACATTTTTTGAAATTTTACCAAATTAATGTGCTAAAAAAGTGCTGGCCAACGAAAGCTAGATTTTTTGGTGCGAGAACGGAGTTTTTATCAATCCTAAGCGAAGTTATTGTCTGGTAGAACATACACACGAACGCACACACACACACACACACACACAAACACACACACATACACACACACACACACACACACACACACATATATATATATATATATATATATATATATATATATATATATATATATATGGGGGGGGGGGGTTTACAATTATTGAAAAATATTTCACTAGCATTGTAACAAAACAAGGAAATTTACTCAAACTTGAATAAATGCGAAAGAAGCTTCCTACCTTTTCGTGGATGCCGGGGGCCCCCTTGATAGCCTGTGCTGTAAGCTGCCTTCGTACATACGGTGAAATCCGCCAAAATTCGCGACAAAACAAGCTGAAGCCAATGTACGCGAAGTTCAGGTGGTGTATAAAATGCACCGATTCAATATAAGAGTAAGATACTTTTCAGTAATTATGAAAAACAAAGGGTTTTGATGGGGACAAAAGCGGGCGACGCGTTGTGAACAAGAAGACTGGCGGCCGTTTGATAAGGGGATTTAAATATGAAACGTTATCTTCCGTGATGGACTCAAGTGATCTAGCGGTAAAAAATTTCGGTTTCAAGATTTTTTGGCCATTGCAATAGCTAAATTTTTACAAAAATTCGCTAAAACTTTCTGTTGTCTCTGAAGAGGCTGCAAGGGTGAAATCGGCTGGTACTGTCAGATCAGCTGTGAGGAGTCTGGCCTCAGTAGTGACCCACCTCGAAACGCCGACCGACCGAGGATTTATAAGACCCACGAGCGCCGAATTCCGGCAAGTTTTGTCACTGTACTGTGACTTAACCTGCACCGTGAGTTGGATCTGGTACGAATAGCTACCGGCTCGTCAACGACGGTCTCAGTGCCACTCTGCTGCTCGAATCTTCAAGCCTCTACCGAGAACCAAGGTACAACGAGGAGAGACTTTAGAGTGAATTAGGTTTTAAAAAGATTGTATCAATAAAGGGGGAAAATTTATCACTCTCTTTGTTTAATATCAACTCTTCCCTAAATTCCTAATCTAGTTCTAAACTGGGCACAGACATAATGGATGCGAACCAGGTAGACGCACTACCCACCTAAATGCCTGGAAACTACAGGAACGTCTGAACATTCCATTGGCCTCTCACATGCCCATATCTAATCCTATTGGAATGAGGGTAGGAGTTCTTACTGTGGATGAGGGGGTGGAGCTGTCCGTTGTGGTGAGGGCCGAGGCCGAGCTCGGCGAGGAGGGTGGCGGCGAGCAGTGCTTTCTGTTTGGCCGTGTCGTAGCGGGTCGGGACGACCGGGGCCGGAAGGATCCGGTAACCTTCGTTGACGCAGAGAGTTCCCATGTTGTTCGTCGCTACCTCTTCTATTATCCTGAGCGCCTCTTCGATCTTGTCCTGAAATATTTCCATTTCATTGTAGCAATAACAATGAGGAATGATAGCACTTGAGGAAATAATAGATTAACAAATAATAAATAATAGCTTTCGAAGAATAATAGCACTTGGTAGAGGACGTAGGTGATGAACATCAGTTAAACTAAATCGATATTAATCACTATAAAAAAGTGACAGAATTTTTCAGTTCGTTTGTTATGCTAAATTTGATGAGTTTTTAAGAGTAAAACTAGTAAGTTAAAATGTAAAACTGTTATAACGGAGTTGGGGAGATCTGCAAGTATTGCCATTCGATTCAGTATTAAAAAAAGTTAGAAACCAGCCCCAACTCAATTTTTTTTAGAGGGGTCATTTTTCACGAAATCCCTTGATTGCATAGAAAAAAACTATGTTTTTCAACATGCAAACATACTTTTCTCCTTTAACATAACATAACATACTTTTCTCCTTTTATACCGTTGGAAAGGTGAGATTTGGACCAAGTTTTCCCCATAAAGTGCGCGGGAATTCAGGGGATTATGTATGCCGTCCTGCGATTTAAAAAATACAAGATTTTCAAGTTTCGACAATTCTTTCACCTTGGTGTGAATCTGTGACAACTAAATCCGCTTATTTTCACACGTTGGGTAGCCTATCCAAAAGAAAATTTAACGATCTTTCCAACGGTATCCTCACATTTGAATTTACCCAATTCTATACATAAATTATCAGCAACAAGAAAAGATGCAATTGAACTGTGGGAGCCCGATATCAGTCTTTGTCTGATAAGGCTTATGTCCTGTCTTCCCAAGAAACACAGCACAGAAAGCAAAAACTCAAAGAAAAGAGTAACCTTTGAGAACTGTTATTGATCAGTGTGGAATGCAAGAGGGAATTTTCCCGTCTCTTTCCCCTCAAACCAGGGAAAATTCCCCTACAACATACTTAAGTAGAAAAAGCGTTGAGTGTCCCCTGAGTGCACTGTAAAACTCGTGTAATCTGAGTGTGCCCCCAACTGCTGAGTGAACCTTCCTACTGAACTATGAATTCTAACTGGTGAGTGGAGGGTGACCCTTCATTTAGGTGTGTGTAAGTGAACACACACATTCATGAATCTATGAACTTCTCATGCAGTATCCATCGTTACATCCGCCCTTTCATTATATTCGGCATCGTTATAAACGGAATCTACTTTATTCCTATTTCCTTTATCGGTATATGTATTTCAACAAATATTCAAAACCCTCTCTATTAACAAATTTAAATGGTGTATTCAAAAGCACGTTTGAATGCAATGACACTAAGTGCCTCCACCCAACATGGCAATCGGTTCAATAAAGTGATCAAAATAGCTGAGTCGAAGTATAGGAAATTTGATGGGTAGTATTTGTGAATTTATTTAAAATAATGAAGAAACATATTGAATGCCGGACAATGAAAAATAAAAAATAAATTTGTTATCAGCCATTTAGGATATTTTTGGACGGAAATTAGTTTCTGGGCACTCAGAATCGAACCCTGTGCTGTTCCATTTATATAATGGCCGCTAAACATGCAGGTAATTTACACAGAGCTAAAAGGAAATTGTAGTAAATATTTTTAACATCAACCTCATTCGAAAAGAGTAGAACCCATTCAATTTAGTTAGCTGAAAGTTCTAGTCGCGTTACAAATAGGCCGTAGTGGCTTCAAGTAGGTACTTACAAACATAAATTAAATGGACTTGAGAGGTTTAAAGGTCTGTTAGGGTCGAGTCCCCCCCGTTTCGTTCCAATCGGCTAAAAACTTCAGAGTTTTTCCTTCCCTACCAGGTTTTATTGGACGACTGCGTCCTTGACCTTCGTTCCATCGATGGAGCAAAAGATGAAAACCAGGTCGGTTTCTTTCTTTTTCGGTCGCCCTCATCTAAAACCAATCTTGAGCATCCTTGTTTCCTCCTCCACCCTTAATCTATCTAAGGAACCTTGATCCGTCAACCGCTGTTTACCGTCATTGCTACACTGAGAAAATGCTCAATCTTTTTCTCAAACTATGTTATTTGTTTTATGTTTCCAATAGCGAACATTTGTGATTGACGATGGCACTATGGTCACACAACTAGGAGCGCGAGGGAGATTAATAAATTCTTCACAATAACACGCTAAGCGTTTGAAATAATGTGATAGTTCAAACAGTACATTGACTTTTATCATTTAATGATGATTAACAGGACGTTTCCATTTGTTTTCGTCCGTAACGAGCGTCACGTCACGGTGGGGTTTTCTATTGATTTTCACGTACAACCAATGCGTTACAAGGGAAGTGTAACTCCCTTAGTTTTCATAGCAGGAAAATCGTTAGCCACTTTTGGTTTATTATTTCCAATAATAAGCCTATGTGATCGTGTAGCAAAAAATTTGTATAACCCCCCCTCAAACTTTGTCACTTTACGTTTCAAGGTGCGTAGAATCCAAATTTGAAATGTCCGTCCGCCGTCCGGGCCATAAAAGGCCTAAGAATTGACTTAAAAAACCCGTTCTTTCGCACATAGACTCCATTTGGGGTCTAGTTGGTCCTAACGTTTAATCATCCCGATCGCTTTACTCGCATAGATGCTATGGGCCAAAAATGGGCGAAAAAGTGTCTTTTTCGACGCGTGCACGCATGGCACGCTTGGCAGGGGGTTACGGTGGGTGGAGAGGGTGGTGAGCGGGGGGGGGGGGGGGGGGGGTGGAGTGAGAGGAGGCGCCGGCGCCGCGGCACCTTGTGGTGGGTACGGCGCCGGCGTTCCTTCGAGGCATGAATATGTTTTTTTCAAGTGTTATTTGTGTGTTAATACCAAAGCTTTTCCTACGCATATTTAATAACATATCCTCTCGACTTTTCGTACGTACTTAGATATTGATATTATTAAGGCAATAACTATTTGAATAGATAGGAGCTCTAATCGAGAAATATAAACATGCGTATATAATTATAGAAGTATAGGTTGTGGCAACTCGAAGTAGGACACGCCGAGGAGTCTGGACGGGCCTTATGACGTACGCTAGCCTACTAAAACTGCAATCATACTCAATTGAAAAAATAATAAACCTTTGTGAAATAATTTGCAGCGTTTTTGGAATGCTCTCATTTTATCACAGCATCTAATAATCTCTAAGTCTCTGTAATATCAAGGAAAGCTGATTTATTACGCTCAGTTATAAACTAATATTGCTAAGTAACCATAATGAACTAATAATGTGTAAAATTAATCATTATTAAATGATCTGACTGTAGAACCGTAGGTTTACCGTCCGTTTTTTAGCAATAGTTACCTTTGTTATAGTACCTACCAGTCGTCACAAAAAAGTCCTATCTGTCCCTGAATTGGTTTTTTATTAGTCTCCAACGTTGCCCCCTTGTTGGAGATTAATAAAAACCAATTTAAGGACAGAAAGACCTTTGTTGTGAAGTCTCGTATTAATTTGAACTGTCCAAATAAAGAAACGTTGCAGCTGTACCTGTCCACGCCAATGTGGCTCCAAACACGAGAAGCTCTAGGTAGAGAGCAGCACGTAAACAATGACCAAACCGATTTGCTATTCTTTTGTTGTATATAAGAGCAATCGCCATGGTCACATGTTGTTTTAGCATTCAACATCAAGTGGTTACGACTTGCATATCATTTTTTTGCACTGGCTGCAAAATTAAAATATTTACTTATTGGCGTTGGTAGTCGTTGTGTTTGCTCCAATTAATTTCAAATGTTTGCAATTTATCAACAATGATAAGATTACACCGTCAAAGAAGAGTTAAGTTTCTCTAAATCCTGTGCATACTCCGGGAAGGGGCTAACCAAACTCTCTGTTTTCGTTCTTGACGTAGTCAGAGTGTCATTTCTCATTTTTCAAACAAAGGATGAACTCATGCTGTTTTGCTGCTCCTGGTCAGTATAACCTCTTTCGGAGTCATTCTCAACGGGATTAATTTCGAACTCACTTTCAGAATCATGCTCTCTGCACACTTCATTACCCCTCACCTTACTATAGCCTTCATCTGGTATCTGTTCTCCCTGACTTTGACACAGTGTTTCATCTCAGATGTCCTCGTCACTAAAAAACCTCTACTGTGCCATTGGCAATGTGGAACTATGAACGACTGAACAATTCAGAGGAAAAAATGATAGAACAGGAGTAGGGAGGTTGGGTGCTAAGCCTGCACAAATACTAAAGTCGGGTCAGAATCGCGTTTTCTGGAAGATTTTCACGCTATAACGTTCAACTTTACTCTGCAAAGTAGTTCTAACTGCGCACGTAGATTAGAGAGAGGGGTTGAGAGAAACAGAGGTTCAAAGTATGTGTATAGCAGATTCGAACTAAACTAAAACTAAACTAAATTTTCGAGATTCAGATTCGAACTAAACTAAATTTTTCGTGGAAATAGACAACGTTTTTCACTAACTTCCGTTTTTTATAGCAGATTGTTAAGTAAACACTCGGGTTACTATGACCCAACCTCAGTGCTGAAGGATTGAATTTGCAACATGTTGAAATGTGAAATGAGCGAAATACTGACAACTTTCCCATTACGTCCCGATACCTGAGCTATGTTAATAAATGAGCAAGAGTGGAGCGAGTGGTCGTTAAATTTTTTCCAAAAGATCAAGTAAACCAAACCAAGGTATCGGCATTGTACCTAGGTTGGAAAATATTTTATTAGTTGCCTGTACATATAAACATGTAAACTGCTTTTGAGGTGCAACTGTATTTAAATTCATTTTTGCGTGGAACAAGCTCTTACCGAGACCTAATCGTGAAAAATATTACAAAATATTGTCACGAAAAAACGAGATTAAAGTAGCGGCATATTCAATTTCTGTGATATTCAACCTATGAAGCTGAAATTTGGAATAGAGAACTCTTGGGACGTTTAGACACGAATCATGAAGCCTACAGCCCCCCCCCCCCCCCCCCCCAGATCAGCTGACTATCCGGAGCTGTTTTTTGCTATTTATTTAATATATGAAGCTGAAATTTGGGACGGAGGCCCCTTGGGGGGTCCAGAAACGAATGATGAAGTCTAGAGCCCCCCCAGAAGATCAGCTGAGTGAGATCCAGAGCTCAGTTCTTTGCAATTCAACCTATGAAACTGAAATTCGAAATGCAGGTTCCTTGGAGCGCTTGAAAACGAATCATGAAGTCTAAAGCCCCCCCCCCCCTCCCCCCCCAAACTGAGTAAGATCCGTAGTTAATTTCTTTGCTAATCAACCTATGAGGCTGGAATTTGACATGGAGAACACTTGGGACGTCTAGAAACGAATTATGAAGTCTGTAGAGCCACCACATCAGCTAAATGAGATCCGAAGCTCAGTTTTTTGCTATTCAGCCTGTGAAGCTGAAATATTAAATAGAGCGTGCCCCACGTTCCTCCAATGTTTAGCTAAAGCTCGAGGTGAAAGCAAAAGAGGGTCTGGGACTCCCCAGCGGGGTCAAGGGGTGGAACTCCTTGCGAGGCGCGCAGCGCCGAGTATCAAATAAATCTCACTGACATGGATTTGGGCGAAGTCAAACTACAGAACATGGTTTATACTTTCAAGTTTATACAATTCATCATGCTTGTAGTTGAGTCAATACACGAAATAAATATCAGTACATACCTTGGTGGTGTTGGAGTAAATCTGGCCAAGGGCGAACCTCATGGAAAGGAATACCATTACGAGGCAGCACCATCGCTCCATCCTCCTCCAACATTGGCACTGTAAACAGAATTCAAAATACCCTATAGAGAGCAATTTCATCAATAAAAGAAGCCATGTTTGAAATTAACTTGAATAATTATTAAACTCATTTTATAAAACGCAAAATTTTCAATGCCGAATATGTTTTCTGTGCAAACCATTGAATTGCCCTAATTTATTGGCTTGCATCACCCCAATCTCTGAAAGTAACGCATAAATCTGGATCTAATTAGGACCGTAATGCAGGTTGCAACGATTCTGCTCCTATCGCTTGAGTACGCGATGTAAATAAGTACATTCAAATGCAATTTAATTCATTTAAAAACATCAAAACTTCCATCCAGATCAATTGACTGTTCACAAAGGTCATAAGAAGGTTCTTAATTAATTTTATCCGCGTAGATAGACGTTTATAAGCTTAGTTAATAATGATATCACGAGCTCAATCACTAAAAATTCCATGAAAATAGCCACCAAGTACGGAAGGTAAGAAATACCCTTACAAAAACCAAATAAACGAGCGCGACAATTGACAATGAACAATTGATCGGAGGTGTCCACCCAAATCGCTTGTTTAGTGAATCGTGTACGACCTGCGGCTGATTTACCAAATGGAATAACGATGAAACCACAACCAAATTAACACAATAGAGTATTTACACAAAACGAAATCAACTAGGCTTAGTCTTAATCAGGTTGGGCCACACCTACACCGTACAATACATAAATCATTAACCGAAGCATATAGAACTGTATAGGCGTAGGTACATGCCAAAAGAATAACAATGAAAATCCTCCTGATGAATTAGTTACGTGTACTTCGGACATGAGTTATTAAGGGTTCTGCTTTGACTGCGAAATGGGCTACATACCTACGTTTTTACTTTTGGTACGCAAGGTATTAAACCGACTCAAACAACAATTCAATTAACATTCAACTCCATGTAATCCAATAAAATATTTATTCCGAATATCACATTAATTGGTAAAGTGGCCGGCTTGCACGCCCCACTACAGACTTAATTGGAATCACCCATCACCTGTGACTGGTTTATTCACGAGCTTTTGCTTTGTTTCAAGCATTCTTTTCCAGGTGGTTCTTCTTCTTGTCTAGTAATGCATGCAAGCTGAGCTAAGAATTCGACAACAGTTCTTGTTGGCCGCCCTGACATACCCTTTCGAATGTAGCAACTTCCTGTTGATATGTTGGTCCCCGTATTATCTAAATGAATCCAATCGACGTTAGGTATGAACTGTTTCAAGAACGCCGCAGTTGCGCACGTAACACCTGTGACGTGTTTATATAAGAGATGATCCTGAACATCAGCAAATGGCTGGTTTGTGATTTTCTCAGTGTAATGTTCCCATAAAGGAAGCCTCCACACTCTATCACCTGTGTGCATTCCTGCAATTCTCATATTTTCGAAAAGAGAGTCGTTGTTTGAGAAAACGCCAGTGGCCGCGGATCCAAGTAAGTTAACTATTTCTTTCGAAAGAGAACCGATGTCTAAGATGAATTTCGGATTATACACCCCTGCGTATACCAAGGCGTCAGCCAATGCCATTCTGCCATCATCGGTGGTTTCAATCAAAATGGTCTTACCGTTTCGTGCTCTGACGATGTCACCTGGTTTCATAGCACACGATCCTGGAAGATTTTCATAGAGAGGAACTAGGCCGCGAATATTGAGAGGGAGCTGTAGCGCAGATGCAGCTCGGCAGACTGCAACAACTACAGCTGCTCCTGACATTTCGCCTCTCATGTGTTTCAGTTCTGGGCAGCTTTTAAGACAGAGACCACCACTATCAAACGTAGTACCCTTGCCGACTAAAACTATAGGAGGGATGTCAGGATCGCAACCATAGTAACTCGTCTCAAGAAATATTGGTGGCTCACAGGAGCCTCTTGCAGACATTAGAAATGCTTCCATATTCATGATTTTGGACCAGTTCCTCACCTTGACCTCAACACTAACGCCTGCTTTACATAATACCTCCACAGCAGCCTGAGCAAAAGCTATTGGAGTCAGCAGGTTCGCAGGTGTTTCTGCCAGTTGTCTAGCTAAGTTTTGAGCAGCTGCTTTCTGGAGTCCGATTTGCCACCCCGTAAAGTCACAGCTATCGTACAGTTCCAGTCTAGGTATGGTTTTTTGATGAACTGGATTCTTCAGCTCCTGGTAAATCCAGACTCCCAGAGCACTGCCTTCTGCTGCTGACTCAGCATGACCGAAACTCTCTAGGAATATTGTCCTCATATGCAGATCTTGAAGAGCCCTGCTCCCGGCAGCAGCGGCCGTTCTAATTGCTTCCTTCCACTCGTCCAACTCCTCCAGATCATTGTAACCGACGCATTCCTCACCGAGCCCAACAACTGCAACAGCAGAATACCGCGGCTCCACTCCGTAAAATACCCTAACGTCACCAAGAAGTGGTGTTGGGCTGAGTTTCAATAGTTCGTTGACTTTTCCATTAGTGATATTATCATATTTTTGCAATGCATCAGTATAGGATGTTGACAAACCATGATTTTCCGTTTGGTTAGCGTACATTCCCAGTACCAATCCAGTGTATTCGTTTGTGTCGGCACAATTGAGTTGTCGCCTTTGAAAATACTGAACGGGCACGATTTGCCTAAAAAGCTTGAGAACTTTTCTATTCATCTTGAGTAATTTTGAATTTTGGTCAATTCTAAAATGTAAATAAGAACTCTGAATATCTCGGTTTTCTCACCATACGTGCAGGTTGCTGTTTACAAAAACACATGGAGTGGAGAAACAAATTTTTTTTTTTAATGTGTCAGCATTTTATGAAGACAATACTTACCTAACATTTTGACTTAACTTTTAAATAAATCCGGAAAAAGCACTATGGAGTTTTCATAAAATGGTTGAATTTTGGTGTTTTGGCAGTTGTAACTCCAACATCCAACTTATCTATCATATTTGGACCACCACATCATCGACAGAATTAATTTTATTTTAAATTAAATTATTTTATTTCTGCAGTAGTCCTTCCTATCTGGTGCTCCAGTTATTCGTTTGCGTTTGAAACTAGTGACTATACTAGATAGCAGCTGTTGCTCAAGAGTCTTACTGCACAGTTTATTGTTAAAACGGTATTGAGATTATGTAATATATTATGTCGGATTGTTTTATTTGTTAGTTTAAACTACGCATGAATGTATCCGCTTCAACCTATCACTGATGAGATTTTAGACATTTACTTTCCTTATGCCTCAGTTTATATTTTAACTATATGATCTGAGACTACGTCAATTGAAATTTCTTTACAGCAAAATTTTTACTCGTAATTTGAGGCTTTTAACCGGGAAAAAAAACCCAAAAGCGACGCCACTGATCACTAAAACACGAAGTTAGATCATTTAGCCGGGGATGTTACTTTCTCTCGTCAGTACAATTTAAAGTTTCTAAATCTAAATTCGTCCCTTTAAATTTTACTGTACTATATTTGACTATTTCAAAATAAATGTATATTCAAAACGTACCGTCTACCTACAACATATCTTCAGAAGAGACATCAAATATCCACTAAACCTCTGGTGACATTTGCTGGCCGGTGGTAAATAAAAATCTGCTTGAAATTTTGTAGGTACCTACCCCATTCTTCCCAGTCTCTCATTGTTACTTACATACTGTTGAAATTGAGTGAAAAATTTAACATTAAATTGATAGTTGAATATCTAAATTTTTCAAAATCAGACGTCCTCAACGTCACCCTGGAATGAAAGCTTGACTCGTAATGGATAGTCTGTCCTTCCTGAAAGTTGAATTTTCTTATAATTATGTAGTTGTTTACGTTGGTGACGAAGTCAGAGTGTTTGTTTAAGGATGATGGAAGAGGTTCAGAGGATATTAATACAATCTACGGAACTCGCCAGAGGTCGTGCAGCATGAGAGAGAAATTATAAAAATTATTTCTAATTTCTCAGCAGTCATTATTTCAGTATCAAAATCACTTACGCACAGAGCTCTAATCAATTAGCCTATTCCTTTCCACCCACAAACTGAACGTAATTTACTATGCAGCATTAGGAACTTCAACTAAAATTGAAAAACAAAATCGTATAATTAAATCGCGGAAAAGATGTAAGCTCACAGAATGCAAAGGACAGCAAGTAATGTTTATGAAAATGTAAAATTAGGACAGCAGCTCAACACGGAATCCCCGCCCAATGGAATCTGCTAGTTTGGCAAGTCTTTGGTTAATCAGAACCCACTTCACTACAGAAGGGGTTTGTGGAGCTGTTCCAAATTCACCGCAGCTCTCGCGATTTAGTGCCCAACCTCGAGAGAGGAAACACGGGCAAGTCGGATGAGCTCATTGCGGATTCAGACATCGGGAGGGCGATTTCTGTTGACAAAGGTCCCACTCCGCCGTTAGCAGGATTACGAATTGGCTAGTTCCACATACAGCATGGAATTGTGGCGGGAATACTGGGATTGCAAGAGACAAGCAATCCGGCTAATCAGAGTTGATTTGGTGGGTAAGGTGGGTAAGTGTTTAGTTGAAATATTGGTTGGAAAATGCACTGTAGTCCAGAAATGCCCCCACGTATAATTATAGATAGTCCCTCAACAGTTGTAACAGTTTTAAGATATCGGTTCTGATATTTGCGACCCATATGTCGTTTATTTTCGCGTTAATCTACTTAGTGGACAACAACGCATTGGGTTCATATTAGGGACGAATAAAAGTTGACAAAAATATTCGATATTTTGAAATTTCCATGTCTTTGATTTGGGACATAAAATCGGGAATCTGCACGAAATGGAGCATAAGTATCGCGCAAATCTGTTAAGCGGCCGATAAACAAAGCGTGCTTGATTTAGGTCGCTAACGCTAAGGAATGGTATTTACAATAACAGCTTCATTTGTTTCGTAGAGACGATTTCGTCGAACATTATTAATTAGCGTTGGAGTATGGTCAATGGTTCCCGAATGGCGGCGTGTCGTGACGAATCGGTGGGTCGCGTAGAGGTTCCAGCTGAGTTGCCGTGTCCTTGAGAATAAAAAAGTAAACGTATAAACAAAAAATCAAGCACCATGTAATCATGTTTTACAAGTCTCGAATGAGCTCCATTCCAAATCTGAAGACCTTAGGTCGATCAGAAAAGAAGTTAGTTTCAGAGTTCCCTCAGCTGATAAATTCCCCTCCGCACCTTGCAATTTAATATATTTTAAAAGTCCTGAAGGTGCTGTATACCAAATTTTAACACCTTTGGTTGATTGGGAAAGAAGTTGGCCTCATGGGTCCTTCAGCTGATCAGTCCACCTCCATACCTTGTGATTGTATTCTAGAAGTCCCTAATGGGCTTCCTTCTGAATTTCAGCACGGTAGGTCAGTTTTGGAAGAAAGTAACCTCAGGGTCCCTTAGCTGAATAGTTCGCCTTCGTACCGTGTAAGCCTGGGGAGAAGGGAGATACGTATGGTTGTGGGGCTCTTAACTGGGCACTGCCCACTTAGATACCATCTCCATAAAATGGGCAAATCAGACTCCACTCTCTGCCGCTTCTGTGGGGCAGAGGACGAGACGGCGAGTCATGTGGTCTGCCATTG
Organism: Adelphocoris suturalis; assembly: GCA_030762985.1. NCBI lineage: Eukaryota > Metazoa > Arthropoda > Insecta > Hemiptera > Miridae > Adelphocoris > Adelphocoris suturalis. The sequence continues at coordinate 24,429,234 of CM061046.1, forward strand.
CCCTATGTTGGCAAGAAATCGCTTCTTGAATTGGGGTAGAACCTCCATCGATCCCCAAGACATTAAGATGGGGGAGATTAAGACTCTCCTCGCTTTTGCCAAAACGTGGTGGGGAAGGATTGACTTCCCAGCTGTGACTGGCATTGGCGATATGGCGCCAAGCCAGACTGGGGCTGCGACTCAGTAACTTCGATAGGAGTGCCGGAACCAGGCAGATAGTGCTTGGTTTGGCAGGGCTGTTGGTATCGGGCAGACCTAGTGTCTGGGATGGGGAGGAGGTACCTCCTCCTTCTCCAGCTACAATAGGCCATTACGGCCTCAGTGGCTTATCCTAGAAGTCCCAAAGGCGCTCCATATCAAATTTTAGCACCATCCGTCGATTACTGATGGAATTAGCCTCAGGGCTCTCTCAGCTGACCAGTACGACTCCCAGTACGAGTCCTAAAGACACCCCATTCAAAATTTCAGCACCATACGTCAATTATTGAAAAAATTCCCCTGAGGGGTACTGCTTCAAACAAGAAGGGTCTTGATTTGGATGCCTAATAGGTAATAAGCGCGAAAAATAAACATCAAACTGTATTTTTGACATCACACCAAGCTTTTTAACCAGTGCATTTCAGGAAAGAATGGAGGGAAAATTTGGCAGCGTGAGAAGTGTTGGTTTTTGATAAATCAAGAGCATTTCTTATAAAACATCACATTTGTGTGCATGGTTTTCTAGGAAACAGATTATATTTTCAAATTGAATGGTGACTGCGATGAGTAAAAGAAGGTGAGTGGAGTGGGTGAAGTGTGAACTGAAGGTGGAAATAACTCGTAGGTCACCAGCTCCGAAAATTTGCAATAATGAGGCCTGGCGGAACTTGAGTTAAGTTTCAACGTCCACTAATGTTATCTCAGAAGAACTCATTGAATCATGAATTCGTCTTTCAATTGCCCGAAAGCATATCTATGGTGAGAAGTTTTATTCATGAACGATATTTCTGTTCATGAATTTTCCGATTTATTTTCCGAGGCATTACTTCCCAAACATGATTGTTATTACAGAAAGAAAGAACATTTAATATTTAATCCCTGTTTAATGTTCAGATGAGGGTAGGTACATTCATTCTAAAACAATCGTACTGCAGGAAGTTTTTTTAAGAATGAAATTTTCCCAGCATCTTCGCTCTCAGGAACAGTTTTTCAAGTTCTGAACGTTTCTGCTCAAGCGATGTTGAGATGTTGTGAATCATTGAGAACTTGAGAGACTTAATTCAAGTTACATGTTCAAACTGACCACGTAGCTATTAAGAATTGTTACGTGGTAGAGATCGGAGAGTCAGTAAGGAAGGACGTTGAATTAGGAAAAGGCCGGTGACAAATATCATCACCCTAGACCTAGATGGGACAGTACTTCAAGATCGGCGGCAAGAGTGCTACTACACTTCACGTAAGTACCAAATACACGGAGACATGGTTCGGTGACTTTTAATCTCGTTTTCAGTGACAGTTTTGTCAGTTCCGAACGTTTCTGCGAAAACGAAGTTGAGTTTTGTCATAACGTTTTGTTTAGTTTTGATACTAACGCAGTTCCGATCGGTTTAGGCACTTCCCGTTTTGTACAGAAGTTCCGGAACTCGAACAAATAGACGTGGTTTCTGCATGCGCAATTCAAGAGTTCTAAGAGCGTTAACGGTGGTGAAAGCAGTTTCAATAGTTCCAAAAATCTTAGGGATAAATCGTTCCAGTTCTGAAGAGTTACGGAATTCGTTTGACGTGTTATTGAGAACGAGCTTTAATAACTTTTCCTGAGGTAGTGTTTCGGAGTATCCTACACCCACGCTCTTCATGATCATTCTGGAAAAATTTCTGCCCCTCATTTCATTTGCTTAAAACGCAGCAATTTGTTATAAAGCACGGGAGACACTCTTGCCTCCCACGTTGGGTTATATCACCCTGATCGATCGGGCGGGGCGATGGGTGACGAAGTAGTGGAGAAGGGAGGAGGATGGGGTGGCACTGACGGGATTCCGAAAGCCCAGGAAATAAAGGACCCCGTCTGGGAGGCTACGACCTTCTGCTTTACACGGGATAATGTACGTTCCGCCTCTCCCTGTCTTTAACTAGGTAACTTTAACAAGGTATCCACCTAACTAAAAGACCAACAGGGTGGTGTGGATGGAGTGTGAATGGTTTCCAACAGAACAATGAGGACGAAATGAACCTTTCCCTCCATTCAAGTTTGTAGACTCATTCAAGTTCTCGTGAGAACCATTTTCATTTTGTTTAATGGAAATTACACGCTAATTTAACTTGGAATACCTACTCCACTCTTGCCATATCTGATTTGAAATCAACAAATGTGATTTTAAAACCAACAAATTTGTTTTTGTATAGAAGGGTGTAAATGTGGCCACACCCCGCCAAAAGGGCGAGATTTTCAATAAATATTGCAATAACCATGATTCTCTACTAAGCAGCATTCTGTTAAGGTAGCACGTAGTTCTACATCCAGAAAATCGGCTGTCCTACTCATGAAGTATTCCTGGATTTCCGATGATGAACTGATAAAATAATCCCGAACTTATCTCTTTATCGAACATAATTGTATATTTTTTCATTGAACACGTGACAGCCTCCTCGTATAATTTAGTTGAAATGGTTAACTAGATATTGTATCTCATTTAACTGAGAACGTAATACCAATATCGAACCTAAGTTTATAAAAATAAATTGTATCAACTTACTGAAGGTAATTTTCACGTTTCACTTTTCACGTTCGGCTTGGGGTGGGGTGGGGGGGGGGGGGGGGGGGGAGATCATTGAAAAGTTCTAAATGATGTTGAGAAAATCCAAAGCGGAAAAGAGTATTCAAGAAGTAGCATGAGACGTCATAATTGGTCAATTAAGGAACGAAAAAAAATATACTCAATGTAATTTACTGGCATGTGAGCGAAATGAAATGATGAGTTGAGAACAATGCAATAGGTACGGGACCATGTATAAGCTAACCCCACACACTCACTGACAATTTCATCGAAATCGGATGAAAACTGTGGAAAACAAGGTCGTTAAAAGGATTTCACATTGACGCATGGGCAGTAGCTATTATTGAAACAATCATGTTGAAATTGATATGTGATGATTAAATCGTCATTCCCCAACTATCATCCAAAATTGAGCGAGATCGGACGACTAGGGCGTGAGAAAAGTATGATTAGTATAATTTACTGCATGCGCAAAGTGAAGTACTGAGTCAGGAACGATGAAACTGACAGGGGACCATCTAAACCCTCGCCCGCACTTTCCCTGAAAATTTCATTCAAATCGGATGAAAACTGGAAAATAGGCATGTTACAAGGATTTACGGACACCCGGTAGACACACACACACACAGATAGAGAAACAGATAGACAGACACGGAACTAAAGTTGTTCAGAATGGTCTAAAACGTAACATTTTTTTTTTTTTTTAAACGTAACATGCGAGTGGAAATTTTGATTTTGGAGACCAACATTTTCTTTCTCCAGAAAGTGAAAACAATGCCTCCGCTACCTATAAGTAGACTAAAAAAAAAAAAAAAAAAAAAAAAAAAAAAAAAATAAATAAAAAAAAAAAAATAAATAAATAAATAAATTAAATTAAATTAAAAAAAAAAAAAAAACGTTTCAATACAGAAAATTATAGTTGACCGTTTTTGTCTCACAATTGCGGAGAATCTATAAGTACCTATACTGTGGATGTTTATATCTGTAAGTAGATATCTCAGTATTTAACAAGAATTTACCCTCCAACATTCAAATATATCACGTTACAAGGCGATTTTTGCTATATTCCACCAGTTATAATTTGCTCCCATAGCTCACTCCGGTAGCCTATAAATATTTTATTCTTTGCCCAGTGCTAAACGCTAATTTAACAGATACCGAGAGAATATTAAATAACTAGCCGGTTACCCGTGCGTTGCATGGTCACAGCAGGGTTAGTCGGTATAGACTGCTGAAATAACCATATCCAGACTGTGTTCGTAACTACGGATGCTACATGAAAAAATACAGCCTGAAAGTAGCAAAATCAGGACCGGTTTGATCAGGAAAAAGCCAATAATTTCAATTGTCTCTTACTGCCCCACAGAGTCAACCTTTCCAATTTCAACTATCTAGGGTGAACAAGAGAAAATTTAGCTCACTCAGCAGAGCAGAACAGAGACCATCATTTCAGTCATCTCTTAATGACCCCTCTTAACATCTCTTAATGAATCTCCCTGTCAAGTTTCAACTCCTAGGGTGAACAGGAGAGAATTTTGCTCACTCAGCTAAATTCTTCAAGGCTTCTCCACTTATCACGAATTTCCATCGCTAACAAACTGTCTGTTAGAAACCATAATAGCAAAATTCGGGAACTAAACCAATCCGTTGCGAAGGGTAGCGCCGTTTATGAAGTAGATGGATGTATTAAAGGTTCAGACCAAGTCTGTGCTATGCGACGGAACTTGTTGATCATTTTACGACCATTCCCGTCAGAATAGGTCTAGCCGTTTAGCCGTCTATTGGGAACCTACATAGGTAGATAGATAGATAGACAGACAGATATAAAAACAAACTGAGTTTTATATTATAAGGATTGAACCCGTAATAGGTATCATTATTAATATTTGCAAACAGAGTGACCGATGCTATTTAACCAAAATATGCTGATTGAAATTCGTTGGGATTGAAAAGGTAATTTGATTACCACCTTTGAATAAACAAACGCTCAGCCCGTAGAAAATCAACGTGGATGATCCACAACGTTAGTGCCTACTGCTAAAAACGAGTCATTTAATTAAGCCATTATTTAATTCATTTAATGAAGCACCACCCACCGCTAACATTGTTATACGTAGCATTGATACCAAATAATTCCTCTCATTCAAAAATATTCCAGGTTAATGAATTATATTCTTGCAGGTTCATTATAAAGGAAATCTATTAATCCCATTGCGTCATCTGATGAACCTCAAAATCAATATATTAAACACAGATAACGCCCTGTGGTGTTGAATTACTACGATTCGATTATTAAATTATATTCAATTATACAAAAGTCTAACATTCGGTAGTAATCTAAATTTGATAATTGGTAAGGCACTGAGATAACTGGGGATTTTAAAGCGTAATACACGCAACTTTACCCGTGCACAGGCCATTGTATTATTGTATTGTATTTATATTGCATTAAAACTCCCTTGTTCGCCTTAAAGTAGAGTATGCATCGGTGGAACGGTCCCCTTACTATACAATGTACAATGACTTAATTGAAAGGTTACAACGCAAATTTTTGGGTTACTCATCTTCCCAGCTTGGGTCAACCGTTCTGTGAGGAAGTTAATTTTGCTTCCTCACTACCAAAAGTAGGAAAACTTTGTGTTCGTAAAAGAAGTCAAACAAATAATGTTCGTAGTTCCAAATCAACATTTCCACTAGCTTTTAGCAAATTTTCATAGAATTTTGGTTTCGCACATTTTGCATCAATGCAACTGTAGTTGCGACTCTATAACTACACATTGATAGTTGTAGTTGTGCAACCACTTTTTGCAACTACTATAGTTGAGAAAATGTAGTTGGGGTGTACGACTACTAACAACCAAAAGTAGACTTCTTTTTGTCCAACTCTGCTAATTAGCCTGTCACTAGCACAACTATAACCAAGATTACCACCTCAACCAAGTGACAACAAAACAAGGCTTACAAGCGGCACAATAATATTGTTACTAACCATTTATGACATCGCATTATTAGATAAACTTGGTAACTTGATTTAACTTGTAAATAAATATAAAACTACGACATAAATATCTTACTAATCTTCAGAAAAATGAGAGCTTTCCAACGAATGGTGAACGATTTCTGTGCAATGAACACTGCGGAAGTTCCATTTCCCTATTACCGGCTTTGTTCTACGTGAAACTCAAAATTAAAATAGTGTGACCGTTTTTCGTGACGTAACTTTTGGCCAGTTAGTGAATGGCTAAAGCATGTTCCATTTTTTAAAAATAATAAATGATAACTTTATTATTCATTGAATATTACAGTTTTGCTCAAAGTATACAGTAGGCTTCCCCTAATGAACATGAAACGTGATCGAAGGTACAACCCAGTGGCTGCCCTTAGCCAGAGTTGTCTATTCGTCGAGTTTTTTATTTCAATTGAACCAAATGGAAGTGGCATATTCTTCACAATAGTGACAAGGCGATGCATTTCAAAAGGGGTATTAATATTCTAAACTAAAATAAAATAAAAAACTAAATAAAATTATATTAGGGAAAAGACCACATCCTATCATCAACAACTCTGGCAACACAACAGATGAATATTAATTCGTTAATTGAATATAAACTGAATTTTTTATTCTCTGTATATTCTTCTACATTCTAAGGTAAGATAACGCTAATGATATAAAACCACTATTAATAAGCTCATTTGCTTACTTTTTTCACCATAGTTTATCATCTAGATAATTTCTAATACTCAACTTTCTGTCTAACCAAGCATTATTGGGGCCTCACCAATGTTGGAGGTCGAACGTTGCTACATTTAAAAAATCACTATAAAACTGGCTGTCTATCGTCATTCCTGAAAGAAAAATTCCTACTCTACTTTATTTAATTTAATTAATTTGTCTTAGGCAGGTTATGCCACCTATGCAGTATAACTATTTAGATACTTAATGTACAATAGGCTTTGTTTAATAATTATAGACATGTGTTCTGCGTAGATGGACCACCCAGTACAGAAATAATAGTCATTTGTGTAATAATTTGCAGCGTTTTATTCTTGATTTACTCCAACTGACTGGTGTTTTAATCAGATGCCCACCGTTTCAACTACATACTTATCTTATGAAGGACTGTTTAATAATAATTAATACACGATGATACAAAGACGATTTCTGGTCCTATATCCGTGGTAGTCGGCCCCGAGCTCCTCTACTGGCGAATGCATTCAGTTCTCCTCGTTATATAGAATTTATTTCCGAAACGGAGCTGAGAGTATAAAAACGGTTAGACCCCCGGGAAGGCGGTCTGGGAAATTAACCGGAAAAGGGCTCCACAGTCTTCAGCTCTGTTTTCTTGAGAACATCACTTCACAGTAAATTTACTTCGCCGACCGAGTGGTTCGGAAACTTCGAGAGCCACAGGTGGCGGAGAATCGACCGGTAGAATGATGTTTGGGGAATTGGAGAGGTAAAATGTAGCTGAATAATCATAAGATATTACTAAGATAATGCCTATTGAATAAACATATGTGATCATCGTTACTATGTGCAATTGAGAACAAAACGAACGATCGAATAATTCGTACCAGGTTGAAATAAGATTTACTGGTCACAGATATTTGGAAGAATTGTAGTGGCGCCTTCGCGATTGATTACCAAAATTTTCACCTATCTTTTAAATATATCCGCAATGTATTGGTCATCGAATCGCCAGAGATTATGAATAATAACAAATATACATCACTGCAAGAGTCAAAATGTACTGATATAAGTCTACGTATGCTCTTGAAGTTTAAATGATTAGGTTGCCCTAACGGCGGAACAGATCAGACGCATAGATAAATATGCATTTTGACGGAACGAACGATTAGAACTATGAGCACGCTCTAAGCAGTATTAAGCGGTGATATATGAATTATTTTTGTTATTTAACGTTTCAAGATGCGTAAAATGAAAAAAATTCTGCCAAGTTGGGTGTGGCTAATAGCTTCCTTGTTTACCTATCATCTTCTTTCAACTGTCATCCAAATTTCAGGGAACTCGAACGACTAAAGGTGGAACATGATGGGATTTGCGTTTGCCCATGCGCAGAATTAAGTATTGATTTGGCAACAATGAAACTGATAGGGGACCATCAACAACCTATCCCGCGCATTCTCTGACAATTTCATCGAAATCGGACGAAAACAGTGGAAATTAAGGTCACTACAAGGATTTCACATAGGAGCATGCGCAGTAGCTATCAATGATACAACCATGATGAAATTGATGAGATGATCAAATCGTCATCCCCAACTATCATCCAAGTTTTGTGCAAGATCGGACGACTAAGGCGTTAAAAAAATGAAGCATAATGGAATTAATGTTTGCGCAGCAATTGATTTAGCAGCAATACAATTACAAGGATTACATAGCATTACAAGGATTTCATATTAGCCCATGCGCAGTAGCTATTAATGATACAATCATGTCGAAATTGAAATAAAATGATCAAATTGTCATCCCCCAACGAATTTAAGCGAGATCGGACGTCTAAAGCGTGAGAAACTGATGCTTGGTAGAATTTACGTTTGTGCATGTGCAGAGTGAGGTATTGAGTCAAGAACAATGAAACTGACCCCTTAGCCCGCACATCCCCTAAGAATTTCATCCAAATCGGATGAAAACTATGGAAAATAAGCTTGTTACAAGGATTTACTGACACACGACAGACATACAGACACACACACACAGATAGACAGACAGACACGGAACCATAGTTGTTCAGAATGGTCTAAAACGTAAGATACGAGTGAAATAGATATCTGGTTTTGGAGACCAAAAAATTTTATTCTCCCGAAAGTGAAAACCATGCTTTTGCTACCTTTAGGTAGACTCGGAAGCAATAAAAAACCATAAAACAAATACCTACGATGACTAAATTTCCTCGTCTCACGGTCCTGTAAAACCAGGATGGGTGGTTCAACCTAGATAAGTAGTTCATGGGTAAGTAGTTCAACCTGGGTAAGTCGTTAGACGTGGATAAGTGGCTAGACTTGGGAAAGAGGTTCGACCTGGGTAAGTGGTCCGACCTGGATAAGTGGTTCAACCTGGTTAAGTGTTTCAATTACGTTCACTCGTTCAACGATCTCGCGGACCAGCGAAAATTCAAATCACAGGCCATCCTAAGACATGAAACATGTCACCAATCCGTCTTTCTGCCTTACGCCTAACAATGGGCAAAATGACCGATCTAGGTGTTCAAAATTATTTTATGAGCCTATCGTTCAGGAAATTAAACGCTGATCACGAATATACCCACAATACTAATGAACTGATTTTTTCGTCTACGTTTGAAGAAATACTAAAATTATTTCTGCAGGTACAAAAATTATTTTCCTGGAATAATTTCAGGCCCGTGAAATTTGGATTTTATATCAAAACGAACGTAATTTAATATATTTTAGAACCAGACGCACAAAATCTGGACATTGGAGGAAGGTTTCTTGCCGGATTCAATAAAATTAGAGAATTTAATCAGAGAAAATCGATACTGATAGGATCTATTTTTGGAGAAAGAAATAATTTTATTTGCTACTGTCTGGTTCAAGCTCTCTCAACTCAGCTTGTCCCCTCGTAGAGTCCTTGTTAATGGAAACTCAGACTGGAACTTTTTATTTTTTTATTTATTTATATGATTTTTACTTTTCTTACTTAACTAAAAGGGTGAAGGGAAAGTCTTGCAATCACCCTGTAAATCAATTTCTGAAACTCATGCTAGGTTGGGTATTTTGTTCAACCTGAACCCATATCTGTACGTTTCATGAAAATTTATGATTGTATACGTATATGTCTGATTATCTATGTATGTGTGTATGTAAGGGGTTGCTGGGGTAGGGTAACTGTCGGTGTTTTTACCTCTTCGGGGCTCCTTCATATCCCTACCCAAGTCAAGGTCCCTGTCGTGCAACCCGGAAACCCTCTGGGTGAACAGAGGGTGGCAGAATGACTCGCTGGTGATTAGGGGGAGGCTCGTGTCAACAGGTCTCCAGTCCCTTCTATTTATGTGTCTTCCCCGTTATGAGTACAAACGAAAATGAGAGTCATAACCCCCACCGGCCCATTGGCACACAGGGTCCTAGGGGAGGCGCTCTGAGGCGCCCCAGGCAGGGGCGTCGGTCATCCTCCCCCTCATCATCATCATCCTACCCTTCATCCTCTTTCACTGCCGCAGTTGATGCCCACCAGTGTGCCCATTGTGAAAGAGCCTTAAGTTTCAAGCGTGGCCTCAGTTCCCTTGTCTGGCAGAAGCATCCTGTACAGGCCAACGCTGCAATTGATATAGAGCGAGAGCGGTCCAATTATGCTTCTCAGGATTTGCGGCAAATGACAGCTGAGGAGGCAGAGGCTGTACGTGTAATGGGGAACGCAATTCAAAACAATGTTTGCATCTGAAGTCAAAAGAGTTGTCGATAGACCTCGGAATTCGTCCCTCAGGTATAGACAAGAACCGAAGAGTTGTAACCAAGGACTATTTGGCGATATAATAGCGCTCTTATTTCTTATTGAATTTTTGACTTTTTTGGACGGCACGAAAGTACCGCGTCATTGTACCATCCTGAATAGTGATCAACGGGACTCAGCGTACCGGGGTACTACTTTCCGTTCTTCCGACGGGACGAAAGTACCGTGTTAAATGCCTTCTGAATTCACTCAGCGGGACTCCAGTTCTACGTAACCACCACCATCATTCTAACATCCACCCTGGTCAAACTGTCACGCACATGTCCTAGTTCTAAGTGTTTATTTGTTAATGTTGACTATCAACAAACTCGAATTCAATGACCACTTAGTTACTAATGAAGAACAAAATTGTAAGTACAAGCATTAATAACCTTAAAAACGATACACCATAAATTACTTAGTATAGGTATTACTTCTCTTCACTAACTGTCATTTATAATTTTGAAAAAATCGATGTAGGTATCTCAATTTCTTAATTTGTTTTGTATAGGAATACTATCTACATGAATAGGGTCATGCTCCATGACCGAAACGTCGTAGAATAAACAACTTCACACATAAGACTAGCTTGGTCATTTCTCAACCTCAAATCTCTCATATTTGACTAGTCAGAAGCTCACCACAATATATATATATATATATATATATATATATATATATATATATATATATATATATACTAGAGGTAAGTGGGTATTTACGAGATATTCGTAGGTGTGGCGAGTGCACAAATAAAACAATTTATGACGGTAGTAGTACAAAACGGAACGGCAATATTAATAATCAGGGAAATGGCGAAATATCAATACGTTTGCGTATAGGTAGGTAGTACTTCTAGGTATTACGAAAGACGAAGGGAGACCTATGCTACGCAACGAAATGTGAGCTTAAGTTAGGACTTATCGAGGAATTGCAGATTTCGGAAACGGGAGTCATATTCGGGAAGACGGGAAATACGGCAGCTGCCGATTTCTTGAGCCTCCAATTTGAAACTGTAAACATATGACGATGTCACGTTAGCATACGTCTGCACGTAGGTAGGTGTCTCGAAAAGGTACTGAATAGTCAATACATACGGGTGCGATAGACGATAGAGGATTAGTGAGTATCTTCGGGTTTCCGGGATCTCCAAAACTCGCTGTGACGAACACGTGATCGACGAGAGAATACCCTGACAAAAAAACGCTGCAAATTATTTCACTGTTTATTATTTTTTCAATTGAGTATGGTCGTAGTTTTAGTTGGCTTGCGTACGTCATAAGGCCCGTCCAGACTCCTCGGCGTGTCCTATTTCGAGTTGCCACAACCTATACTTCTATAATTATATACGCATGTTTATATTCCTCGATTTGAGCTCCTATCTATTCAAATAGTTATTGCCTTATTAATATCATTAATCTAAGTACGTACGAAAAGTCGAGAGGATATGTTATGAAATATGCGAAGGAAAAGCATTTGTATTAATACACAAATATGACCTAGAAAAAAACATATATTCACGTCTCGAAGAAACACCGTACCCACCTCATGGTGCCGCGGTGTATTATATGGGTATAACACGTAAAAGTAATAAATATCCTTTCTCCTACACCAATCTGCTACGCCCCTGGTCCCCCCAGACACCACAAGGTGCCGCGGCGCCTCCTCTCACTCCACCCCCCACTCACCACCCCTCACCACCAACCGTGACCCCCTGCCAAGCGTGCCAGGCGTGCGTGCGTGCGTAAGTTAACACTCAAAGCCTCGAAAAAGACACTTTTTCGCCCGTTTTTGGCCCATACCATCTATGCGAGCAAAGCGATCGGGATGGTTAAACGTTAGGACCAACTAGACCCCAAATGGAGTCTATGTGCGAAAGAACGGGGTTTTTAAGTAAATTTTTAGGCCTTTTATGGCCCGGACGGCGAACGGCGGACGGCGGACGGACATTTCAAATTTGGATTCTACGCACCTTGAAACGTAAAGTGACAAAGTTTGAGGGGGGGTTATAAAAGTTTTTTGCTACACGATCACATAAGCTTATTATTGGAAATAATAAACCAAAAGGAGAAGTCGGGAGAAGGGAAAAACTTCGCTATTTGGGAGAAAAAAAATGATGAGCTGGCATAGTGAAGTTACCTAGAGCAGATTCGCCGCATGTGCACAAGCCGACTTGAAGAGAGATGAATTGATCGGAAGTGTACTTATTGTTATTTACGGAGTTTAGACTGCAGTGGGCCTCCGACCGAGAGCGCGCCTTATTCAAACCTGCCGGGAAATTTTTACGGCACAGCCATAACAAACGGTTTTGGAAGTCAAGCTTCCTTCATTAAACGAACCGTTTGGTAAGGAATATTCAGATGTTAGCAAGTGACGGCAAATATTTTAATGAACATAATTCTTCAAAATATAACTTACACACCTTTGTTTGGACCAAACACACCAACAAAATGAATCGCCGATCCTAATGAAGCCCTGAGGTTGGTTTCACCGGCCTACTAGGAAAACTCGTCTGTACGACGACACCTGTTGCCGCCATTATCGGAGGAAACGGAGTAACTCGGGAACCGCGTTGTGATTCCGCCCTAATTCCGTAGGTCCGGGGCTTGTGAATTACGTTAATCTAACGATGGTGTGCTCGGTTGGAGCGAGGAGTTACGACGGGCCCTTTGTAGACACCTTGAGCCTCCTATGATGGGCAGGGAGATGGTTGGGTTGATAGTCGTTACTCCAGCTATCTCGTCATCTCTGATCCCCCTCTGATAGGTTGATGGGCCTCTCCGCATGGGTGGCTGTACAACTCCTCCTCATCTCAATGAGATGACGTTAACGCTATAGACGTCGTTTGGACCGAATGCATTCCTGAATAACATCATGTTAATGTTGCACCGGATCCTTGAATACACTCAATGGCCAAAATGCATTAGGTAAACTGTCAGATCTCTGTTCATTTTTTTTAAATTATTCATTGCTTTATTCATACAATGTCCAAAAAATAACCCCCCCTTCCCCTCACCTAACTTTTTCCACAATTTTTGAGATATCGAAGTGGAACTTGGTGTACAATTTTGAGATGCCAGATATACTAAGTTATGAAAAAGCATGATTTTTTCTGAAAATAGGAACCTTTTGAAAAAATTACCCTTCTTCTTGGCTCATCAGCTGTTATCCAAGAAAATAAGATATTGCAACTAGTTTCACCATCGTGTTCAGCAGTAAAAAATCCTTAAAATAAGGTGTCATTCTTCAAAAATGGAAAACTTTTCCCGAAGTACCTACCCTTTGGGTTGAACAAACAATTTTGGATTTTTTTTCTCTCCAGATTTTTATTTGCTTAAAACTTAGTTTTAGGCACCCCGAAAATGCTCACCAAGTTTCACTCGTTATCTGAAAAATGGTTGGAAGAATATTGAGGGGGTTGGCTTCCAAATAAGCTAGGGAATGAGAGAATTGATCATAAAAAATAATTAGTTCGTCGAATGCAGCGTAATCGTATTAGAGAATTTTAGTAAATTGTTATTACTGTAATATATTACAAGTTTTATTTGGTTTTAGATCACTCAGTGCAAAAAAATGTTATTTTATAGGGGAAAATAAAACACTTTTAATGTTTTTTTTGTGGTTTTAGTTCAGATTTACGAACTCGGCCCTTCGGGCCTCGCAAGGGGCTCCACCCCTTGACCCCACCAGGGGGGCTTCGCCTCCCTGGACCCCCCCGGATGTTATTGCTTTGAGCCTGACTGCTAAAATGTAAAAAACGTGGAATCATGTTTTAGCTCGTCGCTCTCTCTTTATTATAGAAATGATCACGACGATTGAGCTCTTGTGAGATGATGATCTGCTAATAGAAACTCGCGAGTAAACATTCACTTTATTATAGAAATGATCACGACGATTGAGCTCTTGTGAGATGATGATCTCCTAATAGAAACTCGCGAGTAAACATTCACTTACTTTATTATAGAAAGAGGCTAAAGAGGCTACATACGAAATTACAGCTTCCTATAGTGTAAAGTATAGAAATTACCTATTAAAATGATTTAACCACCGCTTCACAAATCAAACCGTTCTCGCAATATTCGGATCACCTGCTATGAATCACATAATCGAAACACCAGCTCAATGAAAAAAATCGTTCTAAATATCATTTTGCGATTCAAAAAAGATTATAGTATTTTTAGTATTTTTGCGATTCTTATGAATTCTTCAGCCAAATTAAAAAAGTTTAAGTTCATTTTTCAGAAAACAGCGCGTTTTTTGTGTCCTAGTTCATTGCTGATAAAATTCTTTTGATTAAAATTCTGCTAAAAAATATAAATTTAACGCATACGTACGTACGTAGGTACTTGGAAGTGCTGGCCAACGTAATTATCCTCTCGTTTGGAAACCATGATTTTTTGGCGCAAGAACAGAATTGTTATCTCAATCCTAGGAGTGTTATCACTCCCCTCATCATTGGCTTGCCAAATCGGCTGGGATATAGTACCTACATATCATTTAAAATATGCAATGGAATGTCGAAGAATCATTTTTGGCTTTATGATTCTTATATAGAGTGGGCCATTGTCAATGTCACTTTTTAACTTGTCAAATCCGTCCAGAGCAGGTGGACGTCCACTACACAGATTTGATCACATGCCAAAGTACAAGATGCATCGTCTTTCTATCGAACGCCAGCCCCTGAAGATGCAAATTTAGTGAATGGGGATCATAAAGTGTATCCCTCAATAGTAAATGTGTCAAGTAAGACGCAATAAATTGGTGACTGATTGGAGAACTCCTGGCGATTTACCAAGAGGCACTCTGAGAGACCTTTCGAAAAATGGCGGTTCTTTTTAAGAACAGGGCCGCCATTATTAAATGGCGGCTGCGGCGCATTCCGCGATGTAGGTATTGATTTTGTGATAGAACAAAATGATGCGTATGGATTGGTGGTCTGGATGCTCGCAAGCTCGCATCTCAAAAATACATAACATCAAGTAGTCATTCCCTTTGTAAAAATTCAGACTAGTTTGAAATGTAAATTACTGATTAGTATACTGATTAGTTGGACAACATAGATATTCTCCTTGTGTCCTTGGCACAAACAAAGTTAATAAATGAGTAATTGTTAGTGTAAGTACACATAATGATCATAAATAAAACGCTATTTACAGGTGAAGTAACAACAGTTTTTATTAGTCTCATCAAGATACTAATCTATATTTCAAACTAGCCTGATTTTTTTTACTAAGGGATTGACTACTATACATTATAGTATGCATAGTACTATACAATTCTGAACTATTACAAAATCAATCCCTACATCGTGGGATGCGCCGCAGACGCAAGTTAATAGTAGCGGCCCTCTTCTAGATAAGACCCAAAGTGGTTCCTAAAAGGTATTAACCTTTAATCGCCATATATATATATATATACAAACAATAAAAACTTGTAATCAAATTATTAATTATTGCCGTTTTGAAATGCCTAGGTAATGAAAACTATGTTTATCGAATCAACACGTGTATTTTGTATAAACTGAAGATTTAAACGTAAATCAATTCCTATTCTCAAATAGGACGTTTCGTCACTCCTGTTTAGGAAATTAGTTTTTCTTCTTCGGAACGGCGTTGACTTCACCGCCAACGCAGCCCACTATTTTACCATTGTTCGAAAAGTACATTGTGCTCTTGTACCTTCCAGCAGGGACAGGGAGAGAAAATTCCGTAGTCGAAGGCCACTTTTTCAATGAATAATTCGCCTGGAATCAAAATAATCAAAATAATCGCTTATTCTCGAACCCATCGTTTAGTCTAATGCGAGCATTGCTATGAATGATGGTCCCTCTTAACATTTATTATTTAAATGCTAAACATTTTATTTGGCAAGTCGTGATTAGTTGTATTTTCTGCAACCGAATCAACCAAGATGAAAAATACTTGTTACAAATGAAAAAAGGAGACAAATTTGTGTCACCTAAACATATGACGCCCAACCGATAACAGGACCGCCTTACACACCGATAACAATGATATTAATTTCTTGTTGGTATTCATGATTCATGAGAATTATATTCATTTTCTTGTTCATAAATTTTTAAAATCTGCCATTGCGAAACCTTTTTGTCAATAAGAAAAGAACCAGGAAACCTAGAAATGCTGGAAACTGAACACATGGGATAGGTAAGAATCCCCTTGGTGGTTCAGCGTTACTTGAAGATAAGTAGCGTCACTTTAAGGTAGGACACTAATTCGACCCTCTTGACTTTATCAGGTTAGCATCCGCTGTGGCTCGTCCCAGATGATAAAATCCCCAAGTACCTTATCACAATTGACTTATCGTTTAGGAACTCTCTATTGTAAGAGTGATAAGATAAATGCTTCCTAGAGTGTAAAGCATAGAAATTAGCTTTAAGAGCCACACATCTGATCCGGACCCTGAGCATCGTCAAGTAAATGTCCTAAAGAGGCTACATACGAAATTGCAGCTTCCTAGAGTGTAAAGCATAGAAATTAGCTTTAAGAGCCACACATCTGATCCGGACCCTGAGCATCGTCAAGTAAATGTCCTAAAGAGGCTACAAACGAAATTACAGCTTCCTAGAGTGTAAAGTATAGAAATTACCTATTCAAATTATTTAACCTCCGCTTCACAAATCAAACCGTTTTCGTAATACTCAGATCACCTGCTATGAATCAAATCATCGAAACACAAGCTCAATGAAATCATCAGATATTAACAAGCGGTTGCAATCATGTTCACAATATCAATTATTGAGAATGATCACCTGTGTGTAAACAATTATTTATATAACCATGCTCATAACTCAGTTTGTTGGACACGCACTTCGCAGTAGTTAACATAATATTGTTGGGTAAACGTTAAATACTAGTAAACCACTATTTGGATCGGGAAGTTGTTGATTGATTGTCAAATTTCAAAAATATGACGAAAATTTTCTCAAGACCCCCAGCCCAAAAACATACATACTAAAGATTCCAAAATTCAACTTTAGCTTACCGGCGGCAAAGGGCAATCAGATCTATGGACAGTGTTTGTTAGACTTTTGAACATGGTAGGCATCGTTGTTTTGAGGCCACTGCAGACTCCTCCGAGAGGCATCGATAAACGGGGCTTGAATCCACCGTTTACCCAATAAAAGCATTTCACCATCAACTGAAATGCAATGCCCGCATGCATGAGAAGTGAACTAAGATATTTAATTAAGATATTAAATGGATTCACATCAGTGTTATATACGGGCTTACTTGCAACTTGTCATCAAACGGAATCTTGGATTCAATCTCTGCGTCTATGAACTGGTCCCGATTGATTTTGTATAGTTTCGTGTTCCTGAAAACTATGTCGTTGGACGTCTTCTCAGTGCAAGGCCAAACCTTGGTTGTTACGAAAGTGACTTTCGACTGCAGCATATATCGTCTTCATTATCGTCAATCATCAATGTCAACCATACTGCTAATCATCAACATCAATCATACAGCTAAACGATGATAATCATGTAGTTAATTGAATTCCGAGAAACACTACTAATGATTTTGATTAGAGATTACATTTTACTAATTCATATTATTCCAAATTTAATGTTGATCCATTAGTTGCAATTTTCGTAACTGTTAGGTAATTGATTTTAAAAATAACGAGACTCAAGAAAACAATTTATTATTTAAAAAAATTTAAAAAACAATCGTGGAGTATATGTCAAGTTATAAGTGACTTTGAAACAAACAACAGCGAAGAACAGTCACTAATATTAGACATTAGCATCGTAAATAAACCTAAAAACACGAAGTAAGTGGATTTTTTCTTTCCCATTACCAAAAAATTATCGAGCTATGAAATAATTTTTTTTAGGCAAAACCAGGTTATACAAATAAAACAGAAAATGATCAGAAAAAAAGCTTCCAGTTATTACAGAGATGTTTATTATTTCTGTATTAGATAGCCCTTCAACGACGAAAACTTGCCTATAATTATTATTAAACGTAGTCTTTTATACATTATTTCCTATATAAAAGAGAGAAGTAAATTTTTCTTATTATTGACATCAATGGCATCTGTGTTTCTTGTTAGGTAGAGGCCATGCTAATTTTATTAATGGTTGAAATATTCAACAAATCGAAATCTCAAACACTTTTAGAAAAAGAATAGTTTTTTTGTTGTCATAAATATATATTGTCTCAAAATATCGATTGAAACCACCCGGATCGCGGTTTCATTCGTACCTACGTTCATTCGTATGCTATCCCTAAGGGCTAAAACTTTACAGAAAAAAAGAATATCAACGTGGGAGCAAATCAAAATCGGTGGGAACATAGAGAAAATCGCTTCAGGACCTTCGGCGATCATATCAATTGATATAATTCCATCAGAATTCTCACCTTACGAAACCTATTTTATTATAACTCTTGTAACCAGTAGATTGACTAGTGAAGTTGACTAGGGAGTTTTATTTTATCTCAATGATTTTCAGTTGAGTCAGCTGTTGTTAAATACAGAAGGACTAGTAATCTGCAGCTGTTTTATTTTATTTTATTAATTTCTCCTCGATAGACATTATTTAGGCATTTGCAGTTATATTTAAATAGTGTATAAAATACTTCGTTTAATAATAAATAAGTGTTCAGCGTAGAAGGGCTGTCCAATACAGAAATAACAAATCTTAGAGTAATAATTTGCAGCGTTTTTCTGGTTTTTTTTTTTTTTTCATAAAAACAACAAAACTTGGAGTTCTGAACAGTATTAAAGTGCTTTCAAAGTCATAGAGTAGAATGATAGAGACAGAAGTTAGGTTGGGTAGGCATAGATTTTGGATATTACATTATGTAGTATGTAGTCCACCCATATTAATTACAAGGCACTGGTTTTAATTTATAAATGTATTTAATTTTCATTATAGCACTTATCTGGAGTCTTTTTGAATTTGATTGTAAGATCCCAACTTAAGAACTGAAACTTTGAGCATTTATTTTCAGAAATTTGTCACCCTCATGCCAAGTTGAAGGGAAAGACAGTTTGACTGACATTCAACTACTGACATTCGATTATCTGATTCGTTAGGGTAGATTTTCAGCTTAAATTCAGACTATGTTAGAGACACATGTAATTATCCATGTTTCCTCAAACTATTGTTACTTTTTGCCACATTATCATGTGGAATTACTAAAGCTGATATTTTTGAGGGGCTCTGTTGAAAACAAAGCCCCTACCTCGAGCCAAGATTTTTTGCACTTCAGCCATTCCAGAAGATACGGAACTTAGTTGACAATTTACAGCCATACAGACAGTCAGAGAATGGATGCAGAAGCATATCGAACGACATATATGTCTCTGATCCTTAGAGTTTTCAGCTAGGGTGTTTCCACCTATGTATTCTGGGACTTCCTTTATGAAATGCTTAGGCTGATTACATAATTTTCTATTGAGTGTCACGAGTGTTAGAAAATAATATAGTCAATGAAATAGACATTAATAATTATATGGATATATAATATATGCTGTGTTCGATTTACAATACCATCAACTCCGCACCACAAGTTGCCAGTAGAGCCCAAACCATCAAAATGAAACAAGCGGCTCGCATTTCGCCAATGAACATCGTATTAGCTCTCACATAAATCTGATGAAGCACTTTTTTCCTGCTCTGGACGTTGTTCCGTAAAGGGAATTGTGATCGCCGACACGACCCCATTAAGGCCGATAGGAGTTAGCGAGAGGTGGACGGATGGGGCTATCAACTAGTTTAGATAGGGATCGGCCGACTCGCTCCAAAAGGTTGGGAAAGCCGTAGGAGGTATCAGCTATAGGCGATCAGTTCACAAACAGCGTCGAGCTTTATTGAGTTATGGAGTGCCGTGCGTGTGATGGAGTTGGAGGGAGAAGCACTAGTAGGTTTTATGGGCCTGAGGCGTCGAAGTAACTTCGTAAGAGCGACTCAGTTCCAACTCCACAGGACAATGAACAGATGTTGACTTTATGTCATTCGACTTTCTCGTCGACCGGTCACACAGTGATTGCTGTTACGAAGTTTAATGTACGATGTTTAGACGCTTCAGTTCTCATTTTAAGGTACATTACATTCCAAGAGGTCAGCCACAAAGCTCGGCTGTTTGAAAATCAGCTTGATGCCTAACGTTTTTAATAATTTTTCGCACTTATTGATAAATTACAGTATTATATTTATAAAATATTATTTGTTACGGATGATTGTCTAACCGTTGAAGTTGGTTTAACATTATAACTCTCAACTTTTTCGAGAATAGATAGCATTCTTAATTAAAATAGGTTTCCACAACTTCGTCGCGAGTGATTTATTACATCGTTTTGTTATAATTTATCGATTTATTATAGGATCGTTATTTTTCGACTTCATTTTGAGTTCGTAAAGTCAACTATGTGATTTCCGAGTGAAAAGCGTACCCCATATTTTCCTACCACTAATGGTAAAACCTGCCTAAGGTTTAGGTTTATGAAACAGGAAAAATCATGTAATCTTGTCAAGCTGGAAATGTCAAGGAATTCAAGTAGAATGAACGATAATTTCGGAATTTTGTCAAACGAGAAGAATTTGATAAGTGTCCATTTCTTAGGTAAGTAGTGATTCGCGACTAAATACTTTAGTGTTGAATGAAATCGAAATCAACAAGACGAATATGAATGTACGAATATTTATGTAGAAAACATGCAAACATGACGACCTTTTGCTTACTTCGTGATTACAAATGACGATGGTCGTTGTCGGTTATAAGTTGTATGAATATGTAGCTATTCAAATTTATTTAGACGTACTTTTTCGTGTTACCAGTAACAACACTACAACAACAAGTATGTCTCATTTTTCTGGTTAATTGATGAAATATTTCTGATTTTTAGATTTAAAAAAAGAACGGTAGACCTATGGTTCTACAGCCAGATCATTTAATAATGATTAATTTTACACATTATTAGTTCATTGTGGTCACTTAGCGATATTAGTTTATAATTGGTTTAATAAATCAGCTTCCTTGACTCTACAAAGGCTTAGGGATCATGAGATGTTGTGATTAAATGAGAGCATTCCAAAAAGTGGCGATCGATTTTCCTGCTGTGAAAACTAAGGGAGTTGCACAAGGGTTGTACCCGAAAATCAATATTTTTTCCGTGACGTGATGGTTGGAAAAAACAATGGAAACGTCCTGTTAATCATTGTTAAATGATAAAAAGCATAATTACTAGCCAAAAAGAAAAGAAGCTGAATAAACGTGTTTTTCGATTACATCTCAAAAGTAAGATAGGTACATAAGCTTCATTTTTTCATTGTTAAAGTTTCTCGATCTACGCACAGCATATCCATGTTGCGCAGTTATCCTATACCTTTCAGCTTCACCATGTCCATAATATAATCATGTAGAAGTGGAAACAATGATCGTTGGAAGGTCATCACAGAGCACTTTTATGGGTCCATAGCCAAGCTATGGAGGGGAAATTACTCAAGGAGAGCATTCAAACAGTTCTAGAGAATTTAGCAATCCGATGGAAAGTTTTCTACGACAGATTTTCCGGTTATGGGAAAACCGGAGGAACTGAGCCCACCAACAACATCGCACAAGCCGTTAATTACAAGCGAGAAGAGCAGGGGACCCAAATGTGTGCCCCGTGAACCCCCTGAAGTTGCAAAAAATGGACTCGAAGTAACGACCCTCAGCCGCACCACCAACATGCGATTGGCCAGGTAGCTCTCCAACAAATGGAGAATGCGCCCGAAGGCACTCAATGCACTCAAAACCGAATGAATATTCCGAAGGGGAAAGCGGTCGATGCTTTTGAAAAGTTCGCAGAAATCAAGTCTACCTGTTTTCCCATCCCAAATCCCTGAAGTGCAGAATTTTTACCAGTTGAACAACTAAGTGTTATTGCACACACACCGATTTTGGACGGCCGGTTTTATTCTGGCCGTCCGAATTCCAATAGTGAACCATTGGATGGAACGGGACTTGGCACACACGCCGACCGTAAAATAATTCCGGTAAAATATCGGGGAGCAGCCGGCCACTGCCACTGCAGACCACCGGTACCGGGAAGACCCGACCCCACAGTGGCGTACATAACTAAATACACGCTTGCACACTGACTATTATTTACCGACCGATTTCAGCAGTTCTACTAGTAACTACGCATCTTCTATTCCATTTGAGTGCTCTCGTGATATGGGACTAGTTTTGTGATTTCGGACTACCAGATTATTTATTTATTTATTTATTTATTTTCTTCTTCTCATGGAGTTCGTCGAAAAATTCAATTGACATTCTAAAGAAGTTGAAAAACTTGAAACCATCACGCCTCAGTTCTTCAAAAAGAGTGTAGAATGTTCCACTGTGTTCCCTTCTTTGATTCCTACGGCGCTTAATGAAGCGATACAATAACCACAGAGCAATTACACGTTTAGGATTCATTGTTGTTCAAGAATCTCGCGTCACAAACTCCAAGCAACTGATTGTTTTGCCGATAGAAATCCGATGTGTTTGCAATCACCTGCTACCGATAAAATATCGGCCGATTTTTTACCGACCGTCCAAAATCGGTGTGTGTGTGCAACTGACCTAAGGGGCTCATAAAGCATTCCACACCAGAGAACATTCCAGTGGCAGAGTCTCTGGAAAACCTCAAAATACCCATCGAAACAATATGCAGTTAAAATTGATGCAACAGAAGAGTCAGTGACGAAAACGGATGAAAAATGAGTTGCTAAAAACTCTGTGATTCTCTAAGGATCATTGGCTACCGCATGATGAAGATGCGTTGACTTTGATAAATATTTTGAGCAATCCTGGTAATTCCTATAATTCCAGAATATCTTGACTTAATCATGGATAGACTTCAGAATAATATCAACATTTGCAGTAAAAGGGACTTAGACAAAGCTGCTTCACATCGCTCTCTGATATCTCTAGAGACAGCATAATCACAGTCATGTCCCGAACACCTACGCCAAGAATTAACCTAATTTTTTAGACGAACGAGCAAATTCACGCGAAAACCACGTAGGGAATGAATAATGGTCATGGAAATGCCTCTACGATAATATCGTAAAAACCAGTCCTACAATAGCCTGAACTCACCGATGGACATGAGAAGAAGTGGCTTCGAGAATTAGGAGTTTCATATAAGTCCCGGTAATTTGATGAAGTATAGAAAATTAATTAAGTAAGCAGCTAATAGTAATTATTTCTTCTTCTTTGCAGGCACTACAATCCTTCAAGAACCAGAGCCTTCTCGAATACCCCCTTCCACTCCTTGCGGTCTAGTGCCGTCCTTCTCCATCCACGAACTTGCAACCTCTTTAGGTCCTCTTCAACGTCGTCTATAATAGATAATACTAACATCGTCAATTATAGATACCTACTTAATCATGTCCAACCATTCTAGTTAAAATGGCTCATCAAGCAATTATTCCGGTGGATCATAACATTAAAATCTACGCTTAGTTATTGTTTGGGTATTGTGTTCCATTCCCTATCATCATTTCCCGAGTATATTAGAAATGAATCAAAACCTTGATTCTACGAGTACCTACTTACCTAAATTTTTGGAGGCGGTAACTAGTATAGACTAGTCTAGCTAGTATTCTGCCGTACCAAGAATAGATCGAAAGAAACCACCCTCCCAAACGGGGGTGTATCATTAACTCAATATAACCAAAAATGCAGATACGGGATCTATTCTTTCTTAGTATGGCAGTATTAGAGGAGTAACTAAATATAAGGTACAATTCGTAATTGAAAGAGCCATTAAATTAAATTACTCAACGTTATTTGTGCTAATATCACGAACAAACGAAATATTGTATGCGTGGAAGAAGCAAATGGTGACATAACGAATTCCCAACCAGACAACCCCGTTTACATTTGTAAATTCTCGGCTAAGTCAGATGAATAAATTTCGACGACACGTTAATGTGCCGAGAGTTATAGCATTTTTATAGCCGGGGGGAACGAGGCCGTCCCTACAGCTCCGCAGCAATTTCCAATTTGACGACGGGTTGAGGGAAAAGGGGCAGTTTTTCACGGTCCGGCGGAGCGGTCGACTCGAATGTGAAGCGGAGATAAATCCTCCCATCCCTCAGCTACTTTCTGTATTACCCAACTCTCTGCCGCCCGCATCCTCGCTCGGCTCGCGGATGGAAAACGGACACCGAAAATACAAATATGAATAAAACAATATCACCTGAACAGCACTTACGAGTTTCAACAGTCGTTAAGCTTTTGTTCGATGATGTAACTACACAAAAGTTAATTTAATTATCCTCCAATTGAATTACTCCCATGGTTTTTAGCAGGGAACATGCTTTAGCCTTGAGCTAACTGGCCAAAAGTGTCACGTTTTTAGCGAATTTTTGAAGAAAATTAAGCTATTGCTCTCGCCTCAAAATTTGTAGAATGTGATTTTTTGAAAAGATTTTATTCAGAAATCCGTTTCAGGCTATTCTGAATCATATTCTGAAGTTTAACGCAACTATCACGTTGTGATCCTTTTGGTTTTTTTTATGTATGTATGTATATATGTATGTGTCATTCCAGACGATAACTGTCCGTAGAATTGTGCTAGAAACAAATGCTAGAACTGCTAGAAACTTCAAACAAATTTTAAAATGTTAAGGACACAAAACGAAAGTACAAGTTTGTTGGCCAGCATGATCGGATTACATCTTCGGGTTGAAATTTTCAAAAATGTAGTCAAAAATTTCAAAATAGCCTGTTTTTTGCGATTTGTTGTGCGAAATAATTTTTTCAGCATACTAACATGTGGTATATTCGGAATCAGCGTAAAATTTCCTATAAGAATATGTATCAAGTTTTAAAAATTTCAAAGTAGAAAAATCAGTCAAAAATCGAAATAATGCCGATCGCTAGTTCTAAAAATCGGTAATATTTGCTTGAAACATTGTCCAAATTCAGATTGAACTACTCCTATGGACGTATCCCTGTATAACCAATCCTAGAACCATGCTGTTTAAAACGTAGGTAGTAGGTGCTTGTTAAAAAAAAAAAAAAATAAAAAAAAAAAATTTGTAATCACAACTGATGAGTTTACTCTGTGAAATATTCCGTCCTCCGATTCTCTCGGTCGCTCTCTTTAATTTTTTACTCTCAACTGTCCTAGGATAACGTAGCTTTAATACTGACTGTGGCTTAGAAAATATCGGCCATGAAATTATGAAGAAGTTCTATTTATGTACGTACTAGCACGCAGACCCAAGGCCTCGCTCCGCTCGGCCGGCAATAGCGACTGAAATGTCGAAGATTTCTTCAAAAATTCGCTCATGGGGTCATGCCGCATGACTGGACTTTTGACATTTTACGAGTATGTCTTTGCTTTGGCACATAAACAAAAATATCGCTACGTAAAAACTTTTGACGAAAATTGTCCCAGTTGTTTTCTGATGATTTCCGCTTACAACCGAGTCGTTGCTAGGGAAATGGTACTTCGTCGTTTCTCATCCCACAAAATTCGTTGACCATTCGTTCGAAAGCTCTCGATTTATCCAAACATACTATGTTAACCACTGCGAAGTGCGTGGCCAGCAAGCTGTTATGAGCATGGTTATATGAATAATTGTTTACACACAGGTGTACACTTGTTAATGAATAATTGTTTACACACTTGTTAATTTCTGATAATTCATGTTATATGAATAAATGAAAGCTTATGACGGGGAGTTTTCAAATATGGCGCTGGTGATAAATAAATAAAACAACTTGACATCTAGAGATAAGATACACCGCAAAATCTGAGTCTTTCTTATATGCGAGTTTCACGGTTTTATGTGAAACGCGAGAGGTAAAATACATTCTATGTTTCAATGATTTCATTCGAAGTATGTGAATAGAGGATGTTAATAAATAAATTAACATACACAAATTGAAATTAATTAAATAATTGAAAAATTTCGGAGCGCCGAAATTTTTTTAATTTTATTTTATAGGTGACATCTTCTAGTTATAATTCATGATTCGAAAATGCACCATAGACTCAGTTTGATAGGTAATTTTTTATGGACCATTGTTCTTCGTAAAAGGGCAATCTAATACAGAAATAATAAATGTTGGTGTAATAATTTACTTTTTTCACGGATTCGTTTTTATAGAATGGCCTGAAACGAATTTGTGTTAGTGGTCTGTGTCTCTAATGTTTGAGTTGTCTCTCGTCACCCTGGATCATTCTATTAGGGCGTCCCTCTTATCGCCTTGCCTATAAGACCTGGTTTTAGAGGCCCTCCTAGACCTGCAGACAAACTCCCTAACGCTCATAGCGGCAGACCATGTTAGCTCGGAGAGCCATTCGTTCCGTCTATAAACATTACATTGGACGAAATTTTCGTTCTTTCTCGATAAATACCTATTAGAATAGAAATTTCTAACTCAACTGTACATTATCTTTCATTAATAGGTACTGCAAAACGAAAATATTTATATTCATAATATTTAATTTCTGTTGAATATCATTATTGCAGAAACTTTCTGAAAATACTGATACACACCATACTAAAATTGGCCACACATTGAGCCAATGATCGCTGAGTGGAAATATAGGCATGAAGGTACTATTTCAATAATATTAGCTTAGTGATTTGGACATTATGAGGTAGAAAGGACTTTTTGCGGCTCTTTGCTGTGTAATACATGATTTTTTCTCATTGGAGTAGGTTATGAGCAACCTCTCTTCGGGGAAAAATACGTTGCATTCCTTTCCCCATCAAAGAAGAAAATACACTAGAGTAAGAGGTAGAAACAACACAATGGCTTCCAATCTTGTTTCCCTTTGCCATCCTTTTGACCCTTCGAAAATATTTTGACGATCAAAGAAATGGCATTTCCTCCCGCCCATGTTGAAGCCGTTTATCCCTTGACCGAGCAAGATCCTCCGAAGAACATCTAAAAACGGGATCCGACTTTCCTGAAGTATAAACGCGAGATGTACAGCGGCACCGGGTCAGATTGGGGTATTAGGAAAGCCCGCGCGCCGATGGGTTGGCTGCATGAATCAAACAAAAGGCCTTCCGCCGTCTCTGAAGAAATACGAACCCTGGATCAATAGTAGGTAGACTGGGACAGGTCTGAAACCTCGTTTTCTTCCTCTATCCGATTCGAGTTGAGAAGGTTGGCCAACTCAGTCTAGACATCAATCAACGTTTGTTGCAAACGTAAATAATGAGATATTGACTGATTAATTCCGAAATTTCAATATAGTTACACTTGGTACCTATTCAAGTAACGGTAGCTTGTACAGTACCGTCGACCGGGGTGATATGAACCTTCAGGGGTGACATGAACCCACCGCAGGTAGTAATGCCACCTTATACGATCTAAGTGCTCTCTGGTGGTATTTTGCCAAACTTTACAGGTGGCTTTCTGTTGTTGGGGATGTCTTCTCATGGTCAGTCAGCATATTCTTCATTGGAGTAGGTTATGGGCAGGTTATATCGAAAATGTGATTAACAGAAACAGCTGTTTTTGTCTAGTGGTGATTGGCGTGATGTGATACAACCAAATGGCGAAGGTAATTTTTTTAATCGTATTTTTTATTTACTACAAAAGTAGTCATGATGTAATTGGTGTATTAGTTTTATTTTTTGTGACTACCTTGTAGTGGGGTTGCAACTTTGATCATTTCTTGTGTTTTCATGGGATGAAGTGAACCACACCAATCAACTGATTCGCACCTATTGACGACGTACATCCAACTACCTATAACCAGCTGACTGGCTTCCCCGAAAACCCACTCTTCAGACAGGAGGCACTCTGAAACAGGTGAACAAAGTTCCCCAATCTACCTCTAAGGTGGGTCAGAGTGAAAAGACTCATATATCTATATCACACATGTGATACACATGACTTATATCACACACGGGGTAATATGAACATTTTTTCATTAAAAAAATAAAATACTTCCACTTCATTTTTACCAAAGTGATTTTCAGATCTCACAGAACTTAAAAATTGATGGAAAGATGCCAGGCAACATTATGGGGTATGTTTATATGCGAAAAAAACTAGAAAATTTGGTTCATATCACACCGGTCGGTGGTACTAGGCCGGATTCGAATCGCGACCAGCTGAATTGACTGGCTTCCCCAAAAATTTCCGTGACGCAAAATTTGTGTACCCACTCTTTAGAGCTAGCCTATAAAAAACATTATTTTTCATAAAACAAGCTTTTTGAACAGAAAAAGTCATCACAATCCTTGAAAATTTGTTGATCTGTTGTTGAGCCGTGTGTACTGACGATGAGTTTGGAAAGAGAACAACTGTCGATAGATTAGAAAACGAAACAGATCATTATGAGTGAAGTTGAAAAAGGAACACTGTCAAAAATAAAAATTGCTGGCAAGTTTCGTATGCCCCAAGTCAACTCCCTTGACTTTAATTTTAAAAAAGGCTGTCAAGTGGGGTGGACAATATAGCTTCCTCACATATTATTCATGGACGTAAAGAATTACATCGTATTTCAAAGCAAAGACTCCTTGAAAATCACGTTCTACCTTCCATTTGACTCTGTACCATTTGTTTAACATGTAAGTACAAAGTTTTGTCGTTTGTTGAATTTTGGATTACATATATATGTATTGGATTGTCCTATTCCTATAACCCGAATTAGTTCGTATTAGATGCATTCTTCTAACACGAATGAATTAGTGTAAACCGAATAGGCTTAAACGAATTTATGTAACACGAACGGGCACTTCGCGGTCCCTTGGTGTTCGTGTTAACGAGGGAGTACTGTAGTAGGTCTGTGAGTAAGACAGGTATGGCCAGTGGCAACCCCATTGATCACTATTCGGTTCCTCCTTGGAAGTTGGGATGAATGATTTCGATATTTGAACTTTTTCGATTGATATGTTCGTTGTTGATATTATTTTTTGTTTTAGCTCATACTGAGTATGTGTCTATCTGTGAGTTTGAGTGATAGTATGCGGAATGATAAAATCGTCATTTCACGATCAACATTGAATTCGACCTAGGTCAGTCGTCTAGACCTTCAAAAAAAGATGCGTGGTGAATTAATCGTTTGCGCACGCATATAGCGAAATATTGATTTGTGAATAATGAAATGGATAGGGGACCATCTGCAGTCTAATTCACACATTCCCTGAAAATTTCTTTAAAATTGGATGAAAACTGTCGACATTAACCTTGGCACAAGGATTTGTGGAGGTACGACAGACAGACACGAAAAGGTAGTGGTGTGAATTTTAGGACGTCCCTCTGAAGCTAGGTCATAATAGAGAAGGCTTCGTCACTAGGGGAAGGCCTGTTGAAATCGATCCGGTGTTAGGAGGGGAGGGAGGGTTGAGGGACATTTATATATCCTCATTTATATACAGGTGACTACGGATTCTTCAATATATGCTCCTGAATGTATACATAGAAATTAATTAATTCTCAAATATTTCTATTGCTACAATTCAGCAGTTCGTCCCTATACATGTTGTATACCACTACCAATTCTGCAGACCTGTCTATGTTATTATTTCCTCCACGATGAAATAAAATTACATAAACCATTAATAGATATTATTGGTGTAAAATGCCAATTTTACTACGGTATCTGTCTAAAACAAGCCCTCTATGCGTAGATACACTTGTAGCTTGGCACAAGAGTTCTTACATGGGAGCGCTTGCTCTAATTTCTTTATCATCAATGAGTGGTCTATTGACCTGGAACCAACAAGAAACTCTTATGCTTTAATATAATAGAAATGGGAGGGAGGGTTGAGGGACATTTATATATTAATTTATATACAGGTGACTACATATTCTTCAATATATGCTCCTGAATGTATGCATAGAAACTAATTATCTCTCAAATATCTCTATTGCCACAGTTCAGCAGTTTATGCCTACATATTCTATACCACACCTAATTATGCAGACCTGTATGTTATTATTTCCTGCACGATTAAATAAAATTACATTATCCAGTAATAGATATTATTGGTGTAAGAGACCCACTTTACTACGGCATCTGTCTAAAACAAGCACTCTATGAGTAGATACACTTATAGCTCAGCATAAGATTTCTTACATGGAAGGACCAACTCTAATTTCTTTTTCATCAATGAGTAGTTTATTGATCAGGAACCAACAAGAAACTCTTACACTTTGATATAATTGCTTTTATTTCTCGAAAATAATGCTTCTTGGAGAAGAAGAAGAAGTTAAATGCTTCTCCTTTCTTAGAAGCGGAACATCCGAGCAGGTAAAACTTGTTGGTCGAGCTTTGTTCGTAAGAAACCAGACCCTCTAGCGACTCGTAAATCTTTCGCTGAAAAAACTTCCAAGAGTTGAAACTTTCCAGAGGACTTAGGGGTTTTTGTGTATTGGGGATAATTGTTTGAGAGGAATTCATCAGAAAATAAACAGGAACTTATGGTGCTGTTATTCTTGCCAACTTAGCCGAAGTTTGTTCCCAGTGAGCCAAACGCTAAAGGTGGAGATGGAGTTATTGTATTACATAAACCTACGTTGAAGTAGTCGCAGTATTAATATTGTCGCCATCGAGTGATATCAAATAGGAACTTCTCAATCGTACTGTTCTAATAAAATATTCACTTTCACTGAAACAAACCTTCTAGAAATTAATAATAATGGTAATTGACAAATGAAGTGTCTCTACTTTGGCTTGGCCTTTATTTGTGTATATATAGACAAATATAATCTTGCATATATATATATATATATATATATATATATATATATATATATATATATATATATATATATATATATATATACAACACATGTACCTGCAGCGTTCATGGATGCATTCTATCTTATTTTTTTATAGAATACAGTATACCTTATTCTATTTTAATCATATACGGATGCCACTTCTTTCTCATTGAGTGATTGCCAAGTAGATAGCAGGTGCTTTGCCATCTAGCGGCTGGGATGTGGAAACGAGAATATTGTATCATATACCAAGTTAATAGTTGAGTTTCCATGGCAAGAAGCCGGTTATTGCTGCCACAAGACCTCCATGACATTGCTGTCATAGCCTACATGTCTAGGTTGTCAACAGGAGAACTGATGGGAAAATATTAAAAGTTGATATGATAAAATACGTACGACAAGCGTTATCCAAGCTTTGTGTCTGTTCCACCCAACACAATTTTAGAGATATCGGGTTGAAATTTGGTAGGTAGACAGACTCCTTAGACACCCGAAATATGCCAAAAACTATTTTGGTCCCGATCCGATCAGATGTGTGACGATATCGTCGATGACGTCCAACAAAACACCTCAGAAATATCTATTTGGTATGAATTCCGATAGTTTTTGACACATTGAATTTATTGACACGACTTTTAGAGAAATACAGCCATAATACATGTATACCTATTATCATAATTCAACACCATTATTTTACTACAATAAGTTATTTCCCCGAAACATCATCTTGTTGCTATACACATATTACACTTCTATCCCAGTAGATCTGTTCTCCAGTTTTCAGTAAAACAGAATTACAACAAAAATGAAAGAAGCAAATATTTGAATAGGAGTTAGTGCCTGGTAGTTGGTGTGGTAAGTGTATATTTATGAGCGATACAAACGCTCTTCTTCACCAGACGTTCCCGAACAATCAAGTCGAGTCACGAGACCCTGACCAACTAATCTGAATTTTTACTGAGGGATTGACTACTTGATGTTATGTATTTTTGAGATGCGAGCGTAGCGAGCATCCAGACCACTGGTCTAAGCAAAAAACTGATCTGCGTAAAATCTCATGGCGACTGGAGCGCTGGGAATGCCTCGCAGTGGGTAGTCGAACTAAAGAGCAAGTCTGGGTGTAGAGTATCATGGCTCGACTTGATTGTTCGAGAACGACACGTTTTTCATTCTAATGGGGCATTCAGTGCGTTTATGGTAATAATAATGTGTGCGGTAATTAATTTGATATTTTTGTTCAGGGTAGGAAGAGGAGGCAGGTAAAAGTAACAAGGATGCAAGTTTTATGCTTTGTCCCAAACATACATTTTTAATCCATCTACTTATTTTCAATCATATCCCAACAGAGACTCATTGACGTTGTTCACAAGTTCATGGCAACAAAATTACAATATACTGCCATTTTTAGCATAAGTAAGTATCTGTTATTTCAGACGGAATATCGAATTCCAATAAACATCGTAGAAACAAAGTAACCTTCGAACAGTTTATGGTAAAATTGCAAGAACGTATAAATCAAATCGAAGATACCTAATTGAATCATCCGTCACTTTTATTTTCAGCAAACTACTATGAGGAATAAGCGTGGGAGGCGCTAGAAGCAAAGGTTTTCACTTTTTTCTCGCCAATTATTGGTCTTTAACTATGAGATCTGTAGCGACTCACCAAGTACCATCGTGGCGATTAGGGTCACGAATTCTGATAATCCTCTAATTCTAATACAAAGCCATCGTATGTCACTGCACCAAGCCACAACTTTGGGCTCAACCATAACTTTCATATGCGTGCCGAGTCATATGGACATTCATGGGAGTGGTGCTCTTGCGAGGAGAGTCATTGGTGGTGATTACTCCATCAAAATGTTGCCTACGCATTGAGGATCAAATCTACTGCATGCGAATGTGGCACGAGAAATGGCAAGGTGAGGTCACTGGTCTGCATTGTGTCCTTCAGGATTTATGCCTGGTGGACCCTTTCCTAACCCAACTTCCAAGGAGTGACTGAATAGTGGTAAACCGGGTTGCCACTGGCCATGCCCACCTCACTCACAGACACCAGCTTAGTGTAGAATCTCAAGATGTTGTGAGGGGTAGGAGTGGGTGTGATCTGTCCATTGAATAAAAATATCGATTTTCATTGGCATATATCTCAGAAACATCTACATGTATCACGAATATGTACATGTATAATAACATGTGTGTATTTTGTACATTACTTTTGTATGAAATGTAATTCACCTTTCTGTTTTGTATTGAACCAGGGGTTCCCAAACTTTTTTGTACCGTGCCCCCTTGTGGTAAAATGAAAGCCTCCCACGCCCCCCTTACATAACTAATGAATGGATGTGAAAAAAATGCAAGTTTTACACTGAAAACAATTTTTTACTTGCAATTTATACAAAACACGATTTGATAACACGTAGCTTTTATGAAGTAGCCTTTAAGATAAAAATAAGTTAATCTTAATGAGATGGATGGGCTTGTATTTTCTTTACTAGTGCTGGTATTCTTGGTGACGATTTGGCAAGGGCACAATGTAAGTCACTAGCAACATCAAGTTTGTTCCGATTCTTTGTAGTTATTGATACTAGTGTTGAGAATGCTTTTTCACACAAGTAGGTGGTTGAAAAAGGCAAAAATAACCGAAGAGCTTCCTGTGACTCTCTGGGATACACTTGGAAGTATTTGAATCTGTTAATGAATTTTTACCTTTATAAAAAAAAAAAAAAAAAAATAAATAATAATAATAATAAAAAAATTTAAAAAAAATTTTTTTGATCCAAAATGTTGACTTTTCCATTTTTTTGAAGTCATATTTGGCAGAAGAATCATTTTTCATTTCCAAACATTTTTCTTGCAGGGCTGCTGGAACATGTTCAACGTTCACATGCAAAGGATCTGTTGAAAGTCTGTAAATATGTTCGTCAGCAGTGTTAGGGAAGTATTTCCCGAATTCATCAGTGAGCGTCTCCAAATGGTTTGACACTTGTTTTGACAAGTGTGATCCTTCAAAAACCTCCTTGAAGTGTGTTTCTTCTGAGATTGATACTAGCTTTGGGAAATTTGAAAAGTTGCAGGGGTTTGCTGATACTTTTCGTCTCCAAAGTTGTAGTTTCTCAACATACGTCTTGATGGCATCACGATGAGTTATGATATTTGAGTCTCCACCCTGCAGTTTTAAGGTAAGGCTGTTCAACGAATCAAGGAAGTCTGACAAATATGCAAACATTACTTGAGAACTAGGTTTGCTGAAGTTCATGCTTAGCTCATTTTGCTTCTGGTTTTCCAAGAACGAAGTTAGTTCATCTCGGAGCTCAAATAGTCTTGCCAACATGTTTCCTTTTGAGAGCCAGCGTACTTCTGGGTGAAATAGCAGGTCAGTTCCTAAATCCACAAAGAATTTTAAACAGCCGGGTATTTAGTGCACTGTTTTTTATGTAGTTCACGAGCAAAAACGAGCTGGCTCCTGGAGTTGGCTCGATGTTGCCCCAAAGAATGGTCGAATGGTCTCACGCCCCCCCCCCCCCTGACCCGTCTTCACGCCCCCCAGGGGGGGGGGCGCCCCCCAGTTTGGGAACCCATGTATTGAACAGTATTCATGACAGCCCACTGTTTCTGAGATAAGGCGAAGAACACCTTAAGGTGCCCCCCCCCCCCCCCCCCCGCCACTAGCAATTCCTCACTCACCTGGGAGTCGATTCCTTTAGCAGGCTTACCTCCTAACTACTCCAAACAAATCCCAGGATTCAAAACTTACGTATCCTCCTTGCATTCGACAATTCACTCATTGACTAAACCAGTCATTATGAATCTACGAGCCGGTTACCCGTGCGTTCCACGGATCACCTGTATGGGTTAGTCTGTCATAGACTGGTGAAATAATATATCCAGACTGTGTTCGTAACTACGGAGGCTACATGCAAAATTACTGCATAAAGGTAGCAAAATCAGGCCCGGACTGATCAGGAAAGAGCCCATAATTTTAATCGTCTCTTATTGTCCCAAAGAGTCACCCTGTCAAATTTCAACTTCCTAGGGTGAACAGGAGGGAATATCTCTCACTCAGCTGATCGAAATAGTCAAAACCCCACACGCTCGAAGAAAGGCCCCGAACTGCGTGTTGGCAACGATAATAACATTTCGGGAGATATTGGTCCAGTAGTTTTGGAGAAAAGCTCTGGACGGCGTATGGTGGACTGACGGATTTTTTTTTTAAACATGGAATCATGTTTTAGCGATGGATCCCCCGCCGAAAAGTGAGACTATAACGTGAGATGAAAGTAGCGCCAATAATTGTGATGATTTCCGCTTACAACCGAGTCGTTGCTAGGGATATGATACTTCGTCGTTTTTCATCCCACAAAATTCGTTGACCATTCGTTCGAAAGCTCTCGATTTATCCAACCATACTATATTAACTACTGCGAAGTGCGTGGCCAACAAGCTGAGTTATGAGCATGGTTATATGAATAATTGTTTACACACAGGTGATCATTCTCAATTATTGATATTGTGAACATGATTGCAACCGCTTGTTAATTTCTGATGATTTCATTGAGCTGGTGTTTCGATTATGTGATTCATAGCAGGTGATCCGAATATTGCGAGAACGGTTTGATTTGTGAAGCGGTGGTTAAATAATTTTAATAGGTAATTTCTATACTTTACACTATAGGAAGCTGTAATTTCGTATGTAGCCTCTTTAGCCTCTTTCTATAATAAAGTGAATGTTTACTCGCGAGTTTCTATTAGGAGATCATCATCTCACAAGAGCTCAATCGTCGTGATCATTTCTATAATAAAGTGAATGTTTACTCGCGAGTTTCTATTAGGAGATCATCATCTCACAAGAGCTCAATCGTCGTGATCATTTCTATAATAAAGTGAGAGCGAGGAGCTAAAACATGATTCCATGTTTTTTACATTTTAGCAGTCAGGCTCAAAGTAATAACATCCGGGGGGCCCAGGGGGGCGAAGCCCCCCTGGCGGGGTCAAGGGGCGGAGCCCCTTGCGAGGCCCGAAAGTTCGAGTTTCAATGTTTTTTTTTTTTTTTTTTTTTTTTTTTTTTTTAATTTGACTTTTGGACTCCTCTTGAAACGTAAACCAACAAATTTTGAGGGGAGTTAAATTTTTGCTTTTTCTTGGTCGATTACAAAGGTTTATATTGAAAATAAGAAACCAATAGTTCGTGCACTAAACAAATCGGTTGCGAAGGGTAGCGCCGTTTATGAAGTAGAAGGGTGTTTTGGAGGTTTAGACCTAGCCTATGTTGTGAGCCGGAACTTGCTGATCATTTTAGGACCGCTCCCATCAGAATCTGTCGAGCCGTCTTTTGGGAGCATACATATAAACATACATAGATATATAGAAACAAAATTTGAGTTATATATAAAAGGATTTTGATTGAAAAAACATATACGTAAAAGTAGTGTAGGACAGCTAGTCTTTTTGCAAATAAATTGATTTTCTCGGAAATCATTTTGCATGGGTGCAACTTTAATGTAATATAGCTGTACCTAACAGTTCTCCTATGATACGGATAAGGATAGCATTTAATATTTGCTCCGCTCACATAACGATTCGGCTCTCTGGCTCTGCGGTGGGTGGGGTTGGAAGAAGGGAGGTTGACATCGCCTGTTGATGACATGATATTATCCGGAGGCCGCTGTCACAGTCGGCTGACCCTTCTGATCCCAGGTGGCCGAGCTCGGAAGAACAACCTTGTTGCCGGGGCTTTGAAGCTCCGCTCAACCTTTTCCGCGACACACTCGAACGTAGGTCTTTTAGATTGAAGGAGGCTGGATAGTATTTAAATAAGATAGCCCAGCCTCACATCATACATATTCCCCAAAGTTGTTAACTTATTGATTTTTAACCGTCTTAACCCGTTTTTCCTATCTTTGACGATATTTTGATATTGAATTTGTCAACGAAAAGAATAAATCATGTGAATTGGGTAAAAATGTTTCAATTTTTAAGACAAATAGTTGAAAAAAAGACAAAATTAATCATTTCCGAAAAGTTACAAACAGTAGAATAACTAGATGTTCTATGCAAATATGATAGCAATAATGACAGCTATGTTCATGGCTGATTCCTGAGGTATACTCACGTGATTCACAAAAACCCTTGAAACCCGCATATAAGAATGACTCAGATTTTGCGGTGTATCTTATCACTACTATGCCAAGTTGTTTTATTCATTTATCACCAGCGCCATATTTGAAACCTACAGCCCCCCCCCCGCCCCCCTCGTCATAAGCTTTCATTATTTATTCATATAACATGAATTATCAATAATTAACAAGCGGTTGCAATCGTGTTCACAATATCTATTATTGAGAATGACCACCTGTGTGTACACAGTTATTCACATAACCATGCTCATGTCTCAGCTTGTTGCCCACGCACTTTGCAGTAGTTAACATAATATGGTTGGATAAATCGAGAGCTTTCGAACGAATGGTCAACGAATTTTGTGGGATGAAAAATGACGAAGTACCATTTCTCTAGCAACGACTCGGTTGTAAGCGGAAATCATCAGTAAATTGTTGCAACACATTTTCGTTACACAAAAACGCAACAAAAACGCAACACATTTTCGTTAACACAAAACTTTTCGTTTTCGGTTGGAGATGCCAAGGCTAAAACACATTGTATGTTAAAGATAAAAAATAAAAAATGTTCAATCTTACCTGAAAGACTTACACGTCCAAGATAGGTTCGTGAAATATCTCGAGAAATTTGATTGAAACATCATTTTTATTATTAGTTCAATTTTACATTTATTTAATATAAAGTTATGTTGTAACCTATCCTTTTATTGGTTATTTTACAATGACGATTGTGATGACACAGTGCGACCTTATTTTCCGCAACTACTCTCCCTACAGACGTTTACTGCTCCAGTCTTTGTGGTAATCATTATATTTATTATGTACTTACTCAAATAAGCGACGACGCCTAGTACCTATATACCTATATATCGATAAAAAAGTACCTTTATGTATATGTATACATGAAACAACGTATCCTCATGTCACCATTATTAGCAGGCCTATTATTCAGCGCGCTCTAGCGGCGAAGCGGTTGGTCCTAGAGACAAAATGTTTTCGTTAGAGATTGTAGGTAATTTTATTCACTTTAATTTTTCATTGTGTGACTATATCGATAAAATGCATTCATTCCGAGACATACGCCCGAAACCAAAAAAAAGTGCCAACATTTCGACTTTTCTTCCAATATTTACCATGTTTCAGGCAAAATTCCAACATGGAACATGTTTTTGCCATCTTAACCAGGCCAAAAATGAGACAAAATTACCGTTACGTGACATTTAGTGCGTTACGCTCCTATTTTCTGATTATTACCGCTTACAACCAAATTATTAATACGGAACTGTATCATTGGCATTTACCATCGTACGAAAATCGTTTGCCAGTCGTTGAAAAGCTCTTGATTTACCTCACCGTATTATGTTAACCACTTCAAATTCGCGTTCAGTAACCCAAAAAAATTACAAGGAACCACTACACGTAAAAGTATGAGGAAAATTCTCTCATTTAAGTCTTAAATGACTGGGCTAAATTTACAGTGTTGTTTACCCTGACGACGTTGTTAGGATTTTCCCGTTTTAGGTCTCACAGGAGGATTCGGGGATTCTTATATATACCATGTTTCGATCAGGAACTTGTTGATCATTTTGGAAAAAAAACTGCATCAAAATCGGTCCGGCCGTTTTGTAATACATAGCGAACAAAAACCTCAGGCTCCTTTTAATAGATCATAATCTACAGTTAGCTAAGCCAGAGGATTATGCAGGAACAGAAATAATACATCATAATGATTAACTCGAATATAATAATAAACTTTAAAGCTATGTTATTGTTTGATTATTACAGATATTAGGCGTAGATACTTTTTGGCTACCTATCAAATTATTCTTTGGCTTGCAGTGTAATTCTACTTCGACCCTATTAAAATAAATCTGTAATATTGCCAGTTTCCTCTCGAATTCTCATTCCTATATAAATACCAAGCCTCGCGAGGTGTAACGCGAGAATTCATGGTTTGATGCTACCTAGCGATGAAATGAAATAAACGTGCCATTATGATACCAACGCTGCCCATTGAATTTCATAGTGAGCTCAATAACTTATGGATTCCATCCTAAGATGATTTACACAGAAAGGGCGGGCCTTGGGCGGATATGTATAGAGAATGGCACCTAACGCGGCTCGGTGGAGGTAGCGGCTCCAGAAAACGCCGTTAAAGGGGTGAGCGGGGGAGAAGTGAGCCATCCATTTCCTCAAGTGGCTGCTCGAGCGCACTTACGCCGGGCATAAATAAAGTGCCGTGTCACTGCAGGGTCTCTCTGTAAAGTCTTCAACGGGACTATCCACCCTATGGACTTGAACCCTCATTTCTATCTCATCTTCACGGTAATTTAAAGTTCGTCACAGCTCAGAGCTAGTCTCTTTTGAAAATAGGAGCTCAACTTAACCAGAAATACCCTCGCTATTTCATTTCAGAGTAAAGAGAAAAGGGTAAATAATTCATTCATTAAATAGTAGAGAGACATAAATGAGGCGGTGCTTATATTGTTATACAAGTAGACATAATATTAAACTTTATGAAATATTAATTTGTTAGCTTATCAACGGAATGAGTTGGACACCCCGTCCGTCAGTCCATTATTCGTTAGTATTTCCTAATTCATTCAAAAATCAAGTATTTCCTTAGAGTGAGACGAACAAATTATTTTTAAACGTGAAAATCCATCTTTTGATGCTAAGGAAATGAAAAACCATATTGGTAAGTAATGCACGCGTTACAGGGACGTCCCTATGTAGTAGTATGATTTTGGTAATAGATCATGATTTACTGAATGTACCCCCTCCATTAAAACCTAATATGAATTTAGAACAAACAACCCCTTCCCCCTTCTCCCCTACAACCATAATAAAGTATGAACTTCTATTATGGACACATTAATGGATGGCAGATTAACGGAAATATATTGAAAATATCACAATAACTCGGTGTCCATCCCCCCCTCCCCCTTCACAATCATTATGAAATTTTAAATCATAGTTCCAGGTAGAGACCAACAACTTCGAGCAAAATGTGAAAATAATGAAATCAAGGATGTTTTCACACCTAAACCCAAAGATTATGATTTATCGGATTTACCTCCCCCTTCCCCTCCATAGTAAATTAGAAACTCCCAAGGTTTGAAAGCACAACTAGCGGAATCCTAATTGACCATAAAAAAAAGACGACAATTGGTTGAAAATTGTAGCTTGATGGCAAATCCAAAATTTCCATGGTTTGTTGCACAACTAGAAGCAAACTGGGATCGAAAAACAAAGAATCACGGGAATCGGTTAAGAATTGGGGATAGGAATTGGAGAGCAGACCCCTCACTCCTTGCCTGTATCTTAATGGAGGCATGCAGAAACTGACTGCACAATAGGTCGAGGTTGTCTGTAGCCAATGATAGACCTTCCAACCATTCGGATATATTCCCGTCAACTATCTTTCGTACTGTTATGGCTTCCTTATCTTCCCTTTCAGTTCGTTCACATTTTTTAACCTTCTCCACTTGCTTCCAGCCTTTAAATGCACTTGCCACACATCAGCTTTCTTCAGAGATTAAAGGTAAAGAATAAGCAGCTGTAGGAATAGGATTCAATCGCTAGTCCACGAATTCTTACTGGCAAATTCATCAGGTTGTGCTTGGAGGTGCAGTTTCTCGACTCAAACGTGTAGAGGTTGAGAATTTTTGCATTGATTCACACAAAGGGTGAAATCCCTTATTGCACTCCTCAGTCACTCGTTGAACGTATTCCTGTCCTTTGAGTCCAAATTGCTTACTTTTGCCTGGATGAAATCAAAATAAAATCCCTGGATATAATACTGCCAGATGTCCGTCTAGCAACTTAACCTCAGAGTTATCAAAGCCGTGCTTTTTTCCTGGTTTGACGACTAAGCAACTCTTTCAGTGTTCAGAGAAGTCAACAATAGTGAATATTGAAAAGATTATTCCATCAAGAATCATCTAATGGAACAATGAAATCATATATTTATTTGATTATTGGAAGAGTCTTCTGAGTCTGGGTAAGCTTGGTCTATTTTTAGCAGTTTATAAGGAAATATTGGGGAACTGTTCAAGAGGGACTAGACTCATCAGACACATTTTGTTTCAGAACGGGAGAAGATTGAGGGGACTTGGCCGTAAAGCGTTAATACCAACTGTAGCGCCGGACTTGGTCGAGCTAATTGTTTAATGTCAGGGCTAATCCCAGCGCAGCGGGCGGTTCGGAAGGCTTTGTCCACTAACCTTCATCACACGGTTTTGCTTGTAGGAGCTTTATTAACGGTTTGTACTCGGGTTAATGCTAAGCACGTAGCTCAAATTGCTAACCTATCAAAAACGATAATAAACTAAAGTAATGGCCACTTTCGCCAAAATGCGTTTGTCTCGCTAACTTATCCACACGATAACGGGAGACAGGGGATTAAAAGATTTCAGCACCTTTTGTCGATTAGGATAGAAATTAGCGTTTGAAGTACCACAGCTTATCAGTTCGTCTAATTGTATTATACCTACTTCGTATTATAACTTGTAATTTCAACGTGACCCAAAAACGCTCCTTTTCAAATTTCATCACCATTGATTGATTAGGAAAGAAATTACTCTCAGAGGTCCCTCAGCTATTCAGTGGTCCGCGATTGAAGCCCTTCAGCTGATCAGTTCGCCTCCATACCTTGTAATTGTATTCTACGTGTTCCAGAAGCGCTCTATTTCAAATGTAATCCTTATTTATAAAACTCAAAGTTTGTTTGTGTTGTGTTCCCAATAGGCGGCTCAACGGCTGGACCGATTCTGATGGAAGCGGCTGTAAAATGATGAGCATGTTTCGACGCACAACATAGGCTAGGTCTAAACCTCCAAAACATCCTTCTACTTCATAAGCGGCGCTACCCTTCGCAACCGATTTGTTTAGTTCCCGAACTTTTGTTATTATGATTGCTAACAGGTAGTTTGTTAGTCACTAATAAGCACACATCACATTTTGATAGTGATTATAACATCACATTAATTTAATCACAAAGGTAAAACTGTTATTATTAGAAGGACAGAAAACTGAAACTGACTCACATCTCGATGACACGGGCCTCGCCTAATTTCGGACTGATATCTACAGATGAACAAGAATTCACCTACTCAACTAAGTATGTAATTTATTAACAATTTACTACTAGTGAGTTTTCTAAACGAACAATTTCCTTTTCTATTCTATTTTCTAATCTATTCCAAGTACCTAAATTTATTCCAACTTCGACCATTTAACACTTTCAAGCATAAGACGTACATTTCAGGATGTAAAGATCTAGGATCTACAGCTAGTCACTAATTAATCTTTCAGTTTTAGGATGTTCCTCTGGAGCTGTCCTGTAGGCAAGGCTTCGTTTATAAGAGCGACGTCTATTGGAATTGATCTAGAGGGGTGGGGGGCAACCCAAGCAAATCCATTTCATGCCATTCTAAGACGGAATCCGTGAAAAATCCATAGGTTTATCGCTGCTCTCCTAAGGCTATTTGTCCTATCTGCATTTTTCACATTTTGAGATAAACGACATTTTAGATATTCTTTTCTGCAATCAGATTAGTGGGCTCTAAAGACATTTTGTCTCCTATTCAACGCAAGAAGCGTCTATTTCACGCGGATCTCCTAACAAGAAAATGAGCTATCATGTGACTCATATCGTGAGTACTGATCTACTTGTTTTATTCAATTATGACTTTGGTCTAGTTTTGGAAAATATGTCGGGAATTTCAATTTTCATAGTGGAAGTTATATGGTGGGAATTTATTGTCGGTGGGGGAGCTAATGGCGGTGTAAGGGGAGGGGGGATTCTGAGAGCTCATAATGTCTTCTTTTTTTTCTCTTAATTCAACTTTCACCAAAATTGTATAAAGTCCATTAAAGTCTATTCATAGTGACGTTCCTGTGATGCTTGCATTACTAACCAATATGTTTTCTCCAAGATACGCGCCTTAATAACAGTTTATAAATCCGCTTATTTCAATAGTCTAAGCAATCATACTTAGAATACGAGAGAGCAGAGTGCCTCTAGTCTGGTTAGGCTTATCTTTTTTCAAGCCAGAGGAGAAACCGTTTAAAAGCTAATGATGCACGTAGAAAAAGTGATAGTGACGAAGTAGAAGTGATGAAGGAATCTTGGATTAATCTTCAAAGTCAGAGGAGAAAGATGGGATGAAGGTTTGGGGAGGGGGGGGGGGGGTCGGGCTCTTCATTCAGGCGAGTTGATGAACTGAACTCATTCATCGGACCCGCCCATCTACTCGTCTTCTGATGCCATCACAGCGCCGAGCTAGTGATTTAGGAAGATTATGAAGGAACGGGTTGTGCCAGTTATAATTTATTCATCTTGAGAGAAGTTTGAAAACGCTGAAAATTATTACACAAAGGTTTATCATTTCTGTATTGAATAGCCCTTCTATGTAGAGTACTCAACAATAATTATTGAATGAAGTCTTTTACCTATATATATTTAGAAGTGAGATTAATTCTAAATAAAAACAGTAGATTTGATAATCACTTTTACGAACTGATTTATTATTATACAGAACGTGAGAGAATTTTAAATTAAGAATGACAAATTATTCCCGAGCATGCCAGACCTCCCAAAAATAAAAGAGAATCGGACCATCCAATTGATTATAACAATGACTGCAGAATTCATCCAAGAGTGTCTTGCTTGGTAGGTAGTTGTAATTGTTGATTCTCTTCAATTGATATGGGATGTACGCGACATGGGCAACGTTTTGTATAACCACTTCGAGAATAACTTGAAAACTGAAATTAGAATGATAGTCAAATTATATATTCCCGAAATATATATCGAAGATCAATGCCAAGTACCTTGGTACTTACTTTACCAAATTAACTCGCATTATAATACTTTACAACTAAAGCTGAGGAGTTTGCTGTGGAACTTTTCATTTGAAACCAATATCAAGTTGGTAGTTATGAAAGAACATTGAGAGGAAAAGGGGACATCCCTTCTCTTTCCTACATACCTGGAAGCCAGAGGCTATACGAGGTGTCCAGCAAGCTTCAATTAACATACGAGTAATACAGTCTCCCGAGTTACCAGCTCCCATTAAATATGTTTCTATATTCTTTAAACAAAATGTTATTTGATCAAAAACCCATTTTCTGATATCATTCGTTACCTTGGTACTTTCTTTATCAAATTAACTCGCATTATTAAATAGTTAAGGAAAGTTCCAAGGTATTTGACTTTGCTCTCAAATTAACTAAATATAACTGCTTAGTATATAGGCCCGCCGAGGTGAGATTAATTAAATTGAATAAATATTTTTCTATTCGGAAGGAGAAACACGTGAAAACTCCAGTTACATAGTTACCTGTTTCAGTGAATTTTCATTTTAAAAAATGAAGCTACCGTAATGGCTCTAAACATTTTAAAATAAACATTTCCGAAAAATTTCTTCTGTGAAATCCGTTATATATATATATATATATATATATATATATATATATATATATATATATATATATATATATATATATAGTCATTCCAGGCGATAACTCTCCTTAGGATTTAGGATTGAGATAAATTCCTGTGCCAAAAATCAAGCTTTCCAAATGAAAGAATGATTTCGTTTTGGCCAGAACTTTTTTGAGCACATTACATTGGTTATATTTCAAAACATTTTTCTAGGAAAATCACTAATAACGGCTATACATTTATGAATTTAT
This sequence comes from Adelphocoris suturalis, assembly GCA_030762985.1. NCBI lineage: Eukaryota > Metazoa > Arthropoda > Insecta > Hemiptera > Miridae > Adelphocoris > Adelphocoris suturalis. The sequence continues at coordinate 24,473,982 of CM061046.1, forward strand.
ATTTTTCGACAGAATTTTACTAAAAAAATTTATCAGCGATGAACTAGGACATTGAAAATTTTTCTCACAAAATGTTTATTTGTACCTTGTAGTGATGAAAGGGCGACCCGGAATTTCGCACATGCAACATTTTGATTCATCATTCTGTGTATAAGGAACTATATTATTAGTTTAACAATTTTCTGAGAGTCCGAAACATGTAGATTGATGAAAACCTCGGTCAAACCAATTATTCTTCCCGTGCTTGTATGAAAACTTTCATAGAATTAATTTGAGAGTACAGCACTCCGTCCAAAAGCACTTTCCGACGTTCTTACTCATTCATATCGAAACAGTCTTGTTTTTCATAATTCAGCTTGAAAACTTTTAAATTTTTACACAGCGGTAGGTAATGGACAGCAAGAGTGGAGCTGTTTGGAGCTGGGTCTTCGATAGTTCGGAGTTATATCAAATTCAAGTATTTTAACATGAGTATTTTTAACATTCGGACTACATCATGAAATTCACAGATATATATTCTTTCTGGGATCTTTTTGACTCAACTCAAATTAATTGGCATTCAAATAGTCAATTTCAACATTTTATGAAACTGTGAAGACTAGTTTTTCGAAAAGTATCTATTTAATCAAAAATGCATTTCAATAAATGATAATGTACCGCATAAACAAGAATTACTGTTCTCTTCCTGACCGATGGCTGGGTCTGGCACGCCACTGGAGGGATCATTAGTATCAGGAAGCCAAAAAGAATACTTCTTATTTCGACTCAAGGCAAATTGGAATTGATAGGAAATCTATTAGCTCAATCCGAAAATGAGGGTGAAAATGGAAATAAGATATCCCTAAGTTGAGAAATAGTGATTTTTTGGGCTAAAGTAGGGATTGAATGTTAAAACACGGAGATAAAGTTCCCGTCAAGTAGCATGATCGTGTAAGCTGGTCCTTGGCGGGAAAAGGGAGTGACTCTAATAGGGAGGGATATTACCAAATAGTCACTATACCTTGGTAAGACGTGACCACTGAAGGTAGGCACGTTCTGGCCACGGTATAGCTGCTTGAGGGGCGGACTATTGAAGGTCTTTGCGTGGTGAAGGGAGTGGATGAGCTGAATTGCCAAATTAAACCAGTTTTTTGTCTTGTGTCATTTTTGACTGTTTTGTCTTGTGTCCTTCTTGACTCACGTTTTGACACTTTTGGTTATTGATGACCACGGTCGAATAGGATCGATAACAAGTTTATGTCTGTTTCTATTCGATAGGAAGGTAGTTGTGTCCTTTTGGCAAATAGTCGCGTTTTGACACTTTTTGTTATTAACGCCCACGGGCAACGTCAACTATGTTGTTTCCTGCCAACAGAAAGTCACTCTTGTCCTTTTGACAAACAGTCATGCTCAGACACCCTTGGTTGCTGATGCCCACGGGCAGATAGAATTGGTAACAGTCATCCACCTAAACTTTCCATAGAAAGAAAGATATTTTCTAAAGATATTTTTCTATTCATTGCGATATAATCATTTGTCACATAGTAACGAATACAGTCATTGATGCCTCCGGGCAACTAGGGTCGATAACACAGTACGGTGCATTCTTATTTCTGTTAGGCAGTGACTGGCTCCCAAACGATTTTTAGTTTTCGAAACTTCCGCTACTACAGCGGCGCCTCAATTTTTATGTCCACTGCTAAAATATAGATTAAATGGACAAATAGATCAGAATGATTTGTGTAGTTTGGTGGTCTGGAAGCTCGCAAGCTCGCATCTTAAAAATACATAACATCAAGCAGTGTGATTAGTTGGACATGCTGGCCAGAATGACGTTGTAGAAGTATATTTCGAGAGTTGTACGAGCTCTAAAACATGACCATGCATCAGGACTCGAACCCACGACCTTCGTCTCACGAGACCAGTATCATAACCAATGAGCTACGCTACAACTATCGTTTCAAGAAACAATCACAGTACTTCACTACTCAGTAGGAAATACACCGACTGAAGCGCCACAATAGCGGAAGTTTTGAAAACTAAAAATCGTTGGGGAGCTAGTCGCTACCTTTCTGTTACAAACTATAAAGATGTTTTGTACTGCGGCATAGTCTCACCTAATTCACAGTCAACTTGATAGACACGCACTCACAGTTGAGGTAACGTGATAGTTATATATATATATATATATATATATATATATATATATATATATATATATATGCATATAGGTATATGAAAAAATGTTAAACTCTAGATTCATTTTAGAATGTCTCAAAACTGATTTCAATTAAGAAAATTTTAGACAATTTTCATTTTAAAATTTTTGGAGCCATCGCAGCAGCGCTTTATTTTTCTAAGAAAATTCGCTGAAAAATCACAACTTTTGAAAAGATTGGAATAGGAAACTTTTTCTAGCGGGGCTTTAGATACTAGATTTTTCATGTAGTTTATTCAAAATTTGTTTTCGACATCGACATTTGTCCCTTTCCTTCCTGTATAATGAAAAGACCGAAACATTCGTGTAAAAATTCATTCAGACGACGGTGACGGTCGGATTGTATTTTGTGGGTCGGAGATTAATCACCTTTGCTGTCGTTCCGTGTACAGTCCAGGCGGTGTTTGGCCGTGTACAGCTCACCGCGGCGACACCACCCCCAACGTGTCAGCGCCCATGAAACCCTTCGCTGTGACACAAATTTACGAGGACTGTTCCTAAACTACTCGTCCTATCCATACTCGCCAAGCTAACCATGTTTCGGAAAATTTACGTGGAATCAAGTAGTAGGTTTGTACCTACCTAAGCTAATTTAGCACAGACGCGATTAGAGCAAACAAGTTGGGTGACTTCGTGATTAGTATAACAGTGCAGGAGTGACGAGAATTTCAGCAGGAAAGCCACCTTAAGTTCCAACTATTGAACTCTTTACTCTACTCAGTGCAATTAAAAGAAAACGAACTAAATCACTCGCGACAAAGTTGTGGAAACCCATTTCAAAACGGAAGTTAGTGAAAAACGTTGTCTATTTCCACGAAAAATAACGAGTTACAATGTAAAATCGATTTCAACGGTTAGGCCATCATCAGTAACAAACAATAACGAGTTATTGCTTGTTATAAAGTTATTGTTTGTTACTGATGATGGCCTAACCGTTGAAATCGATTTAACATTGTAACTCTTTATTTTTCGTGGAAATAGACAACGTTTTTTCACTAACTTCCGTTTTGCAATTAAAAGGCTTGTTGAGCAAATGCATTGCTGCCCTTTGGTAACTCGGCCTGTTTAGTAAATTTCACCCGGGGTTGCCAGATACGAACTCTAGTTTGTATTTGTACGAACTTTTTGGAGTTTGTAAAAACCAATAAGTTCGTACGCCAAACATACGAACTTTCAGCACTTGTACGAACTTTATACGAACTTTCACTGAGTGACACTACGTTGGCTAATATCAACTATAAACAGCCATATTAACTAATTAACTGGGCTCTGGGGCAGTGAGACATGGTTTTTGCGTCCCTATTCCATTTTCACAAGAAAGTAAATGTGAGGTTACTATACTACCTATTGTAATAAGACCATTATATAGTAGTTTTTTAGTGAATTGCTGGATTCTACTGAACATGTATCGGTGAACGTGTAGAACGTAGGTAATGACAACTTGGTTGGCTTGTAATGATGAATCTAGTACAGGTAAAGATAGTGCGGGTCTTTTCTGTTATATCCCCGCATTTACAAACTATTTTCAATTGAATGGGGGTTGATCGGATTGATGATCCCCAATCATTTTTACGTCTACTGTGGTGAAATAGATCAGAATGCTGGGTATAGTTCGGTGGTCTGGATGCTCGCAAACTCCCATCTAAAAAATACATAACATCAAGTAATCAGTCCCTTAGTAAAAATTCAGATTAGTTGGACATGTAGGTCAGAATGATGTGTGTAGTTTGGTGGTCTGGAGTCTGGATGCTTGCAAGCTCGCATCTCAAAAGTACATAACATCAAGTCCCCCCACTAATCAAATCCCTTAGTAAAAGCACAGATTAGTTGGACATACAGGTCAGAATGAATGAATAGTAGGGAATGAACGGAAATATGCGGGGATATAACAGAGAGGCCCGATAGTGCTGACAATGCAGAAGGCATAGTGTGAGACAATTGAATATGTCAGGTCTCATATACACGTGATCATACAAATTCTTCAAGCCAAATTAAAATTAAAATTGTTTGTTCCAAAGCACAAAAGCTAATAAATTAGCATTTCCAACCGGGGCAGCAGACCCATTGAATCAGAAAGGAGCCAGCTGGAGACGGTGAAGGGTTGAGGGGTGTTGGTGTGTGTGTGGGTTTGGGTGTGGGTGTGTTGGAAGAAGGGGGGGGGGGGTATTCAACGGAAAAGTCGGTGACGAGATAACAACAGCCACCACACATCACACTCGTAAACACGGGCGTTTATAGGCGATACACCGTGTAAGTACGTTCACCTATACGTGAGCGGAGCTCACACACTTAACAAACTCACACGCGAACACGAGCGCTCCATCTCCGCTCGTGGCCTCTGATTAGGGACGAGGTTGAATGAAGGGGCTTCTTCCCGACCGAACGGATAGGATTTCATTTTATTGGAGAGAAACTCAGCCTCAGAATCCCAGGGGCTCGATGTCACGACTCCACGTGCACAGTTTTTTTCCCCCTTTTAATTTTCTTCTTTTTTATCCGTCTTCCTTTTACAGAACCGTAATCGATGGAAAAGAAAATACAAGTTAACGGTCAATTACCATTTCCAATGAATATGATTCGAGCCCCTTTCCATGAAGCCGTTACGGGGACGGGGACAAAGGAAGATACGAAACGATTTCATCCGACCCGGTTGTTATATTACCAGTAATGAAGAGAAGTTTCGGATTTCAATGTTTCGTTTTCAACTCGGATCCAGATAAACAATCCTTTTTTTCCGCAAAATAAGTCAAGAGTTCACATTGGAAGGATAGGTACAGTACCTTCTGACCAAAATAAAGTAATTCAATTTCAAGGAATGGTTTAAACAAAATCAATGAATGCAGCAAAGAATTTAAAAAAGGTTTAAAATATTTCAATGTATATTTCATAGCAGATTATTACTTGGAAAGAATTTATCAACAACAATCCCAAACTTTGAAAGACAAGCAGATCAGTGCTCACGAAGTGAGTCACATGATAGCGCATTCTTTTGTAAGGAGAACCGTGTGAAATAGACGCTTCCCAAGTTGAATAGGATACAAAATGGTTTTGGAACTCACTCAGCTGATTGATGACCTCTCATCGTGTTCAGCAATCCCTCTTGAAATTTTAACATCCTGAGTTGAATAGTAGACAAAATGGCTTTGGAGATCACTTAGCTTTTTGATGAACTATCAGTCGTCTTCAGCATTCTCCCTTGAGCCTTCCTCTTAAATTTCTGCATCCTGCGTTGAATAGGAGAAAAAATGGCTTTGAAGCTCACTCAGCTGATTAATAACCTCTTAGTCGTCTTCAGCATTCTCCCTTCAGCCTCCCTCTCAAATTTCAGCTTTCTGCGTCGAATAGGAGACGAAAATGGCTTTGGAGTTCACTCCGCTGATCAATGACCTCTCATGCGTCAGTAGCCCCTGATACTTTTTTATCCTCGGCATGTTACAGATTACATCCATACCAAGTTTCATCACTATCGGACATCGGGAAGTGGCATTTAAAACGATTTTAAGAAGACATGAGTACATATATTCATCAATGGACAAATTGAACACAATAGCTCATTTTTGGTTTATTATTTCCAATAATGAGCCTATGTGATCGTATAGCAAAAAATTTTTATAACCCCCTCAAACTTTGTCACTTTACGTTTCAAGGTGCGTAGAATCCAAATTTGAAATGTCCGTCCGCCGTTCGGGCCATAAAAGGCCTAAGAATTGACTTAAAAACTTAAAAAGCCCGTTCTTTCGCACATAGACTCCATTTGGGGTCTAGTTGGTCCTAACGTTTAACCATCCCGATCGCTTTACTCGCATAGATGCTATGGGCCAAAAACGGGCGAAAAAGTATCTTTTTCGAGGCTTTGAGTGTTAGACTGACGTGTTAAAACTCGAACCGCTCAACCACAACTGCGCAAGCTAACATTCCACGGTTAGGATAACTATGGGCAGTAGGACTTCGCAACAGAACACTTTAGGACCAGATCATGCACGACCACAACTGCACGACCTAATAACTATTATTCTCATGCGTTAGGACAAAATTCACTCATCTCAAGATGCACAACTTTCAAATGAATGTTGATGGAAAAATATGAGTGATATGATAGTGTAAGCGTAATAGGGCGGTGAACCTCCGGTTGTGAGGTAACGAGACCTAGGGAGTAGATCCAGGGTGGCGTGGAAAACTTCCTACACTTGTATTGCTTTCGAATTTCATGTTCCTTCGAGGCATGAATATACATTTTTTTCTAGGTCATATTTGTGTGTTAATACCAATGCTTTGCCTACGCATATTTAATAACAAATCCTCTCGACTTTTTGTACGTACTTAGATAATGATATTATTAAGGCAATGATTATTTGAATAGATAGGAGCTCAAATCGAGAAATATAAACAACGTATATATATAATTATAGAAGTATAGGTTGTGGCAACTCGAAAAAGGACACGCCGAGAAGTCTGGACGGGCCTTATGACATACGCAAGCCAACTAAAACTATGATCATACTCAATTGAAAAAATAATAAACCTTTGTGAAATAATTTGCAGCGTTTCTTTTTTCTTTCCTTGCTTAACCCAAAGGGTGAAGGGAAAGTCTTGCAATCACCCTGACAATCAATTTCTGAAACTCATGCTAGGATGGGCATTTTGTTCAACCTGAACCCATATCTATACGTTTCATGCAAATGTATGTATGTGTGTGTGTGTATGTGCGTGTATATTTGTGTATGTATGTAACTCGTCTACACGATTGCGACCTTACGGTACGACAAGAAAAAATTCCAATTTCGGGGTTGGGTTTTTATATCCAAGAGTTAGCTACTGTAGAAAAATCAGCTTAAAATGATCATTTTTAGGGGGTTAAAAAAATCAGAATAGGTGAAAAAACGTCGTGTCAGTTTATAAGGGCACTTCCTTTCATCCCATTCATCCTCCTCATCCTTCTGCAAATTCCCTCATCCCTAGAGCCGACGTCGGGTAAACCTGGGCGTCCCCCCCACTTTTTTATTCATTTGTTTATTTTTCAATTTAATGGTGTGCCTCATCCACTTTTGAAAGAAGTTTTCTTAAAAAAAAAAAAAAAAAAAAAAAAAAGCGTGTGTGCATGAGTGTTTCTTTACGCTGAAATTTCAAAACAATGTAGACCAATACAATAATTTACAAAAATCCGCCCATACGAGTATGTTGCATGACCGTTTGAGCTACGCAATGTATCCTAATTGTACGTTGTATACGAACTAAATCACTCGAGACGGAGTTATGGAAACCCAATTCAATAAAAAACGGAAGTTAAAGAAGAACGTTATCAAATTCCATGAAAATAAAGACCGACATTGACAACAAATGTTTGTTACTGATTATGAATTTTTTTCTCTTTCTTCCGTTTTTTCCCCCATTGTTTTTAATTTACGTTGTATTCCGTATTCATGTAAGAGGACTTGGGTTATATTTGTGAGAGATATTGCGAGCTTATATCGGTGGCTTAGGGTGGCTCCCCGTCCAATTCTCCGCCCTCCCGCCTTTCTGGAATGAGAGTCGACGACGATTTAGGTGGAAATAATCGCTCCCTCGAGAGGTCGAACCGCTCCGTTTCAACAGGTAGGATTTTTTCTGTAAACATCTCGCTCTCTCGGGACAACCCGCCCAACATCGATTGAACTGAAGCGAAGTGCTTAATTATTCCGCGGACAAACAAGCGATATAGACTGAAATTGAGGGGCTCCCCGTTTCTTTTTCCCTTTTGAGTAGGTGAATTAAAGAGTGTTGGAATTTTAATCACAGTAGTGAGTACTTTAAGTAAAAGGTTATTAACGCACAAAACTGAAAATCTTTATCGTCTCTGTATTGAGCAATGGTAAATATTATAGTTGTTGGCGTGTCTCCATCGTTATTTCCTCTGCAGTTTACGTAGCGAAGAGAGAGCTGAGATATTGCTGGAGGAGTACCCTTTGATTTCAATGAATGGGCTTCTAGATGGAAAATCAGACTAATTCTCAAAAGCCCTGCTCGGTAATCTTATTTGTTTATTTATTTTATTAATACGCACAAGCCCAATACAACGTAAATTTACAGTATATGATATATAATGAAAACAAAAAGATGTATGAGAAACGTAAATAATGTCCGCATGGAAAAGCGCAAGAGAAAATATTTTACGAGAAAAGAGGTTCGGCGAGCGCCACATCAACAAATTTGTCAACAAATGCACCATAGGAATCTTGGGAAATGTCCCTATCCGGGCGCTAATTTAGGACAATATTCAATAGTCGAGGCATTTTGGAAAACGATAATTATTATTCATCAATAACACTACCAAACAACGAAAAATCAAAATCGTGCCCTCACGAAACTGGTACTGGCCCTGGGAGTTTTTGAGGGTGATGAATCCGAATCCGAAGCCCGTTTTTTACGTAGACGTCTAATTTTTGACGTACAGCACCTGCATATTTGGAAAAAAAAAAAAAAACTCCTAAATTCCACAGGATTATTTATGTTCAATTAAAAGGTGATATTGTTGTTGGAAATTTAAAGCTGAACACGCCTATACCTCATATGGTGGTTATGAAATGCCTCCTCAATATGTCATTTGCCTAAAAACTGCCAAAATGGTTTTCACCGATTTTTATACAGTTATTTGATAGTTTTCGTGCAAACTGTGGCGACCTGAAAAAATGTTTACTATTACTTGAACTAGTTTTGCGATGAATCAGATCACCACCAGCTCTGAATATAATTCTTTATAAATTGTCACCTGCTTACGAACATAAATATTAGGATCCGGCTCTTAGCACTGGAACTGAAACGTCTGTCCGTTACTGGAGAGTCACACTGATGAAGGGCACGAACTAACGCAACGAATTTGTGGAAACCCATTTCAATATAGAACGGAAGTTAAACAAGAGCGTTGTCTAATTCAGAGTTACGATGTTAGATCAATTTCGAGGGTTAAATTAATTAATAATAACTTAGTTGTTGTGTGATACTGATGATGATTTAACCGTCAAAATCGGTCTAATATTGTAACTCTTTATTTTCATAGAAATACACAGCGTTATTGTTTACATTTGATGAAGGGTTATCACTCGGTGGTCACATCTCCATCTTTAAAATGTTGATATCATTTAAAAACGCTCAAACTACTTTGAGACGATGGGATCATAGAGAAAAAGTTAAACTACTCACAGATTAACAGGTTCACGCAGCTTGATGCCTCTCCATTCCTCTACATAGAAACAACAGTTTCGAACGATGCTAAAAAACTCATTTTTCAGTAAATAAGTACCTAAATTAGTGCCAGTATTGGAATCTAGGAAACATTATACCGCGTTCGAGGCTGATGACGCCCTCTATAATTTATTTCAAACGTATTCCTCTTGGGGTCACTTATGGAGTACCCGCATTTCGAAAATTCATAAATACTACTATCAAGACTGACAGTTCGTCAGAAACTTATGCATACTTAAACGACGTAACTTACGGAAAAAATGTAGAAGAACACGACTCTTACCTTCTACGTTTCATGCGATTATCAACAAAGTACAATTTAATAACTAATGAAATAATATCAACATTCTCACAGACTACAATAAATCTTTTGGGTTATCGAATCTCACAGAATTTCAGTAAACCTGATGAAGACCGACTTCAGCCATTTCTGAAACTTCAACCGCCTAAAAACCATAAAGAACTGAAAAGCACAATGGGGATGTTCGCTCGTCATTCAAGATGGATCCCTCAGTATTCCAACAGAATGTGGCTACTCGAACTAGCCAAGAGTTTTCCTCTGCCACCAGAACTAAACAGACTCATAGATTCATTGAACACTGGAATTGCAAATTTTGTTGTCTCTGCTACAGATGACAAAGATTGCTTTGTGGTTGAGACTGATGCCTCGGATTTTGCAGTAGCAGCTATCCTATTATAAGGAAGTTGACCTGTAGCTTTTTTTTTTTTTTTTTTTTTTTTTTTTTCGAGGACTGTCAGGTTCAGAGGATTCTGCAGCCGGTAAAGAATCAACTGCTATAATAAAATCTCTACGAAAATTGCAGACTGACATTGCATATTCTGTTGTATCTGCTGAAGATGAAAATGAGTGCTTTGTAGTTTAGACTGATGCCTTGGATTTTGCAGTAGCAGCTACTTTATCATACGGAGGTTGACCTGTAGTTTTTTTTTCTAGGACTGTCGAATCCAGAGCACCATCATTCTGCAGTTGAGGAAGAATCAGCTGCGTCGAGAAAGAATCCCAAAGAAAATGGCGTCACTAGGTACTTGATTGGGAGACAATTTCGTTTGATCACTGATCTGAAATCCCGGTGCTCATCCATTAAACTCGCTGCTGAACCATGGAAACTAGGAATTTGCATTAGAAGGTATTTAAGGCCTCAGAATCTTATTTTTAGATCAACAATGATAAACTCCAACACACGAAAATGGTCCGTTACCGCAAAACAGAAGTATTATGAAGGGCTCATCCGACCTTATTTCCATTTCTGTCGCTCATACGTATAGTGAGTGCAAGGGATTTTAAAAGTCGTTTGAGGATGATTTTGAACTGAGCTGAGTTTTGTTTCAGCACGCTGATGGTCCTGTAGGATTGAATTCTCCAGGATCAAAACCCCAAGTTCGATAATTTTATTCTGCTCCCGGGTATCATTTTCATCGTGTACTTAGTTTTCAACTTCCACTTTCTTTCCAAGAAAGCTGGCGGGCATTACGACGTTAAGCCCCTTTCAAGAAGATTGTGCTCCCAACGATTTCGCTGAACCCTCAAGTGAGAGAAACCCCCAAGGTTGTTTGAGTCGTTACCAACCCCTTTTAATCAACCCTGAAAGAATGAAATGTTCCTTCCGAGCCCATTTCAAATCAACTAACACATAAGTACGTGATTGGAGTTTGAAGAAATCCCTAACTCTATAAGACTGCCTTTAGGCGAAATCCTTAGTTTCAACACCTAAACAATTGTTAGTGAATTTAAAGGGAGGATATCGCAGAGTGGATGGAACAGTAAAAAACGATATAATTTACTCCACAAATATTCATAATTTCTGTAGTATACAGGCTGGTCAGTTCAGAGTGTTAAATACTCGTAAACAATTGGGTGGAACTAGGCCAGAAATGAAGTAGAATGTCATCAACCGCATCTTTCTGTCTCAATCCGTTACCAAACTTTGGTTTTCCAAAAGGGTTTATTTATTTATTTTATTTTTTTACTATTTCAGACAAACTCGTAGGGAAAAACCACATTTTTTGGACATTAAAACCAAATTGTATCCTCTAAATCGCAAAGTAGAAGTAAATTGACTAAAACGTTGGAGTATTCAAGAGTTGAGAGTATTCAAGAGTATAGAATGAAGCAGTTTTCATGAGACTTACCAGTTTCAAGTTAAATTTATATTTTCCAGCAGCAAATTTGTCAAAAGAAGTTTATCAACAATAAACTAGAACACTGAAAAATGTATTAACAAAATTAAACTGGAAACGCTGCAAATTATTACACAATGGTTTATTATTTCTGTGTTAGATAGCCCTTCTACGCAGATCATTGGTCTATAATTATTAGGCCCCGTATGTAGCATATGATCAGAACATGGCGCATTGTGCCTCTGAGAAGGGTTCACACTATTACGGTTCCAAGACCCCGCAATTTTACGCTTCACAGTAAAACAAAAAAAAAAAAAAATTATGCTTGAAGAAATTTACGTTAGCGCATGCGCAGAATGGAGAAATGATTTGAGAAAAATAAAATTGGCAGAGTACAAGCTACAGCCTAACTCACGTATTCCCAAAAAATGAAATAAAAATCTGACGAAAACTAGACCTTGTTCTCGGAGTACAATTTTGCACATGCGCAGGAGCTAATAATTATGCAATAATGTTAAAATTAACATGGAATAATTAAACCTTTGGCCCCCAACTATGCAACTAATTTGAGCCGGATCGGACGACTAGGGCGTAAAAAAATAATGCTTGGAGGAATTTTAGTTTGCGCATGCGCAAAATGGAGTAATGATTTGAGAAGTATGGAATTAATAGTGGACCATTTACAGCCTAACCCGCACAATCCCTGAAAATTTCATCAAAATCAGATGAAAACTGTTGAAATTGGCTCGTTTAAAAAGGAATACATATTCGCGCATGCGCAATATCTACTAATGATAGGATTATGTTGAAATCTATAGGGAATACTCAAATTAACCTCTTCTACCTATCCTTCAAGTTTGAGTGAGATCGAACAACGGGGGTGTGAGAAAATGATAGTTGATGGAATTTACGTTTGCACATGCGCCGAGGTGAAGTATTGATTTGGGAAGAACAAAACTCATAGGAGACCATCTTCAACCTAACCCGCACATACCAGGAAAATGGATTTTTTTTCTTTCGATTTTTGGATTCTACTAAGCCAGATATATATATATATATATATATATATATATATATATATATATATATATATATATATATATATATATATATATATATATATTTGTTGTTGGATATACTACAAATCTTAGAACGTAGACCAGTAAATTTTTAGTTGGGTTTCATTGTTCTTGGTCAACTACAAGGACTAGAACCAAAACTACACAGCTAAAATCACATTATAAACTACGACGATCGATTCAGCGGATATAATTACTGCTATGGAATTATATTTTAATGAAATCGAGTTAACTATTACTTTTATGGACGGACTAGCGGAGGGTCGGTAAGTATTTTTTGTTTTTATCTTGGTGAGACTACGTCATTGTAGTTATTTATAGATACTGATTTATACGTAGGATACCTTTACTGATGATCTATAGACCAGTGATTAGCAAACAATAGGTGTGTCTTAGTATAATAATTATAAACCTTTGGGTAATAATTAGCATCGTTTCCTCGGGCCGATTGCTATACTTTCCCTTGACCGTTAACCCTTCTCGTAGTGTAAGCAAAGTAAAAAGGGTGTTCAGAGCGGGTTGATTCAACGGGGCAGTCAAAATAAAACGCTGCGACAAAGCGCAAAGGTATAAAACACCAAATGCTACAGCTGGCCAAAGCTTTGTTTTCAGAGCACGTATTTTCTACTGTCCTCAAAGGATTTCACGAAACTGTTCCACGAATTACTTCGCCACCAAACAGACCATTTAGATACTCTCGAATATTTACACGGTTCATGTGGTTTACAATTCCCAATATCGCAAATTCGTAATTGAAAAAAAAAAAACACTGCCAAAATGGGTGGGCAGTATAGCTTTCTCGTATAATTTAACATGAACGTATAGAATTAGTTGAAAAACAAAGTGAGTACGGGTCAAAATGGTTAAATAAAAATAGAATAGTAATGTAAGTGTCTCGTACTAATCGACGCAAAAGGACTTTAAATCATGTTTGCACATACGCAGACCGTACCATCATCCAACGGCGTTCACCATCAAAGTTAAAAACGTCAGCCAAGTTGGGTGTGGCTCATAGCTTCCTCATTTCCGTAACATGAATGTATAGATCACGAAAAAGAGCTACATGATCTTGGAAAATTCCATAGCGAAAAATAGAAAATCAAGATGTAGCGTGAAACGTCAAAATTTGTCAATTAGGAAACGAAAAAATTATGTTTGAAATAATTAACGTTTGCACATGCGCAAAATGGTGTGATGATTTGAAAAAATGAAATTGGTAAGGGACCATGTACAGTCTAACCTCACATGCCACGGACTTAGGTCGCCCCTAGAGGTGCAATGGGGCCTAAATCCGCACTACATAGAGAGAGGGGTGTGTGACAGTACCATAAGAGATACAACTCGTACTAACAGCGTATGTGCTATGTTCGGAGAAGATTGTGTTCCGGTTCTCGGATCCTCATCTATCGCCAAACGCAGCATTCCAAGAACTCGAGATGACGCGTTCATCCCGGCGCGAGAGGGACGGATAGATGCGCATTCTCTTGGATCTGACGGGAACTGTCACAACATTCTCTGAAAATTTCATGAAAATCGGATAAAAACTGTAGAAATTAAGCTCGTCCCGAGGCTTACACATTCTCGCATGCACAAACGCTGTTATATTTACGGATTCCTTCAGTGCATGCCAACTTTCGAAACAAATTGCATGCAAACCTTCCAAAAATGTCATCCTCTATCAAATTCTAGGGAACATACGACCAGGAGTGATAATTCAATGGATTCCGACACATAGGTCTTTCTAACCATGACAAAGCCGATGAATGTGCCAAAAACGCGTGTCACTTTGATATAACATCGGACTCTCCAACGTCTATTCCTTTCGGAGACATCGAGAACGGCTTATGGTTTAAGAATGGCAGTTAGCCTACGAGTTAAACTCCCTCGAAAAAGGTTACTTTCATTTTACCATTACACCAACGGTAAACCTACCGTGGCACAGAAAATGGGAACTTGGACGACGAAAACTCTCAACTTTTATCAGGTTGAGAACGGGACATGGTCTGTTCAATAGGACTTTGTTCCTATATCAATATGCGATTTCACAACTCTGTGAGGAATGCGGAATTTTGGAAGATGTGGAGCATATCTTGATGGAATGCAGAAAATACGATCACGTCAGCAATTTTTTCCCACTGCTGCAAGACCCGGAAACATCTGCGACATCTTTGTTGAAGAAACAGGAGAAAACAACCTACATGATGCTGATTACTTTTTTGGAATGTGCTGAAAAAGACATTTGATTTTCCTTTGAATATCATATGAGGACTATTTGTTTTTTATACTATAATGTATTACGTAAAAGTGTATTGATAGTACCATTTTAACACATACTCTCATTTTGTGATTTAATTGATAAAATGTGCGCTTGGCGACATGGGAGAACACCCACGCCAAAAATAAAAGGAAAAAAAAATTGTCTTTTCCCAACTATCCTCAAAATTGGAGCGACATTGGACGACTAGAACGAGAGAAAATGGAGCTCAATGAAATTATCGTTTGCGCATGTCTAGAATGAAGTATTGATTTGAGAACAATGAATCCGATGGGGGACGATCTACTGTCGGACCCACATATTCTCTGAAAATCTCATCAAAATCGGATAAAAACTGTGGAAATTAGGCTTGTTACGAGTACTTGGTGGAATTTACGTTTGCTTGCGCAGCGTGAAGTATTTATTTGTGATCAATGCAAGTGATATAGGACCTTTTGCATACTAACCCGTACACTCCATGAAAATCCATCTGAATTCGAAGAAAACTGTCAAAATTAAGCTTGTTACGAGGATTTGCGAACACACGACAAACGCAGACACGGAACGAAAGTTGTTATGAATGGTCTAAAATTTAAAAAGCGAGTGAACATTTTGATTTTGGAGACAAAAAATTGTTCGTCTCCCGAAAGGGAAAACTGTGCTTCCTCTACTTTCATAGGTAGACAGAGAAGCAACATAAAATGTGATGGAATCGGTAGAAATTAGTCTAGAGGTTAACCGGGAAAAATCCCTAAACATTTCATCAAGATCGGTTCATTAGTTTTGGAGAGTCAACTAATATTAGTTTTGTGCATGCGCAACAGATATTGCTCATCCAATCGTGATAAAATACATTGGGCATCATCTTGGACGTATGCCCTCCCCCCTCCTTCTAAGAGTTCGATCGCAATCGGACAGAAGAGAAATCAACGTAAAGAGAAATTCACGCTTGGGCATGCGCACAAGATTCTATTAATCCGATGGAAATGAACTTTATAGAGGACCACCTAGGAACAAACCCACATAATTCCTCAAAATATCTATTCGGTTTTCGACGTTTAAAATCTTCTTAATGTTGTACATGATAACGTTACTCTAAAAGTAAATATGATTGTGAACAGTATTTTTTAAGGTTTATAAACATGAGTATAACTCATATAATACAAAAATAATAACTCTGTGAAGAAAATTGGCTGAGAAGGGCCAACATAAATCAACGTGTGATTATTCTCAGCCGTTTTCTCTTTTTCAATAATTATTGCAAGCTTACATTCATGAACATAATCTTCCTTTCGTCGCGCTACACATTGTAACTTTTTGTTCGTGGAAATAGACAACGATTTTCACTAACTCCCGTTTTAAAAAGGGTTTCCAGAGTCTCCTCCCCCCCCCCCCCCACACTCTTTTATAGTGACACCCCTGTTAAGCACCAATTTATCAGTGTTTCGTTCTAACTACTAATTATCTCACTAGTTGTACGTACCCAATTACAGAACAGTTGTCATGAGACGGAGCATGATTCAGACGTTGAGTGGCGTAAAGGAGAAGGGAAGCAGACCAAATCCTGGTTGTTAATGCATGACCTCGTCTCTCGAATACGTAGCAAGGAAGCCATTAAGTCCCTATTCATCCTCTCCTTCATTCCCCTCTGATAGCACTTACTTACTCTCCCCTGAGGCACTCGCGGCTTTTTTGTCAACTTGTTTCACAAAATGGCCTTTCAGAATGTGAAGGACTAAATTGAGGGTGGGGGTTCGTTCTTTTGAGTTTCTTTGGGCGTCAATATCTCAACAAAGGCTCTTCCAGTTCTTTAATGGTGGTTGAGCAGAATCACGTGAAGAGTAGTGATTAGAAATTGAACGAAATTTAACTTCTTTATTGAATTGTAAATTCCGTAACAGTACATAAGAAACGGTAGTACTTACAAAAAAACGCGCTCATTTACATAATGAAATTTAGGATTTAGCATATTCAAGTGAAAAGCAGTGATTATTGAAATGGAACGAAATTTAACATATATATTGAATTATGAATTTCGTTACAGTACGTAGGAAAAGGTACTTGCAATAACACGAGCTTAATAATGTAACAAAATTTAGGATTTAGTGGAGTCACGTGAAGAGCAGTGATTAGAAATGGAACGGAATTTAACTTCTTTATTCAATTATAAATTTCGTAACAGTACATAGGAAAAGGTACTTGTAATAAAATGCGCTCATTTATGTAACAAAATTTAGTCTTTAGAATTTTGAAGATTCATGTGAAAAGCAGTGATTGTAGAAATGGAACGAAATATAACATTCATATTGAATTATAAATATGGAAACAGTGCACAGGAAAGGGTACTTGCATTTAAACAGCTTAATTACGTATCAAAATTTAGGCTTATTATTTTATTACGAATCTTTAAAATTAACTAAACTGAAAGTCTGCCGTTCGGAACTAGAACGAATTTGATGTGATTTGGATCAAAAATAATGTATTGATACGTGGGTCCTGAATCATCGGCATTACATCTGATCAAGAAAAAAGATAAATAAATAAATTCATTAAAAGGCCTTTTTTTTTTTTTAACTCAATCTTGAAAACGTGTATGTTATTCATAGAGATCGTTACAACGAATCGAATGAGACCACCCGGATCGTTATACGTTCATCCGTTTAATCCTAGAGGACTAAAAGTTAGCAAAAAAAAAAGTCTGCCAAGTTGGGTGTTGCACATAGCTTCCTCGTTTACGTATGATGAATGTAAAAATCATTAAAAAGTCTTATATGATCTTGAAAAAAAATCCATAGTGGAAAATAGTAAATCAAGAAGTAGCGTGAAACGTCATAATTAGTCAATTAAGAGACGAAAAAATGATACCCAATGCAATTTAGTTTACGCATGCGCAGTTTGAACTCATGAGTTGAGAACATTGAAATTGTACGGGAGCATCTACAATCGAAATTACACATTCACTGACAATTTCATCAAAATCATTCACATGGCGCGGATTTCACATAGGCGCATGCGCAGTACCTATTGATGATAAAATCATGTTGAAATTGATATGGGATGATCAAATAGACCTGCTGAAATAATTCCAATAGGTTTCCCGTCTTATGAAATTGAGTTTACTACAACTTGCTACGTGTGTATAGACGGACTAGTGCAAGCAGGTTGACGTTTCAATTTATTTCATTAATTTTCTTTTGGTGAGATTCTACTTCTCTGGAGTTATACTTAGATAATGATGAACCATGGTCTTTTTCAACCTAGAGACCAGCATTCTGCGCAGAGAGGCTGTCTTAAACCAGCCTTTGTATAATTCGCAGTATTTTTTCCTTCATAGGAAAACAGTGAATCACGGTTATGTTTTTGGTCATACATAGCTACTTCGACAGGCTGAATAGCTAATTCGGTATCCAAAAAAGTATAATATTTCATCAAACACGTGTCCGTAACGGTTTCAGGTGCCGGCGTAAAACTTTGATTGATTGATTATTTTATTTTATTGGGCACATGCAACCATTTAGGTCATTGGTGCCAATACAAATTTACATAAAGTTATCGACAGAGATTGTTAACATTAACATAAATCTACGGCCAGGCAGAGAATCGATCAATTTTTTACACCGGAGGGCAGCAATTATTCAGCTGCCTTCAGGCTTCCCCTGCCAACTCGGACACCGCATAGCGATCAATTATACTGGACCAGTGGATGAAAGGGAGGACCTGGCTTACACTTATTGGAATTTCGATGGGCTACGAACCGTTTTTCATCTGCATATTGAAACCATTCATCACAGAAAATTCCGAGATACTTGGCTTCGCCGAAACGGCTGCTAGATGGGCCTTCAAACACCCCAACTCTCTTGAAAACACACGCATAACAAGCTATGCCTTCAGGAACTTTAGAATGAACGGGTGAACAGGGGGACTCAGCTTTTACCTTCATCCTGACAGAAATGTGTTCTCATTGAGATACACATCTCGGTATTGAGTATTTTTGTCATGAGAACCTGATAGGGACAAATGCTGTTATCTCTCAAATAGGTACTGCAAACCCACTCAAATATACCATGATTATGGATGGGAGACTTCAACACATGGATTGGTCATTACGAGCAGGATAGCGAAGAGGTCTTGGGTAAAAACACAGTGAAGCCTAGCTGCTCGCCGACTCGCTTACCGAATTGAAGCATTGGTCCTTAACGGCACTTATAAACTCATTTTCATATAATAAACATAAAAATTTAACAACATTTCAAATTAAAAGAATAGGACCTATATGACATGTGGAAGGGAAAAATAAAATATACTGCTGCTTACACTAATCCGAAATTCCCAAGGTTTGTTGCACAACTAGACTAGAATTGGAATCGAACAAAAGAGCATCACGAAAATTGGTTGAGAATTGTAGCCTGGGTGGCGTCGACAAAATTTGTAGAAAAAACCCACGTCTTTTCGGCTTTACCCCCTCTATCCCGCTCTTCCAGTACGAAATTTAAATTTTCCGGGGTTATTATCCCCCCCTCTCGACAGCAAATCCGAAATTCCGCAAGATTTTTGCATAATTAGACAAAAATTTGGATCTAAAAAATAAATATTATTGCGCATCTTCTATCCTTGGGGGTGTTCAGCTCGTTTTTGAGTGGGTCAGGAGTTACCTATCCGATCGTCGTCTGGTTGTGAGGATGAAAGGTCATTCGCTTCGTTTGTGGCGTCGTCCGAGGGTGCCCCAGGGGTTACACTTGGGCCCCTTGCTTTTCCTAATTGTGATTAATAGCATCACTGATGGACTCCATAATTCCAACTGCCTTATTTTCGCCGACGACCTCAAAACTTTCAGGACTTTCCAGCCTCGATCCGACTGCTTGGCCCTTCAGACTAAATTGGACTCCATAATGGCATAGGACACTGCCAAACGCTGCTCGATGTCATTCACCCGCTCTCAAAGTTCTCTCCAATATGTATATTCCTTGCAGGGTTATGACCTGAGGAGAGAGAAGACACTTCGTGACTTGGGGACCACATTGGACCCACAGTTGCACTTCGGTCGACATATTGACTACATAACATCTAGAGCTATGAGGACTCTTGACTTCTTGAAGCGAAATACAAGAGAATTCAACAGTATTCCTGCCTTTGTAACTCTCAACGTATCCCTGGTTAGGTCTCTCCTGGATTATGGATCGGTTATTTGGAGCCCATACTATGCGGTTTATCGGGAGCAGATCGAAAGGTTACAACATGTCTTCCTTAGATACAGTGGTTTTACAATGGGTCTGTCTTCTGATCAGATTGTTTATCACGAAATGGTAAGCCATACCGGTCTCGCTACCCTTCAGTCCCGAAGATTCACCAGTGACATGAGCCTCATTTACAGACTGCTTAATGGTGCAAATGACTGCCCGATCCTTCTCCAGAAAATCAGCATAATGGTACCTCAGTTCAACAGCCGTAGCCAAAATCTTCTCTGTGTACCATTTACGGCTACAAATCACTCCCGGAATAGCACATTAACACGATTATCTAGACAACTGAATATGGTCCTCCAAAATGCACCTTCCGCCAAAGAGTTCCCCAATCTTTGCCTTCGTTTAAGAAGATTTTGAGGAACCTCCCAGTTATATGAACTTTTGTCAAAATTAGTTGGTTTCGTGGACTTTTTTGTGCTGTCAATTGTAAATTAATATTAGATTAGTTGCTCCTTCTATATATTGTTAAATAACTGGATTATATTTTGTAATTGGGCTTGTCCCGGAATAAAAATTATATATGAAAAAAATACGTCGAAATTTGGTAGGGAGCCTCTCTGAGACAAAAAGAGACGAGTAAAGTGAGTTCGCTAAAAGTGGTATTTTTAATCCATAACTACCTAAAAACAATCGTTCTCATAGGAGTGAGATAGAAATCCTTCAGCTATTAATATTGAACTACCTTTTACAGTATGAATCAGTGATACATCAACCTAGTGCTTAATTTTATATGTGAATAGTATAGGATCAGAATAGGTGTGTCAAGCCTACTCCAGTATGTACTCACCCTTGTGACCCCCTGATTCAATTACTGGTCGGGTGAACGTCCTGTGAGATCCCTCTACGTATGAGTGAGCAAACACCGCATAGTGAACGCGCCCTTCACTGTAATTTATGCAATACAAGGCAGAGCCATTACCACCTCTAGGTTTACAATGGCGAATACACAATAACGACCAATCGATGTGAAGCTATTCAAATTTCAACGCTCTTAACGAGCCTGCCAGGTTCACATAACCCATTACTATATGTCTTCTAGAATACCAATAAATGCAACTGTTCTGCGACCGATGAATTGATATACAGCTTATGAGAAGGTAAGATTTGATAACGATTCTCGGATAAATTACATCAAAGATGTAGTAAAAATCCGCAAAAAAGTTTTCTATCTCAACATATTCGCAACTTGTAATTTTTTTTTGCTTCAACGATAAATCCCGGCTTCACCTCATAAAACTCTATTCCTCAACTCGTGGGTTTATTATTTCCATTTTTTCCCACAGAATGTGTTTTAGCCTGTTCATAGCAGGTGATCCGAATATTGCGAGAACTGTTTGATTTGTGAAGCGGTGGTTAAATAAGCTGAAGATTGTGTAACCTGGTGTAGCCTATGTAACCGAAGCTGAAATTTGGGAGGGAGGCTCAAGGGAGAATGCTGAAGACGCCTGGGTGATCACTGATCAGCTGAGTGAGCTCCTAAGCCATTTTCTTTCCTATTCAACGCAGGATGCTGAAATTTGAAAGGGAGGGTCAAGGGAGACTGCTGAAGACGCAATGGTGATCAGGTGATCACTGTTTAGCTGAGTGAGCTCCTAAGCCATTTTCTTCCCTATTCAAATTAGGATGCTGAAATTTGAGAGGGAGGGTCAAGGAGGAATTCTGAAGACGCCTGGGTGATCACTGATCAGCTGAGTGAATTCCAAAGCCATGGAATGTGTTTTAGCCATGGACTAACTAGCCAAAAAAGCTAACGAAATTTCGTAACAAAATCTGGGACGAAATCTGGGACGACAACATGGATACCGATGATACGGAACTCACAGAATGTGTTTTAGCCTAGGCATCTCCTACCGAAAAATGTATTACAACCATTTCTGATGATTTCCGCTAACAACCGAGTCGTTGCTAGGGAAATGGTACTCTGCCATTTTTCATCCCACAACATTCGTTGACTATTCGTTTGAAAGCTCTCGATTTATACAACCATATTATGTTAACTACTACGAAGTGCATGGCCAACAAGCTGAGTTATGTTCATCGTTATTTGAATAATTTTGGTTTATTATTTTCAATAATAAACCTTTGTAATCGACCAAGAAAAAATTTTTTTTACCACCCTCTGAAAATTTTTGGGTTTACGATTCAAGAAATAAAAGAAGTTTCAAGAAAAAATCAAAGAAGTGATCTGAAACGCTACGGCAATGAAAGTTATAGGGGACCGTCTTGGAGGTAACCCGCACAATCTCTGAAAATTTCGTCAAAATCGCTCCATTAGACTCGGAGTTTTGCCTGTGTTAATCGACATTAGTTTCGCGCATGAGCTTTGGTTATTACATCACCAATTGCAATATAATTTATAGGACATTTTTTCAGAACATATACCCAACTACCTACCGAATTTTAACGAAATCGGACCAACAGATGATGAGAAATCGACGTTATTAGAAGTTCACGTTTGCGCATGCGTAAAGGCTAATGTTGATCCGACGACATTGAAAATTATAGGAGAGCGTCTAGGAGCTAATCCGCACAATCCCTAAAACTGTCATTGAATCAGACTGAAACTTGGTATAGTTTTGGACATGACACAGTCAGTCAGATATACATCAGATAGACAAACAGACATCAGACAGTTAGGCACGGAACCAAAATCGATGAGCAAGCTCTGAAACGCTAAAAGCGAGTCGAAATTTTGGTGTTGGAGGACAAAATTTTTTTCTACTTCTTTCACGAACACAAAGCTTCTCTACCTTCGGTAGTGAGGAAGCAAAAAATAATAAGTGTAAATGTAAAAAATTGTAAAATGTAAAACTATTTACAGTAATTTGCGCATGAGATCATGCTGTATGACTGAAACTTTTCTTTTGTTTTCGTAGAGTAAACACCATCAAAACCTCATTTCAAATCCGACATGAATTATAGAAAAGTATTGAAATTGGAGCTGATGCCTGAGGGATATATTTATTGGCTTATCTAACATCTGCTATTTGAATATTATTCATGAAGGTATTCAGTAAAGATAAGATAAGATGATTCAAGTTTACCCAAATATCCCACTAAACGATTCAATAAAGTATATAGCTGCACTAAGACAATCGATCGCAGATATCGATGCACAAACATTGATACAATTATAGTCATCTCATTCGCTATGCGGATCTACTGTTGCTATTGCCACTGAAATTGCAAGATGAATCGTATTTTTGGCTCAAGGCTCTTGGCCTTCTCTTATACACCTGACAAAGGACCGGAATCAGTTCTACATCACCGCCCCATCTCCGCCGTAAAATAAATTATCAAGTCTATGAAGTCTCCTTTGAAGACCAACTTCAAGCCTGCAAACTCTTATTAAGAACGAATCTTTCGATGCTACATCACATTATCGAAATTCTCAAGGTGAACTTGTGACAGTACCCGTGATTCCCGAGAGAGCGCGCCTACCTTTCGCTCAACGTTGGGTTTAACGCCGCTTCATCTCGCGTTCTCGAGCTGTCGCGATTGGGGATATAGCCTCATCCGTTTAATCGGGAAAAACTTTCCCTGAACGCATCACATTTATGCGCAAATAGGGGGAAGGTGCCGTCACATCTCTCCTCTGTTATTTATATTTCGGATTACGGCCCTGGACGCCTAGCAAGAGGTACTCTCTTAAAGTCAGTAACATGTCAAACGACGTGATCAACTAAGTTGGCCTCAACTAAAAAACTAACATTTAATGCATTTCAATACGAGTAAAGTTTTCTCAATTACGGGTATTCCTAATTAATCATTTACTTAATTCATCCTTATTAATTTTGTCCTTCCGCACTAAAATATTCCTTATTACCTCCATAAACTGATTAGTACCATATATCGTATATCGTACTCCCCTCGACTACTAATACTCTCGTATTTTGCTGTTCGTAAAGTTGCCGCGCTTGAAAATATAACTGACCTTGAATCAAGACATTTGCTGAATCGTACCTGTAACAGATAACAAAATATACATTAGGTAAACAATTTATTGTTAGTTTTTTAAGGGCTTTCATCAACATACTTCTAGGATATGAGAATAGATACATAGATAGATTGATAGATAGAAAACATGTATTTTTATAAAACGTTAAATTGTGTGTACAACAAATGAAAATATATACATGATTAGGCAATGGGCCGTGCCCGTCTGCCAAAGAAGTAATATGTTACAAGTAGATTGATACAAGAAGTTCGAGTTAATCATAATATCTTGCAGAATAATAGATACGTATAATAACAACAGAATATAAAAGATATAATAATATAAGATATACGAGTAAGATATAAGAATTTATATGAGGAAAATGGTATCGGCAGAAACCGTGATGACTATCAAGGATGGCTGTTAGGTAAAACAATATTTTAAGAGAAAACAATATCGTAATGAGACTATAATACGAAAATATGCAAACTAAATTGAACCAAGAGAAACTCGTATCGAAAGGGTAGATACTTAATGTTCTTATGCCTTATTCGTTACAACGTCATAGTTAGTTATTCCAATATTCTAAAACGGCTCAGCATGTGCACTGACATGTATACTTATACTCACTTTCTTTCGGATTCATCTTTTCACACACGTTATCTTTCGTAATCATTATCTTCAGTATTAATCTATTTAGTTTCAATTTCCCAAAGTCTAGAATGATCCAATTCGCTTAAGCGTTTTCTACTACAATCTATGTTTCTTACAATCTCAATCACTGTAAGCGCATTGATTGGATTTCGTAATCTTAATGCTTATCATACCACTGTTAAACACACCTTCTTCCTGCGATTTTACTTTATTTACTGATTTGAAATTGCACACTTTAATAATTATTAAAAATATAAATCGAAAAATTCTGCAAAAGAAATTGTGCAGTCGCATTATATGCACTCATTTATAATTGACTAGCCGCGTTACCCGCCCAATGGGCGGTAAAATGATCGGTGTATCGATGCGTGATGCTCAGCTGAAGAAATGTATACCTAGCCGTATTGATTGTAGAAGACATTTTATTAATTCAATAAGATAAACTGGAGGGCAAGGAAACGGAAATGAAAAAGGGTATAAGGTGTGGGGTATGAAGGATGATAATAACAAGGGTAAACAGACAGGGGATTGTAATTTTAAATTCGTAATGCTTCAATTCAAAAAGTAAGCGATGCTTTTCAATTTTTATCTGTTCGTCTTCCTCATTAGTGGCCTCCAATTTTCTTTTTATGGAAGCTATAATTTCGATAAGAGGAGATGCATGTGCATCATCCGTCTCAGTAGATGTATCGTCAAGCCTTTGAGAGACGTCGGAAGAGAATTTGGATGCAGAGAGTGATGCCTCACAGTCGGAAGGATTGACAGTTACGACGGTAGACAAATTCACATTTGAAGTGACACCTCCTCTGGACGATGATATGATGCACACTGCCCTAAAGGTAACAAAATTTTTTGGATCTTCCTTCCACATCATAGCTGCACAAAACACACAATTCCTTTCTGCCTTACCTACTTGTCATGTTGAACAGTCGCAATCATGTCACTCTGCAATCCCTAGAAACCAAACAATCGAATTGCGAAGCCGGTTACCCTTGCATTGCACACCGTACCCACATGTACCAATACATGTACTAGTCATTTTCACCTATGTCCTGGGATGAACAGGAGAGTATTTACCTCACTCAGCTGTTCAGGGAAGAACCCATAATTTTATTTATTTCTCGATGCCCCAGTGAGGCTTCCCATCAAATTTCAAATTCCTAGGGTGGATAGGGAAGAATTCAGCGTTGTCAGCTGACCTGGTTGGAACCCGTCATTGCATACATCTCTTAATGTCCTAGTGAGGCTCCCAATCAAATTTCACATTCCTAGGGTGAAGAGGAGTGAATTTAGCTCACTCAGCTGATCAGGAAAGAGCCCATAATTTTATTCGTTTCTCGATGTTCCGGAGAAGCACTCTGTCAAATTTCCAATTCCTAGGGTGAATAAGAGAGAATTTAGATTAGTAAGCTCATTTGGTTGGACGTTTTTTAAAAATGTAGTTTTACACAAACCTTCCCCGTGCCATCACGATCATTTTGTAAAAATCCCCGTTCAAATCAGTCCATGAGTTTGAGCGTGAAGGTGCTGACATTACTCATTTATAGAATAGATACTAGCACGTAACCCGTAAAGTCCTGATGACATATGATTTTTGAATTGAGCAGTGTGATTCGTTGACGTATAATCACTATAGATTTGTTATAAGAAATCATTGATAATATCAAGAAATGAAGGCTTGCTTTTAAAAGTACGCACATGAGTATTGTACGGAAAACTATAAATAAAATCGATAAAATTAGTTATTTTTCAATTATACTCCATACAATTTATGCTTCCTAAACCATAAAATTAACCATGGTTATCGGAGGGTTGTGATCACTCCTGAAGATAAACAATGTGCTGATCATAATATTAAAATTTTCATTGGCGTATTTTGTTTTAAAGCTTTCTGAACTAATTTAGCCTTGTGTCTGTGTGTTTGCAGATCCTTGTCACAAACTCACTTCTTAATTGATTTTGAGGATTAGGAAGAGTACGAGGGGAAATTTTATATTATAGATCGAAAAGCCCTGTCAATTGAAGGGCTTTAGCACTGAAAAGTCGTAAAGAACTGAAAATGTTATCGTGATAAATATCATAACTGCTATCTATATAAAATGCAAGCGTTCCATCCAAATTATTTGGTCATTGTATACATTTTCATGCAATAAATTTATTAAATTTGCCCGTCACTCACAAGTTCTAACCTGATAAATCGCAAAGAAGATGAATAGGGGGAGAGTACATCGAGCCAACCCGAAATAAAACGGTGTTCGGCTGAATAAGTTACCAACTTTCAAGTGGAACAAGGAAAAGTTGGGCCAAGTATAGCGGGATTATCCAACTCCACTCGGAAAAGTAACCCATTTATAGTTGGTGGAGGCTCATCAAGGATTGATACAAGCCACCGAGATTCCGGTAGGGGCGGAGGAATTAGGCCGGTTGGCTCATAACGTATTCATCCTCAGCTCCTGCGGTTTCAAACGGTAGCTCGGGACGGTCTCATGGGACTATCCAAGACGCTGCAGCGTCTTCAGAAGAAGGCTCGCTCAAGAAAGGTTCGCCGCCACAACAGACATTTACTATGCGGCGAGATTCCAGTAAAATTTCTGAAAACGGTCCCGAAAATTTCTGATTTGGAGTGAGCAAAATGAACTTAATGGGACAATTTCCTAACGGTCTTGAGTATTATTGAGCAAGCATCAATGAGAATATAGTCCAATTCCACTCACCGTAACAACAACCACAAAAAAGTTCCAATCGTGCAGCATGATCGTCTGAAGGAATTTTGTTGAACTTGTTACATTGTTTTGAAATTTAAAAGCACTTAAAGTTCAATGAATTTTTTAACTAGGTACCAATTTAGTGGCAAATAAAACTCGTCCTAAATAATATTCTGCAATTCGATTTTCTTTCAATTTTACTTTATTTATTTATTTTTTTTATGCAGTTTTAATTAATTTTTGGGTACGTTTTCAGCATAATTTGATGTCCTACTTAATTGTTGATAAACTTCATTTGAAGAGGTATGTTCTTATCATTTAAATAGTTGTGGGTTAAAATTTCTTGTTTTTCTAAAAAAATAAGGTTGTCAAGAGTCTACACTTGCGCATGAATGCGTTTCTCACATAGTTGCAATTCGCAGTTAAGTATCCCACTTCTACGTAGTCGTCTAGGGTTGGAGTTCGGGTTTCGGCTGACCGTGTGGCCGAAAAGGAAGGAGCTCAGGCCCATCTGAAAAACCTCCTGCAGCCCTTCAATCTAAACAGCCAGTGAATATTGAAAAAATAATATATTTTTGGCTACAAATATCAAGATTTACCTTTACTTTGGGAATAACTAGTATTTTCCGAGTTCTACTAAACTTTGAAATTCAATCATTCTTTCACGAATCGGTCGATTTAAAATTTTCTTGTGGTTAATCAACACAGGCTTTGATTTGTCTGCAACTTTTTTTGGATACAAAAACCTTACTGAATTGCATTTATTGGAGAAAAAGGAAAATATGATGAAAAAAGAGGTTTTTTCTCAAATCATGCATCAAGGAGCCATTTTAGTGATAGAAACATGGGATATATTCAAAATCATCGTTAACTTTCCTATATAAAAGGGGCACTAAATAATTTTTTCCTCCCAGATTGGTAAAATTTCATACTGTGCGCCGCTTAGTTATTCCAATATATTCATCCAGAGCTCCCACGGTTTCAGACGCTAGGAAGAATGTTTCATAAGAAGATCCAAAACACTGCAGTGCCTTTAGAAGAAGGCTATCGCCTGAAAGTTTTGCCGCTTCATCAGAAATATATTAATCGGTATTTCCTGTGTAATTTTGGCCACCGGCCTCAAAAAGTATTGGTTTAGGGCGAGCAAAATAAATTAAATGAGAAAACGCTAATTTTGGTTTCTTGTACTTCTAGTATGTGTACTGTTCTAGGTGTGCCTGGTAAATACGAAGAACGAAAGATAGTAATGCTAATTGAACAATCTTTCAAGATGGCAATTCGTGAGTACATCATACCCCAATAATATACAAGGAAATTTCCCTTTGTTGTACTTTTGTAGAACAACATGATAATTTTTCGACAGCAAATGTTAGAAGTAATGCGTTTCTTGATCTTTGCGCTACAGTCTGTACGCTATTTTCGGCACAGTGCCTTCCTTTACAATCACAAGAAAGTCATGGAAAATCATTAAGAATATTTTATTGAGATTACTTGCACCGCTTAGTTGATACAACTGTTTTTATGAGCACCTTTCCACCAAGTAACATTCTTACTTTAATATATTCACCCTCTATTAAACAATGATGTTCATAAAAAATCTAAACATTTACTTTTCATCACTCAGCTGAAAACGCCGTAAATTATTACACAAAAGTTCATTATTCCAATATTAAATGATCTTTATGCGCAGGTGAGAGAATATAATAAACTTGAGATGATGCCATCCACCTGACGTCCCCTGCGGTCCTTTCATAAGCACTAAAACCGTAATAAACTACAAGAACAACTATAAAAACGTTAAACCAATTTTCTCCGAGATCCACCACAGCGACGACAGAAGTCTCCGGACGCCAAAAAACATTGATCGACGATACCCAAAAGCGTAGCTGCTGTCGGCTACGACTGTTTAATGAGGCTCTGAAAATGAGAAGCTCGAGATACAGCGCAGCACGTTAACAGTGACTGTACCAATTTGCTATTCTCTTGTTGCCCCTAAGGGCAGTCGTGAAGGACACAAGTTGTTTTATCGGTTTTTTGTTTGTTTGTGTGTTTCCTTATAATAATAATTTATTTGTTAATATTATAAACCTCATTTTTGACCAGTATTGATGAAATTGTTGTTGAGGGGAACGAATTGTAGAGCGAAAAGGGGTGATGCAAGGTATCAACAAGGGGACGTCATGTCAACCACCATGTTCCTAAAGTCATTCGCCCCCTACCTACCATTCCTAGCGGCGGACCTTGTTAGTTCGAAGCCCGATTGAGAAAGTCCGACCAACTTAGGTTGGCACTGAAGCAAAAACTTGCACAACGAATAGCTTAGAATATATAGTTTATATAAAGTTTCAGTTGTATAAAAATGTTTGTGTACGAAATGGTTCAACTGCGACCTGATTTGAGTACAGAAACTTAAGATAACTTTGAACCAGGGTGTTTTCAAGTCACTTTGTAGGACGTACTTTATCGATTGCAAACTGCGTGATAGATAGGTACTTTACAAGATCTTAAGGAATAAAATTTACCGAGGGAGTTACATATATACCTACTTGCGAAGACTAATACTTTTTTAAAGGGAGATAAATAATAAATGACCTGCTGAAATGTTACTTATAAGGTAAGAATTAAGTCAGCTATTTGTTCTATGTTTCTGATTGTTCAACCTTGAAACGAGAAATTTTCGATGACATACCGGAAGGTCGAATCGCACTTCACCAGCAGCAGACTAACAGATATTCTCTCCCACACACACACACTGACTGAAATGTTGGCTAATTGCAGAGAATTTAATTTTACGTATTCATTTTATTTCATTTATTTCCTTTTTTTCAGATTTTACAATTCTATTTAGCCGATCAGAGTGTCGGGAAGGAAAAAACGTTCAAGGGACCGCTTCACATTTCGCTCAGCAGTCCTTCGACCTGAGGAGTCCCTGACAGACACCCTACCTGACTCTCTCACTCAAGCCTCAAGAGCTTGTCGAATAATCCTTTCACTCGTTGCCACCTGGCTGAGAAAGGGCGGAGGCGGGGAACCAAATGAAGTGGAAAGGGTTGAGTCATCGAAGGGACCAAACAGGCGTTGTACACTCGAGTACTACGGGGATATACATCCATGTACAACAGTTGGCTCTGAACTTTTGCCATTCTAGCTTTGAGAGTCAATATTATTCTTGTTAGTTATGTATTCACCATTTATCACCATGCTTTATTATTGTAAATTGAGTCTCAAAGAATTCTCTCTCTCTCTCTCTCTCTCTCTCTCTCTCTCTCTCTCTCTCTCTCTCTCTCTCTCCTCTCTCTCTCTCTCTCTCTCTCTCTCTCTCTCTCTCTCTCTCTCTCTCTGTGTGTGTGTGTGTGTATGTATGTGTTGTGTGTGTGGCATGCATATTTCTGCGACGCTTCCAAGCCAACTTCACATCCGATTTTCCCACAGCACGCCGCATCTCATGGGCGGCTTGGATTGGGCGAGCGTTTCAAACTTCGAGTACTAGCCTTCCAGAAGGAGTATCTGATATAGAAGCAAAAGTCAGAGAAAAGGCGTACCGGTGGCTACTGAGCGCCTTATGTCCACCAAGGTTGAACACCCCCGGTAAGTGAGCGTGCCAATACCCTTTAGCATTGCTTTAGCCTTGAGCTAAATGCCCGAAAACGTCACGCGGACGTGTCACGAAATTTTCCTATAATATTCACGTACAACCTAGCCGTTGCTGGGGAAATTAAACTTCTGAAGTAGTTTTCACCGGACAAATATCGTTCTCCATTCATGGTGGAAAGCTCTCGATTTATCACGCATTTCTTTCGTACTTGTTCTACTATTCATGTCGTAGTTTTATATATTTATTTATGTTATAAATGGATACAGTAAACAATGCCGCTTGTTTTGTTGTCACTTGGTTGAGAATGAATCTTGGTTATAGTAATGGTAGACGCGCACCGAAAGAGAAAATCACCTAGGTACCTAGTTTTAAATTTATTTACATTTACGAATTAGCGGGAAGAATGCATGTTCCATGCTTTAGCATTTTAGCTGGACTCAAAGCAGAAAGCAACCGAGGGGTCCAGGGGGCCCGAAGGGCCGTGTTTTTTAAATGTGACTACCACTTTTCTTCTTTCTTTTTCAAATTATTTTATTGTTTTGTTCTTTTACTTTTGCATCGTGACGCAGACGGCAAGCTTCAGTCATCTATAAAGCATAATAGCGAAACGTCTGACGTACATAAGTTCCCTTTCAACCGTTCTGTTCAATCTCCTCACTTGGTGTATATATATATATATATGTATATATATATATATATATATATATAGTGAAAGAAAACTACTTACAAGTTATATTATATTAGTTATATTAGGTCAATTAACGGTTCGGGTCGTTCAATTTCCGTCATCAGAATGAAGCCTGCTTTGAGGATCTCCACCGGCCGATTATAGATGTTGTTGCTGTTGAGGTGGTGCGCTATTGTTATAGCGCGTTTAAGGTGTGGTTCCCCGAAAAAGGAGGAAGTGTGGGAAGAGAAAATGATAACAAATTAATTAATTAGTTAAATAATATATGTATATATGTATATATGTATATATGTATATATGTATATATGTATATATGTATATATGTATATAAATTATCTCAGATGACAGACCCTCAACCTGACACCTCAGCAGTATATCGTCACGTCCAGACCCTGGGAACCGCCGAGTCGACACAAAAACTATTGCGTCTCAGAGAAATAAAGCAGACTCAGCTTTCCTGCAGCCGGATACGAAGGGTATATATAACCCCTTCTCTTCCAGACCCGTCACTCTCGTCTCGACACTACTCAAGCCCACACGTCACTTCGTAGTTTACTCAATCTTTTACTTTTGTAATTTTTCAAATAAAGTTTTTTAAAAACTTAAGCTCCCACATTCGTGAGATCTTTGGCGCAGTCAAGAGAGGACTACCCACTGGAATCGACTCATCGTGAGGTCCAGCGTTGTATCTACAGCAATTTGGGTAGACACCTACAACTTCCAGTCTCTACTTCAGGAATCGTCGGAATCGACCCATTGAGGGAGCCGAAAACCTGAAGAAGACGGCAACGAGCGAGCAGTCACGAGAAACTACAAGGACGAAAGTGGCACAACCTGGACGCAGCCAAGCAGATGCTGACCTTGGTCCTGTAAGTCCAATTTCATCATTCGATTTATCTCAATTCTTAACAGAACTTAACGATATATCGACAACCATGCAGCAACAACAAGCACAACCTCCACAATTTAAAAAGGAGTACCTCTCCATGGTCCCTGAATTCTCAGGTGAACCGGAATTGCTAGATAGGTTTATAACCATTAGCGACAAATTATTAAACAAATTCATCAATGTAAATGATCCTAACGATTTCCAGAACGAATATCTTTTGAATTGCATTTTGTCTAAAATTAAAGGGCCAGCGGCCGAAACATTATGTTCTCATGAAGTAGGAACATGGGTGGACTTAAGAGCAGCGCTTTTGGACAATTTCTCGGATAAAAGAGATGTTTGGACATTAGTACAAGAAATGTGCGGTTTTAAGCAAAATTCCCATGAAGACGCTTTCAAATTCTATGAGAAAGTTAACAAACAATTAAACCTTGCGATAGCATATGTTCAAGTTAGACAAGAGCTAGATCCGAACGATGTCGTTCCTTTCGTTAAAAAACTAGGACTTAGGTGCCTATTAAAAGGGCTAAACGAACCCCTTGGTTCACTAATGCGAACCAAAAATCCAACAAGCATGGGTGCTGCTGCGAGTATCCTTATTAATGACTTTCAATTTATTCCTTCTTATAGGAATAACCCCAGTAAAAATAATTCTGATCATAATAATCAGAAGAAACACTTTAGTGGACCCTCCGGTCAACAAGGTTTCGATAAAAATAAGAACAGCTCGCAACAGAACTCAAAGCACCAATCAAACCAGTTTCAAAAGAAACAGTTTATACAGCAAGGAAAACAAGTAATACAACAGAGTAATTTTAAACCAAAACCTCCGCAACAGGCACAATCGCCTAATAACAATAACAAACAGCACCCAACACCAATGAGTGCTAGAACTACTACCACCACATATCCAATGAATATGATGGAAGGCAATGATCCCCCCGAAAACGATCCTAACATGGAAATCGACTCAATTGATGAGAGT
This sequence comes from Adelphocoris suturalis, assembly GCA_030762985.1. NCBI lineage: Eukaryota > Metazoa > Arthropoda > Insecta > Hemiptera > Miridae > Adelphocoris > Adelphocoris suturalis. The sequence continues at coordinate 24,507,565 of CM061046.1, forward strand.
CCTTTTTTAGGAGACGAGGAGGAGGACGAGTTTTCTACCTTAACATAACAGTCGGAAATTCGTTGCCTTACATCGTATCGGATAAGCATAATTTAAGAATTATGATCGACACTGGAAGTACCCGTAGCTTTGTAAATGAAATTATAGCTGATAATCTTTTCAAGGAATATAAAAGAAAATCAAATTTTAAAGTAGTAACTCCTCATGGAGAAACAAAGGGTAAACAATGTGTAATACTTCCACTGTCTAAGATACTTAAATGTAAGAATAACCACAATAACGAATTTCATGTATTCAATTTCCATAAAGATTTTGATATGTTAATTGGTACGGACTTAGCCAGAAAAGTCGGTGCCCGATGTCTATTTGATAAAAATTTATTTGTACTAGAACAACGATCAATACCATTGTATTATCATGATTGTGACACACCTCAAACGATGACTTTAGAACCCCGAAAAATTCATCAAGTAAAAATAAAGGTCCCCAACATAACTAACGGTCCTGCGTTAATTCAACATAAAGAACATAATAAAGTTGAGATTCCGAACTGTATTGTTCAAGTGAAAAATCATGAAGCTTATTTGATGGTGAATAATAATAACGATAAACAAATAAAAATTAATCCCATTAAATTAAAAGCTGAAAAAATTGACGAAAAAACAATAACCGATCAAAATTCCAACTATCACAATATCTCAATGCAAAAAATAAAAAAATTAAAGCCCAAACTCAATGAAAGTTTAATAAGGACTGAACACCTTAACAACGAAGAAAAAGAAAAACTTACTAACTTACTAAAAGAGTTCTCTGACTTAATTTATAATGAAGGGGAGGAACTTAGTACGACAGTAACCACCAAACACTTAATAAATACAACTGACGAAGTACCAGTATATACTAGACCCTACAGATACCCTGAAATATACAAAAAAGAAGTGGAAACTCAAATCAATAAAATGTTAGCTCAAAAAATAATTCAAGAATCTGATTCACCTTGGAACAGTCCAATTTGGATAGTACCAAAAAAGTTAGACGCTAGCGGGAAACAAAAATTCCGAATAGTTGTTGATTTTAGAAATTTGAATCAAAAAACAGTGGACGAAAAATACGAACTTCCACTAATCGAAGACGTATTAAACAATCTAGGAAACTCTTGTTATTTCTCAACAATCGATCTTTACTCAGGATTCCACCAAATTGAACTAGACCCTAATAGTATGGCAAAAACAGCATTTACTGTAAATCAAGGTAGATACGAGTTCCGAAAAATGCCATTTGGATTAAAAAATGCACCCCCTACCTTTGCAAAAATGATGGATACCGTGTTACGCGGACTTCAAGGCGAAACATGCGCAGTATTTATGGATGACATCATAATTTTTAGTTCAAGCCTACAAGAACATATTGACAAACTGAGAAAGGTATTAACAAGACTAAGACAAGCTAATCTAAAAATCCAACTAGATAAATCTGAATTTTTGAAAAAAGAAATAGCTTACTTAGGGCATATCATTACCCCAGAAGGAATTAAACCTAACCCGGAAAAAATAAAAGCCATTAAACAATATCCTATCCCAAAAACTAATAAGGAAATCAAAGCCTTCTTAGGACTGTTAGGATACTACCGAAAGTTTATTCGAGATTTAGCTAAACTCACAAAACCCCTAACAAAATGTTTGAAAAAAGGAGCCAAAATTGACATAAATGACCCCGAATACAAAAGGAGTTTTGAACTATGCAAAAACGTTCTGATAAACGACCCCATACTGAAATATCCACAATGGGATAAGCCGTTTATTTTAACAACTGATGCGAGTGGAGTTGCACTCGGAGCTTGTTTAAGCCAACCTTACGGCAACTCAGACCTTCCTGTGGCATACGCCTCAAGAACGCTCAATCAAACAGAAACCAAACTAAGTACAATAGAGAGAGAACTACTTGGTATAGTCTGGGCAACCAAACATTTCCGTAGTTACCTCTATGGTAGGAAATTTGAAATCAGAACTGACCACAAACCCCTAGAATGGTTATATTCGTTGAAAGAACCGAATAGTAAATTATTCCGTTGGAAACTAAGATTAGAAGAATTTAACTTCACAATCAAATATAAAAAGGGCACAAAAATCAGTAATGTAGATGCTCTTTCTCGCATTCAATTAAATCATAATCAAATAAATACAGAATCCGTAATAGTTAACGTCGATGAAGACGAAGATAATGAAACAGTTCATTCAAACGGAAATGGAAACGATAACGCGGAAATTCCAATCAAAGAAACCGCTATAAACCATTGTAAAAACCAAATAATAATTAGAGTCAAACAAAGTAAAAACGGAATTCCAACAATAGAAAAAACACTAATACACGGAGATAAGAACAGAATAAATGTAACTTTTCCGGAAACAAATCTAGAAACTCATATAATAAATTTCGTTAAAGAATATATAACTCCCAATAAATCATACGGAATCTATTTCGAAACGGACATTTACCCGATCTTTGCAACAACGCTGACGATGTATTTCAAAAACGGAAAATTAAATTTGAATAAACACAACAAAATACTATTAGACGTTGAAGACAGAGATCAACAGATTGAAATCCTCAATCACTACCACAAAGGAGTGAATAATCACCGAGGGATAGACGAAACGTACGAAGAAATTAAAAGACATTATTTCTGGCCTAACCTAAAAACAAATATCCAAAACTACATCAACCAGTGTGAACTTTGCCTTAAATGCAAATATGATCGCCACCCGTTGAAACCAAAGTTTAATCTAACCCCTACACCGAAGAAACCCTTCGAAATCATACATATAGATAAGTTTACAGTTGAAGGACAAAAATTCCTTACAATAATCGATAAATTTTCAAAATTCGCTTCAGCTTACCCAGTAAACTCTGCCTCTAGTGTCGAAACCTGCGATAAATTGTTAGATTTCATAAACCACCATGGTTTAATGGAACAAGTGGTATGTGACAATGGAGCAGAATTTAATAGTGAATTATTAAAAGAACTCCTAACCCTTCACAAGGTTACTATTCATTTTACTAGTACACAAAGCCCAAATTCGAATTCGCCGATTGAAAGATTTCATTCCACATTAATCGAACACTTAAGACTTCTAAGTAATGATAAAAATTATAAAACAGATTCGATTCAAACAAAAATGAAATTTGCTATATTAGCGTATAATAATACAATACATCAAACAACTAAAATGACACCATTTGAAATAATTAATGGTCATATTAACAATAACCCTCCAATAGAACTAGAGTTCGAGGAAAGAATGATAAACAATTACACAACTGAACATAAACAAAAAGTCAAAACGTTGTATGAAATCATCCTCAATAAATCACAAAATAAGAAGGAAACAACTATCGAATCGAAAAATAAAACTAGAGAAAACATTCCAGAATTACCGGAAGAAATTTACGTTAAAACTAGGCAAATTCAAGACAAAACTAAAGCAAAATATAACAAGGAAAAGGTAACTGATAAAAATGAAAAGACAGGAACTATTGAAATAGATAGAAGACATCATAACCAGAAAACTAAAATTCATCCTTCAAACGTCAAAAGACCCCGAAAAATAATAACGGAAAAACAGTCGACAAACATAGACGAAGCCGTTAGGGAAGACAAAGACCCGCTAGAAATAGTAGCGAAACAATTTAATATGACTATACGTAGACAAGACCTATTGACCCTTAAAGGAAAAAGCTGGTTAAATGACATGATAATTAACTTCTACCTAAAGCTAATAAATGACAGAAATAATAATCTATCAGATGCACCTAAAATACACACATTTGACACCTTCCTATACATATCTCTCAAAGCAGGAGGATATGAAAGAGTTAAAACTTATGCGAAAAGATTAAATATTTTTGAAAAAGATATAGTACTCTTCCCAATATTTGAAAATAGTCATTGGCGACTCATTGTAGTGAGACCTAAATTAAAAAGAATAGAATACTATGATTCATTATTGAAAAATGGAACTCCTATAATGAACTTAATTAAACAATACCTGAATGAAGAATTCAAACAAAAAGTAAAATCATCAGAGCCATTAAAATGGGAACTAATCAATGTAAAGGATATTCCAATCCAAACTAACAATGATGACTGTGGAGTATACCTTTGCCAATACGCTAAAAATTTAACAATAGGAAGAAAACTATCATCCGTAATGGAAATACCAAAAATTAGAGAAACCATGATAGGAGAAATCTTACTTGGGAGACTAGAAGATGAACCTCAGTAATATTTTTCCAGGATCTTAACAGCTGCCAGCTGGGCGGCCGAAATTAAAAACCTCCAAGGAACCGGTGGTATTTTACCGATCCAACTCGAGGGAGCCTTCGTCGAAAACTCAGAACATACCTTAGTCCACAGCTATGAACTCAAGACGTTATACAAGCAACTAACGAACCTTGACCGTAGTTACACCAATTGTACTAGATATGCCAATAGGTATAAACGACTAGAAGACAAAGTAGACGAATACTTATCCGTATTTGCCCATACTTATGACAGAGTACTGACAAAATTCAGAAACCTTTGCCCTAAACTACTAGAGAACACTAACAGACGGAAAAGAGGTTTAATCAATGGATTAGGTTCAATAGTTAAAGCGATTACTGGAAATTTAGACGAAGAAGATAGAGTGCGATACGAAAAAATAATTAAAAATCTTAAACAAAAAGATGTTTTGATGGAAAACCAAATTAAAAACCAATATACCCTCGTGGAACAAATTATCATGGAATATAATAAAACAATTGAAAAATTAAATTTCAACAACAAACAACTAAAAGAAAAATTAGATTCAATGAACCAAGTATTTAATTCAATCGAATCTTCAGCGGCCGTTCTCAAAGACGCTTTAAATCACATGCAATTAGTATTGAACATAATTGATCACCAAATAAGCGAAATTGAAACTGCTTATACCTTTTGCAAGATGGGAAAATTACATCCCAGTATAGTACCAACCTCAATATTAAAAGAGGAAATTAATAAAATTGTAAATAAAACGGCCCCTAATTCGTTTAAGGTATTTAGCAATATATTAGAGTATGAAACTTTAATTAGCCCAAATTGTATTTGGTTAGGAAATAATCTTGTATTTTTACTATCACTTCCCCTGTATAACGTGGAAGAATATAATACTTATACTTTAAGGCCTATACCGATACTTAAAGGTGACGACTATGTAGCCATAATCCCAAAATATAAATACTACTTGTACAGTACCCAAAATACTCAAATGTACGGTTTTAAAGAACCTTGCGCTAAAATAAGCGACAAATTTTATTGTAATTGGGACATATTATCTAGAGATGTGACGCAATGCGAGGAAAACGTAATAACTCAAAATAAAATTGATAATTGCACATTCTCTAAAATATCAATGAAGAAGCCTATAGTTGAGAAATTAAAAGAAATAAACCAATTTCTAATAGTAACATTAAAGGCTGAACAGATTGAAATAAAAGACGAGTCCAAAACTGAAATGATAAATTTAAACGGGACATATTTAATAGACTCCCAAAATGATGAGATATATTTTAACAAATCAATACTCAATAATCAAGGGATGTCCTGGGGAAAACCCATATTTCTCCAGATTTCAGAGGTCAAATTGCCTAAAATACAAACAGACAATGACAATATAGTATTAGAGGATTATAAGTCCTTCATAAAAGATCCTCCAAAATGGCACTACTCTGGTGATATCCCAAATGAACCCCAACCATCACCATATAATTCAATTATTATATATGTGTTGATAACGAGCGTAATAGCCTATGTACTCGTAACATGGCCTAGGGTGAAGCAACTTTACTCCATTATTAATGCCGAACGTTTGAGTTCCAGACCAATCGTAATGGAAGACTTGCAACCATCCTCACAGCCTGCGCAACCTGCTGCGAACATAATTCCTATTTCTACGAATTATGTTCTCCGATCTTGAGGGGGAGGAATTATCTCAGATGACAGACCCTCAACCTGACACCTCAGCAGTATATCGTCACGTCCAGACCCTGGGAACCGCCGAGTCGACACAAAAACTATTGCGTCTCAGAGAAGTAAAGCAGACTCAGCTTTCCTGCAGCCGGATACGAAGGGTATATATAACCCCTTCTCTTCCAGACCCGTCACTCTCGTCTCGACACTACTCAAGCCCACACGTCACTTCGTAGCTTACTCAATCATTTACTTTTGTAATTTTCAAATAAAGTTTTTTAAAAACTTAAGCTCCCACATTCGTGAGATCATTTATATGTATATATGTATATATGTATATATGTATATATGTATATATATATATATATTCATACTGGAATCGTGTGATCAACACGAAAAGAGAAGTCGTTATTAACTTCTAAATACCGACGGAAAACAATCATATATGTGTATATACATATACGTACATGCGCTGCTTGCATTTAGTAAGGTGTGAGTTTGGAAATAAACGAGGCTGCCTGGATGCTTCCCACCCCCTTGAGGCCCGTGGGAAATCTCTCCTTCTGTTATAACTGAACTGTTCCGATGAAACTTCTACCTCTTCTGTTCCGACACCAAACTTATCTCCCCTGACAATCATTGTATTTCGCCGAATTAGTTTCAAGGCTCGGCTTCCATATAAATTTATTTTTTCTCATGAAGAACCTTGGGAACTTCTCAGAAAAATTCATCTTTCAGCGAATTTTCGTGAAAAATTTTGCTGTTGCAATGGGTCGACAAATTTAAAATTTAATTTTTCCGACATTTTTTTTTTGGAAATCCGCTTTTGAGGCATTCAGAAACGATTCGTTCAAGTATTTTCAAATGTATGTATACATATACAGGGTGGTCCAGGTATTATGAAACAGGCTTGTATTTCACTTTTAAATGTTTAAAAATTATCTTTAAACTGGTAAAAGGTTTAATTGTAACCTCCAGTAATTTTTGAGGAGAAATCCTAATATGACATTTTCGCGCATCGCTCATGCGCGCAGAACGCAGGCCAACTTTTTCTTTCTTTCTTTCTTTCTTTCTCAAATTGGAACTCCGATTTTTTATTGCAGATTCAGATTCAGAGTTTGTTGGGCAGCATTTTTTGAGCACATAAAATTAGTTAAATATTTTAAAAAGTTCAAAAAATCACTGAAAATGGCTAAAACGGTTACAAATCGTTTTTAGTCAAATGAATGTTTTCAAAGATGAACATATTAAAGAATTTATGCACAAATAAATGGTGAAAAAGTAATTTAAAAATTCATGTTTGCCGAAAAATAGATAAAAATTGTAAAATAAAAGCAAAAAAAATTTTTTTTTTTTTTTTGAATCGCAAAATATTATTTAGGACGAGTTGTTTACCATAAAATTGGTAGCTGTCAATTTCTTTTCATTGACATTCTGCATTTTCAAAACAACTGAACATAATATAGTACAATAATTAACTAAAATCCGCTCAGACAATCATGCTGCATGTTGAAACTCTTTGTAAAATTTAGTAAGCTGAAAATCATATCCATTGTTGAACCCATCTACTCTGTGACCACTCTAATACGTGAATGAGGGTAAGAAGCCGGCAATACTTCTGGTTCCACACATTCTGATGTCACAGATATACACTTTGTTCAAAATTCAGGAGGTTGAAATGCAACAACATAAGTAGTAATGGCTTATTATCGCACCAGAGCCCCTTCATAAATAACCCGTCGAGAAGGTTCTCAATTCAACTTTCGATCCGCATCAGTCCCACTTTTTTAACAAATCGACTAAAAATCTTTAAATTTATATTTTTTAGCAGAATATTGCTGACATAAAGTTTATTAACTAGGAAATAGGACATTCAAAAATTTAGGTACAAAACTATGTTGGAAAATGTACCTTAATTTCATTAAAATTTTCTAAAAAAAGCTAAAAATCCAAAACCTCTTTTTAAATAGCAGATTATTATTTAGAATAATTCTTTTGCTATAACATCAATAGTCAACAATTTCCTTGCACTTAAAAAGCTCAAATTGGTCTCAAAACAATTTAACAGTATACAATACGATAATTTGCGAAAATTCGCTCATACGATCATGCTGCATGGCTAGAACATTTAAAATACCTCTTCACAAACTAATTTTAAAATAATTAACACTATATTAACACTATAAAACTAATAAATTAACTTTTGAAAAATATCAACATTCAGGTATAGGTATTGTAGCGATTAGATCGTTGGGAAACATAAGGCAGTAACATCCATTCAACAAATTCGATTCATAATTTAGTTAACAACCATTTCCATTTTCATGTTTTTGTTTCGGTAAGTGGGAAACCAATATTGTACTTTGAACTTGAAAGACGGTTATTCATCGTGTATCAATAAGAAATTACGCGAATAGATTCAGCTTTCACTAAGAAGCTGAATTCATTCAGATGGAGTGAATTGTTGCTAGCATAAGCCCTCATGTACATAGTGAAAAGCTGAAAGGTCCTGAGGAAATTGAAATCCTGCACGTTGAATGATGCGATGTTTGCGATGGGAAGTGGATGTCTTGTTCCGTTTACCGGGAGCAAATGTATCGGAATAGGTGGAGAAAGTACCGAGGGGTCTGAGCCGTCGAGGGACGTAAGTAAATACGACTGTAATGTATGTCGCAGGTAGCCCTACCGCGGGAGGAAGGTCGGGTATCAAGATTGCGTTATCATCTGTCAACGGCGCAGTATCAAAAGAGATCACCAGTCCGGGCTTTCTCCGTCTGATGGAAAACTCCGAGTGGATGACAATGCGCGAGGAGGAAGATAGGATGAGCGTGGGAAGGAGCACATGGCGGTGCTGGCCGTCGATACAAACCTACTGCGTCGCCCGTGAAGTTCACGGCCTCTGCTCAAGGCTTCAATGCAAATTTTCCTTTTTGCCCCACTAATTTCCTCATAATATCACACCAGCTCCGAAGCTGATAAATGCGCTAGCATAACGCAGTTTTTCTCAAAGTTTGGTCCGCGGACCTCCCGGGGCCTATCTCTATGGGTTCAGAAACTAGCCTGAGAAATTAAAAAAAAGTTCCAGTCATGCAGCATGATCGTATGAGCAAATTTTCGTAAATTATCATATTGTATAATGTTAAATTGTTTTGAAATGTAAGCTTTTTGAGTGCAAAGAAAATGTTAACTTTCAATTTTATGACAAAAAACGCATTCTAGATAATAATTTCCTTTTCAAATTGAGCTTTTGAATTTTTGAATTTGTTTAGCAAATTTTCGTAAAAAAATTGGTCTTTGTCACTGACGTTGGTCATTGTCAAATTAATAAAAATCGAGTTAGATATAGTTTTCAATAGTTTTCGTCACATAGAATGCATTGAAAACCATTTTAGAAGATCTAAAATGTACCCGACTCAGTATAGTGATGATAATCATCAAGGACGTGAGACGGTAAATCTCAAAATTCGTGGTCGTTATAGTTATTTGGAGGACGCTGAATCGAATCGAATTACGTACACAGCTTGATTTATCATCCTTGTGTTGGGGAGGGGGGCGGGGAGAGGGCCAATGTGTTTAAGAGAGACTTGTCTAATATACCGATTCGACGCTGATTACATTTTTAATGCCTACCAGTTTTGCAACGTCATTCATAAATCTTTACAAATGGGAATGAGGGACTTTACATCGTTTTATTTATTCATATTAATATCGTTACTATGATAAGACGAAAATTCCGCACATGTGGAATAAAACTAGTAGGTAATACTTCCAAAACGCACCATACTTACAAAATTGTTGTTTTACTTTCAAGATTCATATTCCAAAAGCCGAATTCAAAAAACTTCCAGTCTTGCAGCATTAGTATAAGCGAATTTTCGTAATTTTGCTAAGCATAATATTATGTTGATTGTTTTGAGACTTCGAACAGGACTTTTGCAAAGAGATTGTTAACTGTAAATTTTATGACAAAAAAAAAAAACCCTATTCTAATAATATCCATCTTCAACCAAATAGCTTTGGATTTTTCCCATTTTTCAGCGTTTTTGACGATTTTTTAGACTATTTCAATGAGATTTAAGTAGACTTCTTGTTATAATTTTGTACATATTTATATTGTTGAATGTTTTAGTCTAAGTAGATTCTCAGAGATTAAATTTGTGGTGTTAGGTAGATTTTTTGGTATAATTTTGTAGATACATTTTTAAGTGCTTTAGTTCACATTATCGTTTATGATAATTTTTTTTTTCTACAAAAAATTAACCTTTTCAACTGTTTTTAGCCATTTTTGTGATTTTAGCAGAACTTTTTTTTTAAAATGGAAGCAATTTGCAGTGCTCAAAAAATGCCGTTCAATAAACTCAATCTTTCTTTTGGAATTTGCTATTTTTCGGGGGAAAGAACGGTGTTACTATCTCAACCCGAAGAAGAGCATCGTCTGGAACGAGACCTTTATCTGTATATAGCTATTTAAGTACAATATCAAAACGGATTGGTGTGTAAAAAAGTTTGAAAAATTGACAAATTTAAAAATTTTTGAGCCATCGTAACAGCTACATTTTCATAGAAAATTCGCTGTAATGAGACAGCGCCCAATAACAAGAAGAGGGAAGCGATAGATGGAAATCATAGTGCCCACATTGGAGTGGGTTCAATTAGCCGTGAGTGGAGGGTAGTTTGAGGGTGTTTGCATCTTGCCACTCTTCATTTTCTGCTCCTGTACTCTTTGAAGTGCTTGCTGTTTGGAGTTGTGTTGTCCGAGAATGAAGGAATAATTTCCCTTCACACTGATTTCACGTTATTGATAAACAATTTGAAGAATTCTTCCACTGTGCCAAGCTCAGTTCAACAGTTCACACTTCATGATGATAATATTGTTAAGTTATACACATTCCTTAAACCGTATTTGATTCATAATCTTCTCAATTTTTCCTATGACATAATTAGATGATTTGCATGGACATAGGACGTTGTAAGCTAATATAATAGATCATGCTGTTCAGCGCTTGACTAAACTTTGCTAGGTAACTATTTATTTGACACCTTATTGACTCATTTATTTAAAAAACAAAAAAAAAAAACACTTTAACTCTTTGAAAACTGAGATTTATTTTATCGGCCACTTTTTTGTAAAGTATTATAGTAACCATTAAATTTTACAAAAACTGTTTCATTTGATAGTATTTTCAACGGTATAGTCAATTTTATTTCTACTTTGCTAATTAGTGAAGAAAATTATGTTTTAGTATTAGAAAACGTGGTTTTTCCAAGAAGATCATGGTTTTTCTTGAAAAGTCACCCTAAAAAAACGTACTAGTTCGGTGTTGTTTCTACGTATTTTTCACGATGTATTGAACAGTTAACTCTCCAATCAGTTATAGCCAAGTCTTATACTTTAATGAACTATTTTTATTCCTAAAACTACATGTGATTGAGACTAACAAATAATCACAGAAATCGTTCACCATTTGTTGGAAAGCTTTCATTTTACTGAAGATTAGTAACATATCTATGTCGTAGTTTTATATTTATTTACAAGATTAGTCCAATAATGCATTGTTATACATTTTTAGTAAGCAATATTATTGTGCTGCTTTAGGCCTTGTTTTGTTGACAGTTGGTTGAGGTGGTAATCTTGGGTATAGTTGTGCTGCTCGGTGGCAGGCTAGTGAAGAGTGTTATAGTGCATTGATAGGAAAATACTACCCCGAATTAGTGGGAAGAACAAAAATGCGACCCCGAATCAGCGGGAAAAAAGCATGAAAGCAACCGGGAGGGGGAGGGTCCAGGGGGTCATTTAGCAGAGTATTAGCTTAGAAAAAATGTAAAAGCTTTAAACTAGATCATTGAGAAAATTTTCCACACATTTGGGTTGAAATATGAAGATGCTTAAATTGCATTAAATATATTGAAAAACCTATGAAAACTGAAAAAAAAAAAATTGTTAGAAATCCTAAAATTGTTTTAACTAGATGGATAATATTTATAAATAGTAGTTAGCTAATTTGATAGTTATATACAATTGATTTATTGGAACGTAGAGGAATAAATTACTTCTAAGAATTCTTTAGTTGGCTAAATTAATTCTCCAGTCCTTTTGATCTCTTCATCGTTCTTTGTTTGGTATCTTAGTGCTGCTCCGTCTCCAAACCCAAGCTCCGCACTTCTCCATCTTTTTCTTGTGATTCTAAGACACATGCTGGATGCACGTAATATAGCCATTGTGATGCGGACTCTTAACCATCCTCGAACTACCGTCTGAGGCCGATTCCATGTGTCTGCTAAGCGCTCACCCAGTACTTTTACAAAGGCATTCATCTGAGGAGCACATAGACCATCGACTGAACATACCAGTGGTGTGAATCAGGCATGCCTCTCTTCACATGCATTCAGATACTTACGCATCTTCTCTTCCTCTGCTGAGGTTAGGACAGAAGGGACGGGACGAGAACCATAAGAGTGTCTACGACACGGACGTCAAACAACGCCTCCCTCTGTGGCTCCCAGATTCCTCGACACACCAAATCCCCTCGTATCATTGGTTCGGATCCTAATGCCTCCGCATAATGGGCTCATTCACGCAGTTCCCCCATGCAGTTGACATTAATTCTCCTAATAAGTCTCTAACTTCGTTGTGGCGTCTGGTGACAAGTCCCCCAGTTTTGCAATCCAATGCGTGTTGCAAAGTGAACGCTCCGTTGCCACATCCATCACATGACTTTGGCATTTCAACAGGTTGGCGTTTGTACCGAATCGCTAGAGCATCCCTGAATTCACAAGGAGACATATCAAAGTTATGCTTTTTCAAAGGGAGGACTGACAGCCATCCTGAAGACTTACAACCTGACTGAGCGTAAATAGATCTTTCAATAGCTCTTTTTCGGTTCGTGGAAAATTTGCTAACTGTCTGGCATAACAGGGTGTCTTCCGATTCTCCTCTTTTTTTTTGGCCTGACTCTTTGCAGGCTCTCGAAACATGTTCTATGATGTTCATTTCCATTCCACTTTTTATGGCTCCAACAAGTTCTTCGGTTCCCGCCCTTGATGTTTCATAGCACAACTTTCTCATATTTATTGGGTTATTTATTGCCAATCCCCCTTTATACAATGGCAGAGAGAACATGGCCTTCTCCTCTGATGAAATTGTTCCTCCAACCGTTATTAATTGCTGGGCACAAAAGTGTTTTAATTTGAAAAACAAAGACGACACGACTAGAGCTTATATCATCTCCTAGCAAAATTACCCTTTCCCACAATCTCACGGGCGAGGAAGACCTCTTATGAAATAAATCCGATGAGATCCGCGTGATGTTCATTTCCCCCCCAGTTTTATACCGCGTTGTAGCATTGTGTAACTGCCCTTTTGAAATAGGATTTTTTCATTTTTCCGCACCGCATCATCACGTGTGAAAACCGACAGGCGGAAGCGGTGACGAGCGAGGGGCTAAGTGAAAACAAAATGCGACGACTTTGGGAAGTTGAGGGGAAAAAATCCTGAAAATAATCCGCTCGGACGTGTGGAGTTTGGGCTCGTGCAGTGGCGTTGCAAAGAGTTGGAGTTGGCGGGATGGCGCGGCGGAGTCAAAGTTTAAACTGAGATTTAGCTTATAACCCTCTTCAACTTTAAAACTCAGTTTAAACAACAGTTGACGTTTAACTTGTGAATAAGCCCTAATCACGTAGGTTTATGAAATTGGAGTTTAGATTTCAAAGAATAACGCTGCAAATTATTACACAAAGGTTTATTATTTCTATATTAGATAGCCCTTCTACGCAGATCACTGGTCTGTTATTATTAAACCCCGTTTATAGTATATTTATTATCGAAATTCAGGGCTTTGCCCCTGGCAAATGGTTCTACTGTATTACACCAGAACCCCATAATTTTACGCTGTTTAGTAAAGTGAGGAACAAAACGATTTATGACCATGACATTTTCCCATCAAGTAGAAGTGTTGCATACACAGCATATTGTTTTGAAACTATGTTAGTTCTTTGCACATTATTTACAATCAATGTATTTCAGTAGACTGATTAGAGAAAAAATCAGCCTCAGAGAACTCTCAGGTGATAAGTTGTTTTCCGTATTTAGTAACATTGCTTTCAAGTCGTTCCGAGAGCGTTCTATGCAAATTTCAATGCCGTAGATCGACCAGGACAGAATTTAGCCTGTGAGGTCCCTCAGCTGAACATTCCACCTCTGTAACTTGTAAGTGTATTCTACGTGTTCCTGAAGCGCTCCATTTCAAATATTAACGTTGTAAGTCGATTGAGAAAGAAATTAGCCTCTCAGGCACCTCGGCTGATCAGTGCCTCGTAATTGTTTTCGAGGAGTTCCAAAGGAGCTCCATCTTAAATTTCAGCACCATCAGTGGATTAGAAAAGGAATCAGCTTTAGGGCTTTAGCTAATCAGAGTCTTGCCATAATTTTCAATTGTATTGCAGATGGTTTCCGAGTCAAGATACGTTGTATCCTTAACGTAAAACTCTATCTTATCTATAATCACTAAACCAAATATACTATACATACAATATCTAAATAAATAACTCCATAGTCGTGGACGCCTTTGGAGGAGACATTTATTTAATTAAATCTGAAAATCAGTGAGGTGATCACCAACCTACGCTTCACAAGCCCAACTGAATGTATCCACCCCTAAAAAGTGTCACCCCTAAAAAGTGTCGTTCCTTGAATGTCTATTTGCGGTGGTGAGGCCGAACTTGAAAACTTCAAATTGTATCGATACTATTTATACTAAACTATTTTACTACGACCACTACATTCAAAACCTAAAGTTTTTTTTTTTTTTTTGTATAATTAATCAGTTTGATTTTCAGAGACTAATGAGATTACCAAGCTTGATTTCCACATTGCTGACGTAATATTTGTTGAAAAACCTACGAACTAATGTATCACTGGACCAAAACGTAGTATTATGTATTAATTAGAGTTCAGGGTTTTACCTCCCAATATGTGCCTAGTTTTGTAGCCGAAATTTCTGAAATCTTATTCCAGACCATCCATGATTTTTGGGGGAAATTTTATATTTTTTATGTAGTTGAAAAATGTTTTATGGAACTTCCGGTGAGTAGACCAATAAATTTGGATTCGATTAAAGTAATATAATATCTTTATGAGAAAATCAATAAAAGCCGACTAACAAACAGATAATGGAACTTTACAAACTTCTTTCAAGCGAGGGAAATTACTGTGTATTTGTAGAGCTAATGAACCGGATTAAATTTTGATCTGCTTGTGATCAAGGCAACAGCACTACTCTACGTCCTTTGTTATAGAAAAATAATTTATGGTGTATAAATTAAACATAAAGCTGGTCTCTCCACTCCTGTACCTGTCATTCGCGATTGACATTCAAAATGAATAACACGCAACCAATTTGTGGGGATCGTTTACCTACCGTCGTGGCGCCGCTTTATCTGATTTTAAACGGCATTTGACATCTATAAATAGCCCGTCGTAAGGTTGCATGGCATTTTTCCTAAGGCAGTATTCGAGCTTTAATCTATTTATTTATTTAAAGGCGAGGCCCAATTACATAGCAACATCACCCATAATAATTTGAATGGTGTAGATAAAATAAATTACAGTAGACAAGTGGAGGCCAAGTTAAGATAACAAATAAACTAAACATCAATAAAGAAAATAATCCGTCATAAAGAGTAATTAAATAAATAAAGTAATTTTACACTGGTAACCACTTAGGAAAAAGAAACTGGCGATGGGATCATAATCTGCTTAAGGGTGGAGATCGAGTCTGTGAAAAAGTTGAAGGTGGGGTTGGCATCCAAAACCAAATTTGCCAAACGCAAGATTATGTATAGAGGTCGATGTCGGAGGTAGTTAGCTGAGGAGAAAGGGACATAGAACACGGATGGAGAACGTGAAGCGACTCTGGGAGCTCGAAGTCCAACTTTTGAGAGCAAGGCTGGGGTACTTCCATGAAACTGAGGTACTTGGCCTCAGTTTTGTGATATTTTAACATGAAATTCACTTCGGGAAGAAGGAAGAAAAGCTGTAAAACAAATTTTATTGTTAAATCAGATATGTAAAGATCACCCAGGAGGAACCCGGACGAAGTTATATCAACTCGGAATGATTACGTGATGATCAGGGCTTTATCTACATAACAACTGAAACGTTATCTTCAGTAATAACGGTTATAATAACCGGTTTCTATGGTCATGGTTAAATAGGTGTTTGATAATTTACTGAAACAGTTTTTACGACGTCCCATCTGGAGCAAGGTCATACAGACCAGTCTTCGCATTAACGAGAGACGGCCTATTGATTGATGATGTGGGAGGTGTGAGGAAACCAAAAACCGAATACAAACCCGTTTCAGACCGAATCCATGAAAGAAAGAAGAAGAAGAAAAAAAAAAAAAAAAACAGTTGGGTGTGTGTCCACTGCCCCAAATTATAACACGATTGTGAAAGAGATATGTCTTCAGAGCCCACGTCCTGGTAGAAGCATCCAGTACCGCCCAACGCTGCAATTGATATTGAGCGAGAGTGGCCTGGTATGGTTCTGAGAACTTGAGGTGAAGTGCACCTGAGGAGGCAGATGCTCTTCGTAATGTGGTACGTCTTATCAATGTTTTTTTTTTTTTTTTTTTTTTTTTTGCAAGCACGTTTTTCCGTGCGCAAGCTTTCTGCCATTCAATCTCTCCGCCTGAGAGGCTCCACTATAAAGCAGTTTGTCCAGAACACAATCCTGGGAAATAGCCGTGGGGCCTCTCTCGCATCTTCTACAGGCATGGAGCAGCTGCCCGCCATTCAGCTATCCTCCCCAGGGACCTCCGGTCTTTCTGAGAACTTGAAGACTGAAGCGTTGAGGCTCGACTTGCTGTTTAGGGGCCTGATGGCTTGGAAGAAGAGGTTGCTGCCTTTCTGCAGAGGATCTTAATGCTAGTTGTGGAAGCGATCCTGGTGGGACATCAGGAAAGAAATCCTCCTACTTTGGTGCCCTGGAGACGTCGCAGAGCAGCTAAGCAAACACCAGCGGAATAGCAGCGGTTCCAGAAGTTGTGGAAGAAACACTAGCCTCGTGCAGCTGCAGAAATACTGGAGGTAGCTGGAGATGAACAATTTTCGCCCCCTCTTGAGGAGTTAGTGAAATTTTGGGAGTCACTCTTGCTGGTGAAATGGTGGAAACTGGGAATCCCAGTTTTAACCAGGGATTCCTTATATTCTATCGACGTCTGCTGGCCCTATGATATTTCTGCTCGACACTGGGATAATGTCCCGAAGAATGCCAAGCTGCTCATCCTCTAACTGTTACTTCTGTGGGGAAGACCCCCGAGAGCGTTGGGCCGTTCGTAGAAAATTTTCATCCCAAAGAGAAGGAAGTGGGCCAGGAGGTAACAAACAGTCCAATCTCTATATCGTCATTAGTTTTCCGCCACTTCCGAAAGATTCTGGCATGTCGCTTCCAAGCAGCTGGTGTCATAGGTGATATCCAGAGAGCATTGTGTCCTGCGGATGGCAAGCTGAGAACCTAGCAGTTCTTCAAACTGTCATTTCACTGGCCCGCATTAAGAAACGGTAGCTCCATCATGCCGCTCTGGGCGTCGCTAAGGCCTTTGACACTGTAAGCCATTTTGCCCTGACCGATTCCCTTCGTGGTGTCGCAGCACCTGCTCGTTTAATTGAGCAAGCTGCTTACTTGTATCATGTATTTAATTGTCTTATGTCTATTATTATCAACTACGGTTATCTTTATATTTATATATTATCTAATTAAAATAGAACTATGGCTTGCCCCTTGTACTCGACTGTCCAGAGACGACGGACTCCTCCGTAACTTACGTAAGTGAGTTAAAAATTGACTACCTGTATCAGCTGACAATGAGTTTAAAAAAAAGGAAAGAGGAAAAGCACAGGGATTTTCTAAAAATTAAGCCCCCCTCAATAAATATTGGTATAGGACCCTCCCCGCCGTCAATTTTGTTTACCTACCAAATTGGAAGGTAGTTCAAAGAGCCTCCATTTACGAACATTATTGGATGTACTACTACCATTTAACGCGATTTTTTTTACCAAAAGTAATTATTAGGTAAGTAATCGTGAAAAATTATTTCAGTCTTCGATGCATGCCTATGTATTTGTAACAAAACTCTCATGTAATTTTGCTTCCGAGTCTACCTGTAAGTATCGGAAGCAGTATTTTCACTTTCAAGATGAGAAAAATTATTTGTTCCCAAAATCAAAATTTCCACTCGCAACTTACGTTTTTGACCATTCTCAACTATTTTCGTTCCATGTCTGTCTGTTTCTGTGTCCGGAAATCCTTCTCATAAAAAGCTTAATTTCAACAATTTTCATCCGATTTTTATGAAATTTTCTAGGAATCCGCGAGTTATATTCCATTATCAGCTCATCAGTTGTCAGTCCACACTTACAATGCTGCCAAATAGGCATCTTCTATAAGCTATATGAATACTTCTGCCATTCCCATTCTTTGTCCTTCGAAGCTGAAATTTTAAATAGCTTCTCTGTGAGACTTGTCAAGGAGACACACCGATCAGCTGAGTGAGCTACCTATGATCTATACTCCTGCGCTATTAAAATTTAAACAAAAAGCTGCTGGATTTTTCAAATATTTCTATCTAGCTGAAATATAAAAGTGATTCACAAACTAGCCCTAAATTCAGTATTTGATTAGAGGCTCATGCGGAACTTTTCGTGTCGGTACCATATTTTTTAAATTAATTTTATAAAACAATACCGATACTGTATTATTGACATCAATTGATATTTTCTCTATATCAAAACCGATGGATGGATACTTGATGGCGGGTGTCGGTAGGCAACGAGGTGTGCGAGAAATCTTGATACCGTCGCGTTCGGACTAAGTTGTCAGTTCTCTGAAGTTGAGTCCGTCACAACTTTGCCAGCGCTCTTAAACTAAATACGACGCGACAACCGCTCAATGCGGTTCTATAGGCGAGTTATTCATGTACCTACTGTGCAACCCAAGGGCTAAATCACGTTCCTGGAATAGTTACGGAAGGATCGACAAATTCACAAAAGCGTTACATTTTTCGATACGGCAAAATAGGATGAACGCACGGTTGTCTATTGAAGACCGCCATATGCAATACAACCTGAATGCCATTTTTTGAGAAATACGTTTTTTAACGAATTCCGACCTTATGTGCCATAAGACAATTACTCATGAAGTTTCTGAGCGATAGGAGAGCTCCGAGCGGTTCGTTTATCAATTTCAAACCAAACAAACTTAAGTACCCCCATTCTGCTGCACAACGTTACTTGCGTTGCTATGCTTCCTCCATGATCCCCCTGATTGTTGTTTTTTACACGGGAACGAACTAATAAATAATATAACAAGTGAAAATTAAGATTCCCTTCAATCGATTCAAGTTAACTTTGCCCACATACCAAATGTATTGTAGCAGACAACTGGCGTCTATCAACCTTGGGATTTATATCGACGATAGCCGCGGTGAAGACTTCTTCTACTTTTTTGACAAAACAGAGGGAATTCGGGGCTGCAAAGAAATTGGCACCTGTATTCATAACTACTTATTCAGCAACTCTTAAATCGCCCAAAACAAAAACAATCTTCTGGTCAGATAACGGTGGGGGGTGAAATAAAAAACAGGGAATTTTGACCATGTATGTGCTAAAGTCGTTAAACAATTTTTACGACTGGATAACCATTGCGAAAGACAGCGGTCCTTCAGTCCGCTACCCTTCCTCCAAAAAAATGGACTGCCGGGAAGATGAAGGGCGTTGAAATCATGATTCCATGGTTATCCCCAAAAAATCAAGATTTTTTATTCAAAATTTATAATTGAATAAGGTTACTCACATGCACGGACCCACATCTGCGGGTCATTTCTACCAGGTACCTTGTATAATTTTTACCCAGCAGTCCCCAAGAGGCTTCAACTCAAATTTCAGCAATCAAGTTTCAAGTTGTACCTAATTAATTTTTCAACTAAATGTCCCCTCAATATAACACGAGACTCTCTCGAACGATCAAGTTTGTCCCCCACCCCGGCAACTACTTGGAACCGTTCCCTACAAGAAGAACTGTGAGTTCTTCAATTCCGTTCAACCTGTTTAGTGGACATGTAGGTCAGAATGAAGTGTATAGTTTGGTGGACTGGATGCTCGCAAGCTCGCATCTCAAAAATACATAACATCAAGTAGTCAATCCCTTAGTAAAAATGCAGATTAGTTGGATATGTAGATCAGAATGAAGTGTATAGTTTCGTGGTCTCATAACACGATCACATAACAGTTTAGAAACGTAAATGTGACTTTTCATTTGTGACTCATGAGCTGCTCCGAGTTGAACGGAATTCAAGAACTCACAGTTCTTCTTGTAGGGAACGGTTCCAAGTAGTTGCCAGGGTGGGGGACAAACTTGATCGTTCGAGAGGGTCTCGTCAATATAACCAACTCATTATAACCTCAGTTACGTTAAAACTTTTCCCAACCAATATTGTTGCAGTTAAGGTGTTTTGAATATTAGGTTTTGAACAGGTATCTTACGAATAAAAAATGCTCGGCTCAACCCACCAAATTCGTTTTGGTATCGTCGAATTCGTTATCGAAAGTTCTTTACCCGTGAACCCGTCTCACCCTTATTTAACGTAAATTCGACGCATGTCGGCTTTTCCTTCATTACAAAGTTGTTAATGTTCTTACCGGAAAAGCAGGTATAGTCTTTGCGTTAACTAGGGTCCCTATAAATGACCATGTACAATGTCAGCTCAATGGGTACAGTATTTTTCACGTGATTGAGTAACAAAAAGATATGCACCATTGGATTTTTTAAATTGGTATTGGTGGTATAGATTATATAAAAAATTAGAGAAATTGTGTTTTTATTTTTTCAAACTGTTTTACGTCTCATGCTTTCCTTATATTTTAATTACTTCTTTTAAATACAGTTGGTGCAATAAAAGTTTCAATTACCCACCTACTTCATATTCAATCCTTTCTTCAACATTTTGTGATATAAGAATCAGAACATAGGCTGAATTGTATTCAATAAACTAAAATTTGACCTTCCTGGTTACCAAAATAAGTTATGCAAGGGGATGGGCACTTAAGGTGTTTTGGTGGGAATTCGCTAAAAATAGGATAGGGAATTTTAGTTGTTGATTTATTTACTAATTAAACAATAATAAAATGTACACCAGACATGGAAAACTACAAAAGACATTTCATTCATTTTTTTTCTCGGCCATAAACAGTTTTTTGGGTCAGATAGACAATTTTATAAATGGCACTTACGATGTTTTGCATATGTCGGTCTTCAATTATCGCATTATTCAGAACTAACTACTGGTGAAGAAGGAAGGTGACACAGGAAATATGGTGCTGCTAAACAAGCGTTAGGGACGGTGTTTTCGTGTTGTTCAAAAGGCTAGATAATCCTAGGTAACGGTGATACTAGTGAGGCTAATTGATATCACGGAACTTTGTGTCAACATCTCGGTCGGCCCCAGTTGTTTCCTACTGTTCAGCCAGTTGATGGCATCCTTTGAGACGACAAGACTTTTTGATGTTACATGTTTTTAGGATGGCCCGTGAATACATTCTCTACTCTTGGGGGAAAAATCAAGCATTTTAATTCCTCCCTTGATGGGAAAAACAAAAGATCATGGATATGTCTAGTACCTACTGCTTACCAGTTGGTACCTACTACTCAATTGTATACCAACCATGTGCCTTCTTTTCACAAGATTATTCCATTATGGTTACAAAACAATATTAGTTTTTAACTTAAAGTAATAAATCAGCATTCCTTGACACTACAGTGGCTTAGAGGTCATGAAATGTCGTGGTAAAATGAGAGCATTCCAAAAAGTGGCGAACGATTTTCCTACTATGAAAACTATGGGAGTTACTCTTCCCTAGTAACGCCTTGGTTGTACGTGAAAATCAATAAAAAATGTGCCGGTCGGGAAAAAAAGTGTCGCGAAAAATTCCTTGACCCCCAGCCAAAAGACATATCCATGTAAAAAAAGAAGTGAAGTTCCCTTGAATATTTTCCTTATGAAACCACGTACCTATATTTTCAAATTCAGTAATTTCAGAATATATCTTTAGTAGTAAAAAATCATGTTCCGCATTTATTCTGTCAATGCTACCATCTCCTAGCAACAATAGGTGTTCTGGAAAATCATCAGGTTGTTTGTATGACGCATTATTGAACTTTGCATAATATCCATAGACACTATGTGGGCATATTCTCTACCACTTTGTTCAGTGGTGAGATTTTGGAGGAGATTTCTATTTCGCATCTAGGAACACGGAATTGTTGTTTCTTGTATTGACTTTTTAACTTCGAGGTAATAAGGACGCAACAAAATAAACCATATCCTTCAAGTGTGTTGAACTCCGCCATCTAATGAGGAAGTCGGCAGCAGCGGAACGAGTTCACAAAGATAAAGCCTCTTTTGACAATATAATCCTGTACAGTTTACAAGTTCGGCAACGGATCTCGTCCTTGTAAGGCGAAACCTTGCTCCTCACACTTCTTAGCGTCCCGTGCAAAGTTTACGGCAACTTTCCTAATCAAACCAACTACATTCTACGCGAGGAGAATTCCAAGATTTACAAGGTTCGAGATACCAAGAAAATGATGTAGTTGAAATAGGGTCCCAACTCCACAATCTGAATAGTCATTCTCAATGTTCCTATACTGCCTGCGAAGCTATCTACGTGTACCACACCGATAGAAGCCACGAAGAAGACTTATGGGAAAGAACGAAAAAAGCTGCAAATTATTACACAATTGTATTTTATCACACAATGGTATTATTTCTATGTTAGAAACCCCTCCTACGCAGATCATTGGTCTATAATTAATAAACTCCGTATGTAATATATGATCAGAACACGGCGCATCAGAGTGCCTCAGAAAAGGGCTCACACAAAAAACGGGGAAAAAATGCTTGAAGTAATTTACGTTAGCGTACACGCAGAATGGAGCAATGATTTGAGAAAAATGAAATTGGTAAGGTACAATCTACAGCCTAACCCACGAATTCCCAGAAAATGTAATCAGTTTTGATTTCGCGCATGCGCAGGAGCTAATAATCATGCAATTATGTTAAAATTAACATGAAATAATTAAACCATTGTCCCCCAACTATGCACCAAATTTGAGCGGGATTGGACGACTAGGGCGTAAAAAAATGATGCTTAAAGGAATTTCAATTCAATTTCAAGTTCTATATGCAAACTAAGTTATACCTACTAAAGATGGCTTTGGGTTCCTGCAACATCTGATGTAAAACGTAGATTCCACGTTTTTCAATCTTCAAGAGGAACCCAGTCAGTATACCCTCTAGTTATCCGTTAATAAGACATTAATGAATTTCAAACCCTCAACGATTTCTTCATTGGTAATACTGAAATATCGAGTAGGTAAGTACTTCTAAGCCGATCGTACTGTAAATCTCATTATCCATCCTTCTGGCGTCTTCGGTGGTTTATGCGGTTGTAGATCTCCCTCGAAAAAGGTTTTTATATGCCGGAGAGGCTGAGTTACAGCCCTATCGATCTCTATTCTCCAGGGAGTATTACTTGCCCTTTCGAAGAGCAAAAAAAGTCTTCCAGGCAAGTTTTCCCTCATCGATATCCTTTGACAGGTTGTTGACTTGACGTGTCTCGTGGATTCACTGGATGGAATTTTGTCTCCTTCATGACTAAAACATGAATGCTCGTAACTAAGGTTTTAAAATACTGGGCGATTCGAATATTGGTATGACTACAAAAACGCTTTAAATTATTACACAAAGGTTTATTATTTCTATATTGGATAGCCCTTCTACGCTGGATACCTTTCTACAGTTATTAAACAAAGTCTATTATATCATGCATTAGGTATCTAAATATATCTGTATATATGTAGACAGCTACCGTAGAGAAATAAAATAAAATAACCCCCTCCGCATTCGTAATATTTAACACGAGCTGACCCACCAACTGAAAATTAATCATACAAAATTAATCCACTACCTACGCTTCAGAAGTCCCTCTACAGGCGACCCAAGTTGAAATAAACCCAGTTTTGTGATGATAGAATTCGTAGGCGATTTTTCTATGTTCCACCAGTTCTGTCTTGCTCCTATGTTGTTGATTTTTTCCTGTCCGAATTTTAACCCTTAGAGAGAGCGAACGGATGTACGTATAGCGACGCGGGTGGTTTCTTCCGATTTTTTAAAATAAGATCCGTAAATGAGACCACCGAAAAAAACCCATAAATGTTACCTCGAAAATTTTTGAGGTAATGTTTTGTCGAGATTTCCCAAACTTCGTACAATTTAAAGGCTGGGAGATTTATGACCCTGAACAGTAGTTACCAAAACAAAGAAACAAAGGCAGAGTTAAATTTTTCGAATTTTTCGCTTATACCTATTTGTTCAAGTGTCGTTTCGCAACACCTATTTCGGTACTTTTCCGTTATACCTCCCCCCCCCCCCCCCCCCAGTCAATTTGTCTTCAACACGCCCGCCGGATGTTTGGCAATCCTTCTTACTTAGATTACATATTTACGTAGCACTGGTGACAATTTCAAGCTGTGGGAAGAAATTATATTATTTTAAAAAAAGAAGGAAATGAAAGAATCACCGTGTTTTCAGAAGTTGTGCAGGCAACTTGGATCTCTCCAACCATGTTCTTTTACGCATGAACACTTCTGTACGACATTCTCTTCTTTTTTATCACCACCTTTTGCACGGCTTCCGTCACGTTCGCGGTCATAGAATGTCCCCGAGGACATAGTTTCTCATTAGGAATAATCTCGAAATTCTGGAAGAGACGCACACAAAAGTCTAAATCACGGGACTTCACGTACAGGTCGAATATACTGGTAGGCACTTCCATTGTGACTGAACAAAAAACGAATGACCTGCCTTTGCAATTACTATTCCCGTTCCTTATCGCCTGAACTTTGTGAAGAGATTTGTTAGTGAACCAACCGGTTCATCGGGAAGACATTGAACCCAAGCAAGCGCGCAGCGCCCGCAGTCAATGATCACCCTCTTGTTTTTCCAAGAATTCACCAATGCCTCCCTTAAACTGAGAGAACATTAATTAAAATGTGAAAAGGGATCATTACCGGTGACTAGAAACATCGGGCGGGCGTGAAACAGTCGCGAAAGTCGTGAAACAGATGGGGGGATGGGGGGGGGATAACGGGAAAGTACCCCTATTTCCTGTGGCAAGGCGTCCAGCACTAGATGCGGCGATGACTAGCTGAATCTGTAGACCATACTTTTTATTTTGATTTTTAACCGAACGAAAGAAAAAGTTCTGGGACAGTTCTGATGTTTTAAAAAATCGCGGGGTTGGATGCTGCTGGCCAGACGGACGAGAAAGGACGAGTGGTACCCCATGCTCTCTGCGGGAAGCGCATGAAGCTTGCGGTTGCGGATCTGAAACAGTCAGGAGAGTCTCGCGGGAGCACACCGAAAGGCACAACTAGCGCTTCCTTGTGGCATTCTGGGCAACTTACAGTACTAGACAGCTGATCGCGTATCATTGGTGATAACACTGTGCTTTAGATTTCAGGTTCAGGCCTTCAGGCGGGTTAAATAAAAACTGCCCCAATCAACCGAGAGATCCTAGCAAGCACAAAGAGACGGATGAATTCCTTATTATTAACTCTCGAAAAACTTACATAGGTATAGGTACGTAACAAAAAGGACATTACCTAGAAAAATTCCCTATAAGATGAGCTTTTCCAGCCATGCTACATGACTAAAACTAAACTGAGAACTAAAAGACCGAATTTTCGTTAATTTTCTCTCCTCTTTTCGGAATAAATTATCGGCCAATTATATACGAATATGTAGGGATTGTACAAGAATCATCGCGAACACAATGCTTCCACTTTTTGTTTCGCAAAGAGCAAAATACTGATAGCATTGAGAGATCTGCCCTAGACGCTTGACATGAGTGTCACCGAGGAGAGCTGCAAAAAAAGAAACATCAAGATGTATGTACACTCAACACTTATTAGGTATGTACCCTACCCATCGAAACTAGGTACTTCTTCAAACGCTAAACAGTAATTTAATCTATTTTGAGATGGTTGCCAACCGCTTAACGAAATTACTCTTATTGGATCCATTTTGATACCTAACCCACGATTTCTTCCAGATTCCCTAAAAGCAACGAGATTCAAGTGTAAGAGGGAAGCCGGCGAATACAAACATCAGGCACCCGATCAGCTGACTAGTAGCCCGGAATGCCAGAAGGATGCGCTAGTTGTGCCTTTCGGTGTGCTCCCGCGAGTCTCTCCTGAAACAGCCTTTCGGTGTGCTCCCGCGAGACTCTCCTGAAACAGTCTCAACAGCAGCATGGGGATTCGGAACTGGGGAGAGGGGGGAGATCTTGTTTGCAAGGACCGTCTAGATGCGCAAAGATCGGCGCTTCTCGGGTATCTTCGGTAAAATTCGGCGTAGGAACCTGTTTCTTATCCCACTATCATCTCACCTTATCTCTCCTATTGTTCTGCAACCAGGTTTCGCAAAGACCTTATAATACGAGCCTGTTATAAGCTCCTTGGGGGTTTAGTGTACCTACTTATCAACCAAAACATTTTTTTTTCGGCTGTGATTTCGAGTGGGTGATGAAGATCAGAAATGCGGAAATGATCATAGAGTGCCGCTCAAAGTCACGATGTCTAATCCAGCACCTGATGACATTATCATCCATTTGCATTTGGAGCAGGCAAGTATGACGATAAACCGGCTATGATGGCTAGAATTTATTTATAAATAGTTGTTACCTCCTTCACGAAATAAAATCAATTCATTACCAACGAGTACCTACCTTTTTCTATATCAAGAAGATTTTGAGTTTATTTTTATAGGTACTTACGCAGTTTATTTAATGTACTCCACGAACTGAAAGACAATTCGTTATAAACAATATTTTTTGTTATTTATAAAGCAATACTTTTCTACCGTTAACCTATCTTTTTCTATACAATTTTTCGTGAGGTTAATCATTGGTATGCGAATATTTTTGCAGTGAGTGCGGGAAAATGTTACGCCTGGCCCTTGCCTATTTCTGTGTTGCTTTATGTGAATAATACAAATGTACATTGTGAAAAGTGAAATAACGAATAACCAGACGCTTATGAAGTTCGAGATTCACCTTGAAGTGTCCAATGATTGGTACGTTCACCTGAATTCGGTCGGCAGAAGTGACAAAGACGTGGGACGAAGACGATTTCTGCCGAGGATCCCAGCCGATCGATTACCCCACGCGTGCTTTTCGATTCGGGGTGGGCGGCCAAACAAAAACGAAACCAAACGAGGATCACATGAGCCCAAGATAAGAGCTGACCTAGAGTGACCTAACTCTCCCTTTCGTTCATGTCTGTAGTGGTTGTTCTTTCTCCCACATGCATCCGTTATTTGAATACAGTATCCCTAACTTCGTTTCGACTTTGAAAGTACATGAATAGAAACTGATAGGATAATAGCCGATTGTTTACTGGAGCTTGGTTGCTTGAGACAGTGGTAACTACAGGATAACAAAACCAGTCTTATAGCATTAATTAACCTACATATCGGCGGTTGGTGTCAGTCTTTGGGAACCGAAGACCTCTTCCTGAATGAATTTTTCCGACAATTTCATGTTAAAATGTCTTGCAGAAGCTGGAAAATAGTATTGTGTAAACATTCCATACTTTTGTCGAAGCTAAAGGAGTTAGGGATGAGAGGAGTTGAGTTGACGTGATTCCGTTCCTATCTAGAATGAACCAACAAGTTAAAATATGAGATCAACTAAGCGGTCCCAAGTCTTCAGAATTCTCAATTCCTCAAGATAGCGTATTGGATCCAAATTTATTTTATCATTTACTGGTTGATGAGGATGATCAATAGATATTGTGTTTCAGTCCCAAGTTTTCAGAAATTTATAGAACGGGATTCAGCTATATTTATAAACCCAATAATGTTTTGAAGAGGTTCATTTTCTTTCTTTCAAACCGTATCTAAAGTAAATATACTCATATATCTTTCCTCGATGCAGAGGAAACAGTTTCATTGCGCTCTTCCAATCCATAGCCCATCATACGGGATTTATCCGGAAAAAAACCTCCACTTCCTGGCTCGTCTCATTGCGATGCGCCCTCGGCAGGCTTATTCCGCGGTTCATCGCAAAAGAGCCAACCGCTCGCACGTGACGCCAATTCTAACTGGGTGCCCTGCAGACGATCCCCGCAATCCCTGAATAATCTAAAGAGAAGAGCGATTCAGCTCGAATTCATTTGTAATGGCGGACCGCAGACGTGCTCCCTATTATATTGCTTTCTCGCACGTTTTTACGAGTCTCTCGCCGTGGATTACCGTTTTCGCTCTCTCTTTTTATCGATAAAGGGTAATTTCAAGGCAATGATTTTTATACTATCCAAACTCTACTGGACATTGAGGAAAAGTGGGGACGGAAAACCATCAATACGAAGCGCAGCGTTGAGTGCTGCTTGCTTATCAGAAGAAGAAGAACAAAGTATGTTTTTATTTCAGGTTAACAAGAAACAATCATTTTTTTAAATTATTATCATTTTTTTCGTTGTCTACCTATTTGAGTGACTGATGTTAACTATTAATATAATTAGCTATATTTTATATATATATATAAGGTATATATAAAGGTATATTTATACCTAAGGTATATTGGTAGGTGTAAGGATATATATTTATTTATTTATTTATATATATCGAAAAATGATTGTGAATGGTACTGGAACTATCTCAAGTTTATTTATTTATTTATATATATATCGAAAAATGATTGTGAATGGTACTGGTACTATCTCAAGTTTATTTATATATATATATATAGAAAAATTATTGTGAATGGTACTGGTACTATCTCAAGTTTATGTATAGATCACTGATCAGTACGAAATACCGTTTTCTTCACATATTTTTTCTTTGTCTGGAACCAACATGCAGGAACATCCAATTCAATTCAATGTATATGAAGCCTGGAACAATGTTACTTCATACGAGCCAAAAATGATCCTTACGTGTTTACATGAATAATCAAATCAAAAGTCTATTCTGAGAAGCGAGAATGGCTTTAATATGCCCAAGATTTTGCATCATACCTGAGAATAGGGACTGTATATAGGGAACAGTAATTTCAATGATGTGGTTTTCAAAAATTACATTTTCAGTTTTGAAGTCATTTCAAAAGCAGCCTTGCGGGTACCTACGTTATCATCGTCATCCACGCCTTCTGGCCACAAATATCCTATGGCCTCTGGCTCACTAAGGCAGAGGATGATTTTTAGATGCAGAAGCTGAGAATCATCAGCTTGACGCTCACTGATGGATGACCTGGTATCGTTTGGCGTTCTGTTTGACTTGGGATACTGGTCAAGGCTCTGGGGTCGAACAGCCATTTGTACTGACTGTTGGATTTTAATACTCAGCCAAGAGGTTTTCCAGAAAGATATTAGCAATTTCCCAGTTCCGTCAATGATGGGAGCTGAAGTTTAAGGGGTCGCTACTAACTCTCAACCACATGTCATACGACTGGTCTGGTGACTCGAACTCACGATGTGCTCTGTCAATTTGAGAGTCCCAGAGGAACGATATTCATATTCTTGCTGTTTACCTGGTGTTGTCAAAATTCAGGACCCGCTTCTTCCTCAGGCTTTGCCTGAGGGAATGTGAAGTTAAGGACCCGCTGAACGAAAAACGGCAAGCTCGCGTATGCGTCAGTCAGACACCGAAGAGCGGCAAGCGAAATCAAATGGTAAAGTTCGTGAGACATTTAAAAAGATGAATTTTCAGGCTACGGTATTGTTTTAGTTATCATATTTGTAAATTATTTTAAATATTTCTATTCATATTTTTGGAATCTCACTTCCCAATGAATCTCGGTTATGGAACATTTTTTGTAGGTTCGTGGTGTCTCTCGTGTTCGTGTGACCTACGCCTGCCAGCTGTACACACGTTTACTTCATATTAAAATTTTATTCTTCTTTTCCTTTGTGATTCTTCAATGTTATTCATTCACGTTTTTCATTCATTTAATAGCATATTTTTCTTGATATTCGCTTGAGTACAATTTTTTATTGTCATGGAAAACCAATTACCACCTCTTCAAAATCCTGCAACAAGCTACAACTACTTCGGCAGACTCGAAAGCGGCATAGCTATTAGGGGAAGTGCTGCGGCAATAACTAACCGTGAAAATTATGAATAATTCTCCCTCCCTCTGAGTTTTGAGCACCTTTACTGCCACCTGGCGGCCATCTTAACTCACTTTAAGACCCGAAAACACCCTCGCATTATTCCTCCGGCCGTTTTAAGTAGAGGAAGGCTAATTCGGCGGAGAAAATTCCAAAGAATTAGCTCCTCTTCCGAAGGGAATTCTCCGTCGCACAAAAGGGCCACCGGTTCTGACAGAATATTCAAGCTGGACCTGTCGAGTGGCTTCGCTTTCCGAATAACTTATTCGCTATTAAAATTCGTCCCCAAGTCCTCCCCCACCTCCTAACTGCGGTTAATTTGTAAATGCTCAGCCCTCTCGGTTTCAATTTTATTTCTTTCATCGAATCCATTTAAAGCACATCAACTTCTCTCTCTGAAAATAGCTTGGCTTTTCGCAGAGGTTTACCCTTAGTAGAATTCCAGCCTTAAACTAATTAAAACGAACAAAGGGGCTATTACTGGTGCAGTGCACTGTCAAATAAAATATTTTAATTATTCTTGTTTCGTACCGGGTGTTTTGAATCGTGAATTCCGAGGTGGAACCGAATGTCAACCAGTTCAATTTAAAATTAAACCAATTCAAAAATGCTGTTTACTACTACTAAAATACGAATGAACAATTGCATCTTTAATTCGTCACTATGCAACTCGGGCCTTGATCAGGAACTTATCAGCAAACTTAACCCTTAAATAATTGAATAACTCTCTACAAAATAAAAGTGTAAGTAAATGAACTGTTTTCGGATAATGTTAAACAATAAAACTCAATTTGAGAGTTTTCATATGTTTATGTATTTTGAGATTTTCGGGT
This sequence comes from Adelphocoris suturalis, assembly GCA_030762985.1. Lineage (NCBI taxonomy): Eukaryota > Metazoa > Arthropoda > Insecta > Hemiptera > Miridae > Adelphocoris > Adelphocoris suturalis. The sequence continues at coordinate 24,538,613 of CM061046.1, forward strand.
TATTAGGTATTTTAAATAATGAATTCTTATAATCACCAGAGAAAAAAATATGTAACTCCCCCTCGAAAATTATTGGTTTACGTTTCAAAATGCTTAGAATACAAAACAAATCCGCCGTCAGCCAGCCGCCTGGGTTTTCGCGGAAACTACTTGACCAAAGTTCGTGAAACTCATTTTTGGGATCTAGTGGTCCTGAATCGTTGGTATCAACCCTAAAGTGTAGAATTTATAACCTGAAATATTAATAATCGAGATCTCTAAAGCTTTCGAATAAGAGCAATTTATTTATTGTATGAAGGGCGGCCTGATCAAACAGGGACACGACCTGATTCGGGACGAATGCGCCAAAATAGCAAGCCTAACATGGAACGGTGTTGTCACAGAACCAGTTCTTCGTGGAAGTGCTGATGGCAGCCCCGGTTTGGTGGCAGACATGAAGGTTCATGGTGTGTGGGACCAAGAATCCAATATCTCCTTCCAAAGAATGGAAGTCGTGTTTAAGGAGTCCTTAGGCAGTTGGTGTGTGGGACCGTGAGAGACCTGCGTTTTTTGATACCCGCGTTATAAACGCTGACGCAGTCTCTTACACCTCCATGGACTGGCCAACCATCTCTCGCCATGCTGCTCAAGCCAAGCATGGCTACAGAATAGCCGAAGATCTGAGAGGGTCTTTCACGCCACTCGTAATTTCATGCGTTGGAGCATTGCATAAAGAGTATGACGCTTTTCTCAAGAATGCCTCCCTACGCCTTGCCAACAAATGGTCCAAATCCTACGCTCAAGTGATGATGTGGACGCGAGTGAAAACTCAATTCTCCGTCCATCGAGCGGTTTCCATGAGGCTAAGAAGCCCAAGGAAACAAGTCCGAGGACTCGGACTGGAGGACGGAGCAGCAATTTGGCTCCCACAAGACTAACTCCTCACACATTTACGCTCGCTTGCTCGCACGCTCGCAAAAAAAAAAAAAAAAAAAAAAAAAAAAAAAAAAAAAAAAAAAAAACCCTTTGGCATAAATCAATTTCAATTGTTGGCAAACTTTTGGCATACCAATTTGAACTTTTGGCAACTCATTTTGAACTTTCGGCAAATCCATTACGTTTCGACAACTACTGGAGTCCTTGTCCACCTTCATTCCTTCTACAATATTCAATAAAGTGTTTTTTTCTCTCTCTCATTTATTTACTGTAATTTATAGATATCGTCTCACGGAATCGGATGAAACCACTCAGGTCGCTGTCCGATCATTAGTTCGGTTTCCCTACAATGATAGGAAAAAAATATCGACATCATGGGAGTGAATCAGAGTCGGTGGAACATAGTAAAGATAACATCATGATCTACGACGATAGAATCAGCTGAACTTTCGTTACTTATAGATGAAGCAGTGAAGCGTAGGTAGGTGATTCATTTTACTTCCTTAGTTTTCAGTTAGTGGGTTCTTTCGACCCTCGTCAATGTCGATTTCCTTAGTTTCTAATGTACTATTGTAATTGATCATCAGTTCTTGTTAAGTACAAAAAAGTGTAGGCGTTTTATTTAATTAAATTGATTATTTCTCGATAGACGTCAACGCCTACCTTATATTTAGATTATATATATTAGATTCTGTGTTCTGTGTCCTAAGTAGTAATCAATAAACATTTTTGTAGTTATTTGCAGCGTTTTTCTTTTTTAGCACAAACCTTTTACTAAATTAGATTTTTTACTAAATTAACGATTACACTTATTCAAACTAACATTTGAATTTCACTCATTCTGACATTGTTTTCAATGACAATCATTAATAGTAGTAATATTATGTTGAGTTGCTAGGCAAACCTTTACCGCCGCATGTCAAGAATACTAAAGGTTACGAATGAGGAAGATACAAGAATAAAGTGAAAAAAGAATTACTTTTTCCCGTAAAAGAGATAAAGTCGGCTCCTCCATGTGAGGCGAGAAGTGCGAATTCCTCAGACGCATATTCTCGTATAAAAATCCAACGAACGAGATTGGAAGGGCGAAAAAAGAATTCTAGGCCCCGAGATCTGAGGTCTTGATTTCTCTGCTGTCGAGTTATTCAGGGCAGTGATGTTGAGATCAGATATTGTAGATTTAATGAGGTTTCATAAAAAGGAGATCACTTCATCGCATCAGATGAAAGGTATCGCATGAAGATGAACGAACATGAACTTACTGTAATCAAAATTCCTCGCGATACACTGTTCCGATTCTCCATCATTGCATTTTACGAAGACAAAGCCATTCTATCTGCGACTCTGATTCCACGAAAACCCGAGACGAAAGATTCACTCTTGGTACATATCGAAGCCTCGACGTTACCACTCTCTACTGACGAATTTGATAACTTTAGGCGAATCTAAAACAGCTGCTTCAAGTCGAAGAGATACCACTACCTAACAGCTTGACAGTGTAGAGGTTAGAGCGCTCCGCTCATTTGGATTCGAATGACTATTACCGGGAACCATATTTTTTTGGAGGGATTACTGTAAATGTATACCACCTCACCTGTACAGAGGAAGATTATGCTTGTGGGTTCGGGAGCGGTCCATGTCTTTTTGGATTTTTTTAAGCCCCTCAAAACAATAGCCTATGCCGGCAGATCCTGTTCGCCTGGCATTGGCGAATGGCTGGCACTGGACAAGCCTGATGACGGTGAAAAACTGAGCCAGCACCGGCAGTCGTCACAGCTCTGCACACTGGCCAACGGTGACTGGCCGACAAAGGGAACCACAAACCACCACTACTGTTTATCTCCCCTCTACGTTGTCAGCTCCGTTCTCCTATTCATTCTCTATTTATTTATAGTTCCGAGCACCTGGAGTATAATTTGATCAATGAGAAAGAGGAAGGAGATATCAGTGAGAACTAGAAGCGTTTCTACCAGTCATACGAAGCTGTAGTGAAAGAACTTGGAGGAAAAATAATAGAAGAAGAGGAGAAAGAAGTCATTCCCTCTTCGAATTTACAGGTTTCGAAAGTTCGAAGTTTCGATTGTTACGTAATTAATATGGCTTCAATTGATGCGTGATTAATATGGTTTCCATTGGTATGTGATGAATATGGTTTCGATTTGTATGTGATTATATTAATCATGGTTTCGATTAAACTGCAAAACATACCAAATCTACCAAATTCAAAGATATAAAAACTTTGAATTGCGGAATATTATTTAGGACAGTTTCTTTTACATCTTTATTTCTGTTTTATTTATATTTTATACTCTAATATCGCATGAAAAAAGTGCATCAACAAAGACTTCATCACAATTTCACTCAAAATTTTGCTAAAATATGTAATTAAAATAAGCTGAAAAGTCGATAAAATTGCAAAATGTTTTTACTAGCAGTTATAATAGTGATTTTAATTGCAGAAGGTTGTTCAGTACCATTTGTTTGCCATTTATCTGAACGTGAAAAAATATGGTAAACAAAAACTGCCCGAACACTTGGGGAGAGGTGGGGAGCTATTAACGTATCTACTATTGAAATTTGAACGTTTGGTGTGAAACCATATACTAATTTCATAATTCTAAGTCTCAAATATTCTAAATTCAACTCAAATTACTTTCCATTCCATATTATTCACAATCACCGTCACAATCATCGACTTTATAATGGTTTTGTTGCTAGTTAAATTAAAATTTTGGAAGGTGGAAGTTGTGTAATTCTAACGGCGAGCACAACTGGTAAATTATTTACAAATAACGTGTAAATGAACTAATTTCCACTCTTCATTGTTGTTACGAAACGTTTGTTCCGGGACTTCATATCATGAAGAATGGCTTCGTCAACGACTGGACTGTTACTGTCCTGTTATTCCGTTGAAAATAACAAATTGATAAACTGGAGGGAATAATATCGTCTCTGCCGAGGCTTAAAAAGTATAATATAATATTATGTATACTTGTACAGTCAAATATGTATATCGCCTTGTTGAAATTTTTCCTTATGAAATTATTGTGCTGAAAGTAATAAAATACAGTCACGATGAGGCAAAATTTAATTCACCCATAAATATAATTTGTGTTTTCGTCTCTTACTGCAATGTTCTGTGAAAATCTGTAATCTGGGAGACGTTAAAAATATGAGGAAGCTCGCGGCAAGTCGTTCCCAAGAGAAAACTCCATCAATCACCTTCTCTTTCACGACAAAAGATAAACATGATTTTTCCCCACTTTTTCTTGGGGAGGGAAAAATGACTTCAGTTTTCCCCCATTCAGCCGGGATTACTGCTTATTAAAGAAAGTAGCTTGGTAGCACGGTTTTTGGGGATGTCAAAGAGAGCCCGTTATCACCGCGCTAATGAGTTTTGAAAGATATGAGGCGTAAGGCCTTTGATGTTGATGGTTCCTATCCTGAATGGCGTATCCGTTAGCCAATAAGTTCATACCTACGAAAATAAGTCCGGCTCGATGATAAGGAAAAAAGAACATTGATGAGCTGATACTGTCTTTTTTTTTTTTTTTTTTTTTATGAAAAAAATGTATTCCTATTAGAATAGTGAACTCATTATTCTTGAGCATCATCATATCATATCATCATATATATCGTCATCTTGTCCCTGTACGCGACGATGAGGGTCCACCGCGGCAATGCATCCACCAAGACGTTGTCGCAAAATGATGCTCCGGCCAGTGTTTTGCATATCCTCTCTTACGATTTAATCTATTTCGCACTCAAATTTCCCTTTTCCTAAAATCCAACTTCCCCTCATTTAAAAATTGAATATTTTTTTAAATTTTTATTATTCTTCTTCTTGATTGCACTACACCCCATTTGTGAACCTGCCTCTAGACTGGGCTCTATCCTGCATTTTCCTCCGCCCCAGCCTTTCTCCAAGGACGTTTAGATCACCCTCCATAACGTGCATCCAAGTATTTTGCGATCTACCACGGAGCCTGCATCCACCTGCACAACCGTCAAGAACCCTTTTCAAGGGGCTCTCTGGGTTTGCACGAAAAACATGTCCAAACCACCGCATTTTTACACTTCTCAGGATTCCCGTATTACCAGGTCTCGCTTACAGCTGCTGAAGCTCACTGTTTGTCCTTATTCTACATTCGCCACTCTCGCAACCTGGTCCGAAGATTCTTCTCAAGATTCTTCTCTCATATAACCTCCAGTAATTGCATATCACAATCCGTAAGTACCTAATATTCTGCTCCATACGTCACTATCGGCCGAATTAGGGACTCATAAATCCTGATCGTAAGGCTACTGCAGAGCACTCTTTATTTGACGATGACCAGGAGTCCAAAATAGCACGGTTCTGGGCCAACAATCTTGTTCGCGCCTCCTTGCTGGATTCATTGTTAGTTTTCAGAATAATACCATGTTATTTAAATTCCTTAGTATTGCCAAACTCAATACTGCACAACAGCTCATTTTTATCACACCTGAAGGTTTCGTCAGACCTCTTTGTTAATATTATTTCCACTTCCTCTTCTACTACTCTTAGCTGGGAGAACTCCTATTCTATTCTTCCAAGTATAAGCACTGCAAGGACGGTATCATCTGCAAATACCGAAATGTCTTGCATATTTGGCGATAATTTCGGTGACCGTTTCTACCCTCAAGTCTCGATGAATATCATCATTCCGCATGAACCAGGGGGCCTGAACTATACTTCTCAGTATTATATTTTGTCGGGTTTGGATTGTTTTAATATTTGATTTTTTCGCACAACCCCAAAGCTGAATCCCATAGGTCCAGATAGGGCGCAGTATCTGTTTATATATGAGTAATTTATTGTGTAGTGAGAGATGGGAGTTCCTTCCCATCAACCAGTACATCTTTCTGAACTTGATTTTTAGTTCCTGATTCTTTTTTTCAATGTGATATTTCCAGTTAAGTTTGGAGTCAAGGTGCATCCCTAAGTATTTTACAGTGCCAGAGTATGGAATTTTATTGGAATTGATCTCAACTTCTGGGGCTATGATTTTTCTATTAGTAAAGTTGATATGCACTGACTTTGATTCATTTAGTTTCATTCTCCACATCTTGGTCCAATTGACAACCTTGTTAGTGGACGTCTGTAGATTGCGAGTTGCAGTTTCAGCGTCATCTCCAACAGAGAGGATGGCAGTATCATCTGCAAAAGTAGCTACAGTTGTATTTTCCTGTTGTGGAAGATCTCGTGTGTACAGCAGGTAAAGTACTGGGCCCAGGACACTGCCTTGCGGTACCCCTGCTTTTATAGGCTTCAAGGCAGAGTACTGGTCACCCTGCTTTACCCTGAAGTGTCTGTTCGCTAGGTAGGATTTTAGGAGTAAGTAAAACTGTTTTGGGAGATCCCTGTGCAGTTTATACTCAAGTCCCTTGTGCCAGACCTTGTCAAATGCCTGGGCCACGTCCAGAAAGATACTGGCACAGATTTTTTTACCTTCCAGAGCCTTTTCTATTATGTTAGTGATTCTATGAACTTGATCTAGCGTAGAGTGGCGTTGCCTGAAACCGAATTGGTGGTCTGGTATCAATTTTCTGTCTTCAATAATTGGTTTAAGCCGTTTGAGTAACAATTTTTCGAACAGTTTTGATAAGACAGGGAGGAGGGATATGGGTCGGTACCCCATCTTCTCATTTGGTGATTTTCCTGGTTTGGAGATCATTATGACTTCCGCTACTTTCCACTGGGAAGGTACATGTCGTAACCTGAACGTGGCGTTGATGATATGAAGTAGTTTTGTTATAGCCTTTTCAGGGAGCTCTTTCACAATTCGACCGGTTATCAAGTCATAGCCAGGGGTCTTTTTAGGATTAATGTTGCCCTTAATTTCGTCTTTGAGTTCTTTTAACGTAACGGGCCGAATATCAAGCTCATCCGTTTTTTCTATCAGTGTTGCGTTTTCTTCAGGTGACTGTACTGGAAGAGGTTGAAAAGTTTCATAGAGATGATCTGCAAAAAGTTGAGCTTTCTCTCGGTTACTTCTGGCCCATGTCCCGTCATCCTTTTTGATTGGAGGAGAATGAACTTTAGGTCTATTTATATTTTTGGTTACCTTGTAGAGGGAGTATTCGGTGTCTTTCTCTGCAGTTAGGTTACTCAAAAAATGTTCAACTGATTGGTTATCTATTGATCTAATAAGATATTTAAGTTTGTTACCGAGTCTATTGAGTATAGTTTTGTTTTCAGGGGTTCTGTTATTCTTCCATTTCCTTCTGGCTTTACGTTTGGCGCACAGGAGATCCCTTACTTCTAACGGATATGATTTCGAATTAGTGTCATAGTTACTGTTTTGGTTTATTGGGGTACATAACCAGGCTGCTTGTTGTATGTTATTGATGAATAAGTCGAGTTCGTCTTCCAGTTGTTTAGGGGTTTTCAGAGGAACTTTAAGGTCGATCGATGTTTCCAATTGCTGCCGGAAACAGGACCAGCAAGTATTTCTATTGAATAAACTCGGAGAATTTTCACTAATGATTACTTTTTCACTGATTGTTATTATGACAGGCGAGTGGTCAGAGGGTAGGTCATCGCTGTCCTCTAGATTTATGTAACCACTTGAGATACCTTTGCTTATAAAGAAGTCTATTAGGTCTGGGGTTTTGTTAGCATCCGTGGGCCAGTATGTAGGCCTTCCAGTTGAGAGGAAGTCGCACTTGAAAGAAGCTGCTGCTTCATACAACTCTTTACCTTTAGCCGTGGTTAATCGCGAACCCCAGAAGGTATTTTTGGCATTGTAGTCACCTCCTATTATAAAGTTGTTACCAAGCGATTTAAGAAGGACCGTATAATCATCTTTCTTTAAGTTAAACCTGGGGGGACAGTATATTGCGGCTATACTAAAGCTTTTATTATTGAGTTGTACCTTGACCGAAGTTACCTGCATTTTTTCCTCTTCGATTTTTGGTTCTTCATGGTGAGCGATGTTAGCTTTAATGAGAATTGCCGAACCTCCTCTAGCTTTATTACTTGGGTGTAACGTATGATAACACGTGAATCCTCTTATTTTGATGTATGACGTCCGAGTGAAATGGGTTTCATAAATAAGTAAGATGTCTATCTTGTTGGAGTGGAGAAATAATTCGACTTCCTTAATGTGATTTAGCAATCCGTTCGCATTCCATGTTGCTATTCTTAAAGTCGGTCCCATTAAATTAGTCCATAGCTAGTAAGTCCTTTTTCTTGCTTAGTTATTCTTTCAAATAACTGTTTATTGGTATGTTTTTGTTCATCCAGTCTTTCCAGTATCTGTGCCAGCATTTTTTCTGTGTTCGACACATTAACCTCTTTTTTAGCAACGGTAGCATATGAAACCTTTGAAGTAGTTGCTCCTGTCATGGTTGTAGTAAGCGATTTCCGCCTATTAAAATTCCTCTCAACTGAAGCATCACGCTTGGTCTGTTCTTTCAGTTGGGGTTTAGTAATTTTGTTTCTCATTCTTTGTAGCTCCTTAGCTACCTCGCATCCTCGATAATTTGCTGGATGATTCCCTTTGCAGTTGACACATTTGGGGGAATCCGCTTTGTTCAGGGTACATTCAGAAGTTTTATGCTTTCCAGCACATTTCACACAAGCAGATTCCTTCCCGCAGTAGGATTGGGTGTGCATGTATGACTGGCAATTCTTACATTGGGGAATGAGTTTAGAAGTTTTTTTCACCGGCTCAATCTTCACAATTATGTTGAGAATGGCCTTAACACTATAGATTTTGTTTACATCCTCATTTTTGTCGAAGGTTAACATAAAGAGAGGAAGAGGTTTATGGATGGTTACAATTTCACCACTATCATTTTTCCTTTTCTCTTTCTTGAGAATGTTGGTAACATCCAGGATGGCAAGACCTTGCTCCTTAAGGTCTCCAATAATGTCAGTCTTCTCACATGTTTCATGTAAACCTCTAGCCATGACCTTAATAGGTCTGTCTGCTTTATCTTGATATGTGTACCACTGTTTTTTATCTGAACGTAGTTTGTCTGTGATCAGTTTCCAATTAGATCTTGAATCTACGTTTATTTTCCAAACGTTATTATTGAGAGCAGTGACCTTGAATTGCTCTCTAGGGATATTCAGTAACATATCTTTGAGGGCTGCGTAGCTCTTTAGCCCTACAACATTTATGGGTGGTGGAGGAGGGTCCTTTTTAGGCTTAATCATTTCTACCTTGGATACGTCCTTGTCAGTCTTAGGCGTGTTGGTAGGCCATTCAACCTCCGGAGAACGCCGAGCCTTACGCTTCTTGCGGGCCCTTTTTAGGATCCAGTCAGTTTCTCTCGACAATTCATCTTCGTCCGTACTGTAGGATGTAGGGACGTTGGGTTGAGTCAATTCCGATGTCCTTAGTTTTTCCTTTTGATTTCCATTTAATTTAACAATATGATCGTTAGCTTGACTGAGGTAATCGCATAAGGCAGTTATAATAGAGTACAAATGATTGAAAGCATCACTTACGTTGGGGTCAGCGATCCGAAAGGCTCTTGTTATTATGCGGTGTTGCAATAACTCTTGCTTTGTTTGATCAACAATGTCCTGGAGCGTCTGCTCGCCAACAGCGTCGGCCTTGTCGGTCGTGCCACTAAATAAACATTCCCAAAATACCGAAATGTAAGAGTTTTTCTGCGATAAATCTTACTGGAGTTATTGGTTTTTAGCTTGCTGACAACATACTAAAGGAAGAGATTAAAAAATAAAAGTGAAATGCAGCAATCCTTTCGAACACCACGAGCTACCTCGAAGAGCCCAGCAATACTGGACTATTGTAGAATTACTGTGCCTCCCCCAACTTCGTCGGCAGCGCAACTTGCTCTCTGAGACCGATTATAATGAATTTTTAGAATGTGTCCAATCATCACTTCATTCTGACATAAAAATTTTCTGGAATTTCGTTAATTATAAGGATGGCGTGAACTCCCTCCCAGAATGTATCATTCATTATGATGTTTGTGCCAACTCACCATTGGGCTCACCAACTTCTTGCTTCATCATTTTACAGTGTCTAAAATACGCCAGTGTCGGTATAACCCTATTAACCCCTGCACTGATGTGTTGTCTATTGGTGGCATTGGACCAATTGAGGAAAATGTTTTTCATGCTCTTGAGACACTGGATCCCCGCAAGGGGGTTGGTCCGGATGGTGTTCCAGCTTGTCTATTGAGTTCTTGCAGATACTCACTGGTTCGGCTCTTGACATTACTCTTCAACAAATCTCTGAGCAGTGGTGCTTTTCCAAACAAGTAGGAGGAATCCTTCGTCTCGCCAATCGCAGAGCGAGCAAAGGTTAGTTATTGCAAATAATGAACCGAAATGACTATACAATATCTTCTTCGCATAAATTTGGCCTATTTTTTAGAATTTGTCTATTTTATCAGAACGAATTCAGAATTTTATGAAATAATTTTCCATGCACTGATGCATAGGTACTGTGATAGTTTCTAAAAATAGCTGGTTTTGGAAGAAAATGACACTTTTAGCGAACTAAAATATTTGTCAGACGGAGCTGTGATTGAAACTGCCTTCTTCGCCTGCCCTTCTTAACACGCAATGAGGATTCGTAGCGATTCGCTCATGAGTCATCGCCGCAAAATATTCCAACGGGAAGGCAACGAGAAAGGAAACTGACGGCCCACTAGCCGGAATTCGAGGAAGTAGACGCGTTGAATCGAATTAATCCTATAAGTTTACAGCAGGCCATTTATAATTCAAGCGCACTCCTTGCCGTTCGTTGGAAGCTTTTAGCTCCCGTATTTGGAGAAGGAAGGATGGTAATGGTAGAGGAGGTCCCCTTTCAAAGCTTTTACGCCAATGGCGATGTTTGTAGACACGATCGTCGATTCTACTAACTTGTTCGTGTAACGTTTCAATCACAATCCATTGGCAAGACATTTTGTTCCGTTAAACTCAATAAATAGATTTGTACTGAATAGCCGTTTGCCTACTTAAGTTCTCACTAGTTGTACAAAACCCTTGCACTCATTTAAAGAAAGTAATTTTTCTTCCAAATCTATATTTCACTAACTGTTGGTTACTGAGCTTTAATAACATTGCAAATTTTTCAATGCAAATCGCACAACATTTCGTCATTGCAATGGTTTTGGCCTTGAAATTGAGATTTGAACCAGTTAGTCATTGAGTTGAGCTGAATTCTGGGTGGTTTGACAATTTAACTACCAAGTAGGTACTATTTAAGTACCTTGCGAATAGAAATTAGTGCGTCTTAAACAGCTGCTAAATGCTATCTTATGAAATGACTTTTCCAGCAGGACATAACATTGTCTATTAGTTTAACAAAATCTCACATATGGTAGACTCCCCTCGATCGTGAATGACTTTTTCTCTACTGCGTACTGCCCAGATGATTGATGAAAGAGATGAGTGATTAAGAATTCGTGAAAAAGGCAGGAGTAGAAAAACTTCACCAATGTTAGCGATTCAAACGTTATAAATCCAGAGTAAGTGTTATCAATCCAAAGTAAATTGTCGGTACCCCATAGTATATAGCTAAAGACTAATGTATTCAATTTCGTCAGTAAGACCATGAAATTCAAAAATTAAAAAGTTAACCAAGTGATTTTACTCATGTAAAAGGGTGATATGCAATATGGAATATGCAAAGCATACCTTGATATGAGACTACAGCAACAAACAGATCACAGCGGTAAAGTGGACGAGTTGGAGCATAATATGTCGTCCGATTCATAATTTATTTACTAAATTACTCTTAGTTACCTTATTCCCCCAAAGCTTCGTTAATAATATGTAGACTGAATTACTTTTAGTGAAATTTCCAATTTAAAATCATTGTAATTACAAATCATTGTGGTAAACAAATGAGCAATATTTCGATGTATAAAATTATTAAAATCGTGAAACTACAATACTATTGTAGTAACATCGTAATTGTAATAATAATATAATGAACAATAATAACAACTATCTTGGTTTTAATGAGACAAGAAGCCACATTCATGAAAAAAATGTCTAAAAATAATGAATTGAAGAATGTAATTTTATTGATAATTCTAATACATTCATAATAGCCTGTACTATAATCTCGAAAAATGTCAAACTACTCACATCGTAATCATTGCTAGAAAACAGTAGTCTAGCTACTTGAAACTAATAGCTACAAACTTCACTCAGTAGATAATTGGATAAACAACTACTCATCACAGCTGTTGAAGTTATTTCGAATTAATACGGGTTGTCCTTTTAAATAAGGTGCTGGGGCAATAAGTTAGATCTACTCAAACTCTGAAAATGGAAATATATCTAACGTCATCCAATCTACGTGGACCTGCCGTTAGACTGGTCTTTAAACGACTTCAACATAACTTCAACAAGAGATATGAGAACATGGAGTGACGCAATCTTGCTTACTATGAACTTGGTATTTGAAGTAATGGGATATTTGAAATGTTAGTAAAACTGGGGAGGTATTATTCTGCGTACAATAGAATCTTAGAATTCAATAACGTCCTCAGACTTGCCTGACTCAGCAGTGTTCAAGTCAAGCAATGTTCACTTCAAAGTTCCTGAAGCGAAACATTGTTGATACGAAACTTTCACCTTACAAACTGTTGCTTCTTCCATGAAATTCACCCTCAATCTACTCTGAAGCCCTAGATTTGTTTGAAGGAATTGGATTCTCACAATTGATTCTCGGAACTCTGTCGTAAGAACTAGTTTTAACAATTAGGTATTGAGATAATGCATCTTTGATGTAAAGAAGATATAAATTCCAAGGGTAAAAAGTCATGGCAGAAAATTCAAAGGTTTTGTAAGATATTTTTCAACGTTTTCTAAATTATGAATGCTTGCTTATAAAAAGTTATTCAAATAATTTAAGTTAATACTTTTATCAATGCTTTGTTTTTCAGAAACGTAACTATTCCATGTGTTTACTGACACCAATTACAACCAATAGGTACGCATTATCCTTTTCATCTACGTTCATGTCGATTTAATAATAGTTTAACTTCGACAAGGTCTGGTTAATCCAGACCACTCAAGTAATACAAATAAGACCCTATAATTTTTGAGCATTTTTTCTTACACCTACAAATGACAAAGTGTGACAAAAACACCTGATACAGGGAATAACTTTGTGTTGAAAATTAGTTTAACCAGATGTGTCTTACATTTCTAATATAACAAATGCTAGCCAGAATCTGAGAAAGTTCATAATTATTCACTTGTATAGCTCGATGGAAACGTCAGTACGATGTGCGAACCAGCTGTCAGCAAGATCGGCGTTCTTCGTGCATTCAGAGCGAAGCATCTTCTGAAGAGGTGATGCCCCCTGAAGAATATTCACAGGGTGACATCACTTCTTTCAGAAGACGCAATCACTACCCAGAGAAGACAATGACGAGATCTCAGCCAAATCTAATCCAAAATACATCCAGAAACTAGATTCTAGCAACAATTTGGTGTGGGGTGTACATCTTGGCCAAAAATTACTGACTATCTACTTTTTAGCGCATTTCCGTAAAGAATTAATCTATTGCAATGGCTCCAAAACTTTTAAAAAATGTGTTCATTGAAATCCGTTTTTAGGAATCATAAACATGGGTCCTAGAGTTCAACACATTTTCATATATGTGTACATATGCGTCATTCCAGACGATAACTCTCCTTAGAATTGAACTATCAATTCCGTTCATGCGCCGAAAAATCAAGCTTTCCAAATGAAAGGTTGAGTTTGTTGGCCAGCATTTTTTAAGTACATTTAATTGCTCAAATTTAAAAAAATCTCAAACATCACTATAAATGGTTAAAAACGGCTAAAAATTTATTGTTTATCAGAATTTTAGTCAAAAGAAGCTTGAAAATAATGTTGAACTAAAGCATTAAAACGATTTTTTCGCATTCCATCATCATTGCATGCTATGTACATCTTCTAACACTCCGCATTCCTCACAGAGCTGTGAAGATGCGTAATTATATAAGAATAATGTTGTGTTGAATAATCCATGGCCCTTTCTTTTAAATAAGCTTGATACTTATTTTCAACTCGAAACATCTCATAGCATAAATAAGTAACTACCTATTACAATGTTTTCTACTGAAAAAGCAACCTGAATTGAAACTTTTTTCATGTTTACTGTGGAGAAATTGGGCATTATGTGGACACATGTTCTCGAAGCTCCGAAATGTTGATTCTGTAGATTCAGACAATCCTTGCGCTCCCTGCGGAGTAAGTTAAAAGTTCCAGTGACATGGAAGAATACCTAGTTCCTGAAAATCATGTTTTGTACCGCTATAGAGACAAGCTGTTAATTATTGAAAGTGCTTTTCGACATTCATAACTCAAATGTTCTAATGATGGAATTTGTTCTTGAGTGGATGTACCAACCAAAAGGAATCTGAAGCTGGTCAGCAACAGGTTCCCATCAAACCGATGTTTTTCCTCCCTCAGAAAAATAGACCACCGTAAAAGTGACCCCTCTGCTCCTCGTCTCGCTACCGACGTCGTTCGGTGGTTAAATTAAAAGCGAATAAAGCCGAGTTAAGGGAACCCAGATTGCCGTGAAAGAGGGTTAGCCGACCCCCCGCCTCTCGGGACTAAGGAATTCTTCGTACCCCCTGGCCTTTCCTTGCACGGATCCATCAACCTGCTGGCTTCATTTCACCGATCCTACTCGTAATTTATTACTCGAGAAAGAACTTTTCGCCCAGGACCTTCACCACAATTTACACCATTCGTTTATTTCACTCTTAACTAGATAGAGAGAGCTTACTCCTGAACTAAGCAACTCAAAGATTAAGAAGTACAATTTGACTACCACCTATGATGAAGAGAGAAAACTAGTTGTAAGCCCCTTTTCACGTACTCTACCAATTTAGGGTGGTGTTAATAACAGTTTTCGGATATAAACCCATTTACCATCCACACTTTGAAATGTTTCTTAATCATCTCGTTGAATTTTGGAACGGATTGTTCCAGTATGCTATTTACTAGCACGGGAGTTAGTAATGGAGATGCTAACTCCCTCTTAGGGTAGTTCAAGAACGAAAGAGCGGTGATTACAAAATTGCTCAATGGTAATTTTCTACATTAATTTCTCCAAAAAATGGTCAGTGTGTAATAAAATCATATCACGCCCAAAATGCTCCTGGGCAAGATATGGTTGTTCAACGTCTTCTTCTTAGAAGAACATAATGAGCTCTTCTTGCTCAAATATTTACATGGTGTGCCATACTAGGGTACATTCTCTCCGAAACAATGAAAATAAGCTACCATCTTGATGGTCTCAAAACCCGATAAAACTTCCATCTTATCAGATCATGTCGACCAGGCTTCTCTCTGTACCGTTGAAGGTCATTGAACGAATTGTACTTTACTATACTACTGGACTACTGGACTCTACTCTAGCAATCTCGTCCGAGAAATTTGATTAACGCCAATCCCATTCATGTTCGCTCCAGTTGCACAGATTTACAAGTTTTATTTTTTGAAATCGTCTTCCAAGTGGGGTGTGGCACATCGCTTCCCCTAACCGTAACAGGAACGTGTAGATCACTGAAATGTTTTATACAATCCTAAAAAATTCCATAGCGGAAAATAGTAAATCAATAAGTAGCGTAAAACGTAAAAATCGATCATTAGGAAACGGGAAAGTAATTTAAATAATTTGCGTTTGTGCATGCGCAGACTGGTGAAATGATTTGAGGAAAATGAAATCATCGGGGGGACCATCCACAGTGTAACCCGTGTTACACGTTCTCTGAACATTTCATCAAAATCGGATGTAAAAATCTGATAATAAATTAAGTTCGTTACAAGGAACACACATCCGAGCATGTGCAGAAGCTACTAATGATACAGTCACGTTGAAATATATATGGAATGCTCAAATCGTTCTCTCTCTACTATCCTCCATCGAACGACTAGGGCGTAGAAAATTATGGTTGATGGAGTTTACGTTTGCACATGCGCAGAGCGAATTTTTTGTTTGGGAACAATGAAACTGCTAGGATACCATCTACACTCCAGCCCGAACATCTTCCGAAAGTGCCATCGAAATCGGATGAAAGCTGCAAGTAACAACGGTTTGTGGACTCACAACAGACACATAAACACACAGACACAGACAAACGGACACGGAACGAAAGTCTTTCAGAA
The DNA here is from genome assembly GCA_030762985.1 of Adelphocoris suturalis. Lineage (NCBI taxonomy): Eukaryota > Metazoa > Arthropoda > Insecta > Hemiptera > Miridae > Adelphocoris > Adelphocoris suturalis. The sequence goes on from CM061046.1 coordinate 24,554,680, forward strand.
TGCTCTAAAACGTAAAATGAGAGTGAAAATATTGATTTTAAAGACAAAAATTTGCCGTCTCCCGAAACTGAAAGCCACCTTCTGCTACCTATAGGTAGACTTGGAAGCAAAAATGGGTGTGTCACTCATCGGTTCTTTCAATCAGCTTACTTTGATGTAGAAAAAGTATCGGAATACAACCTAGCAGGAAGAGCTACTCTTGAAACTCCAGCCCCATCTTCCCAATAATCTACTTATAGCTACTGAATAATTCATCACTGCCTTCCGGACCGAACATTTGAGTCACAAGTCAAAGGGAGCCCTTCAGTAGTAGAAAAATAATAAACCTGAATGAGGGCTTTTGTTTCACAAGGGAATGCATGGGTTGCATACTTTTATACACTGTTCTCAATTTTGTCAACCGAGGGAATGTATGTTGACGATCGGATTTATGCCGAATGCTATACAGATTCATTAGAAGAAACGAGGAACCTCCAAGTGCTCTTAATGGTACAAGGTGCACCAAATGAAGATTAAAATAAACTCACAACTCCTCTGCTGTGACATATTTACACAAACAACCTCAACTACAAAACATATTGGTAAGTAATGCATGCATTACAGGGACATCCCTATGGATGGACAGCATATAGTTTAGGTGAGGGTTAAAATAAGATAGAAAACAAAAATACCATGACTTCTCGAAATTACCCCCGACAGTAAATTTCAACCATAAAACTTACAGCATGAAATTTGAAACTCCTAAAATATTTCTCAAATTTTGAACTAATTCAGAATTGAACAAAATAAGATAACACAAATCTGACGAGAATAGTTAATACATCATGATTTATAACTATTATCCCCTCCATTCACCCCCTCCCATGATGAAATATGAAACTTCTGATATTCGATCCAAACTGATACTAGACCGGGTTCATAGATGAACGAATGAAGAATCACAAAAATCGGACGAGAATTGTTAAAACATCATGATTAATCAGTATTATCCCCTCCACTCACCCCCTCCTATGATGAAATTTGAAACTACAGGACTATATCAAATTCCTAATGAAAAAAAAATAAGAATCATGAAAATCGGTAGAGATTTGTAGCTAGGACAGTGCTTGAAAGAATTGGTAACTATCCCCTCTACTCCCCACCATGATAGCAAATCCAATATTCCTAAGGTTCGTTGCACAACTAGACTAAAATTGGAATCGAAAGAAATGAGAATCACGGAAATCGGTTGAGAATTGTCGCCTGGGTTCCATCGACAAAATTTGTCAAAAGATCTACGTTTTTTCGGCTTTACCTCCATCACCTCTTTCATCAAGGGATTCAAAATTTCCGAGGTTTTTTGCACAACTAGAGTAAAATTGAATTGAACAACAACAAAAATCTCGAAAATTGGTCGAGAATTGTGGCCTGGGCAGCGTCGACAAAATTTGTCACACACACACTCACATACAGACATACACTTGTTTTTTCCCCACGGATTCGGTTCCAGAATAGTCTGATACGGATTTGTATGCGTTTATTTTTTTATTATTTTTTTTTATTTTTTTTTTTTTTTTTCTCCTGCTTGAGTTGCTGGGGGTTCTCATATGAAAAAACAAAGTCGGTGTTGATTTCGCACGATTGCGCACGTGGTCATATTTTAGATCTTCAAAAAATTCATGGTGAATCAAAAAAAATTTTTGATTTCAAATTTGTTTTCAAATACCCCCACAAATAAGGATTTTAGGAGGGGGGGGGGGAACTTGTGGGACGCCCTGTACGGGTAATATAATATGCAAGGTAAAAATAAGATAAAATTACAAGGAGCACATTTTCACAACTTCCTCACGAGCATCAATGTCCTACCTGGTAGGTATGCTCAGTTATTTAACTTAAATTAATACCTGTTAGTATAGCGACACTTATTCTCATTATCTGGTTTTGCTCATTTCCTAAATAACCTTCAAAGACATGCATTCTTGTCTGCCTAAACCAATATAACCGAATCTCGCCGAATAAGCCATTTCGCCACCTCCTGCCGTCGTTTCGAACCATTACCCGGAAAAGCCGAAAGCCTGTTACCGCCCCAGGAATTAGGGAGTTTCACAAACAACACTGAAGTTCGGGGCGGCTTAAGGACCAAACTATCCCAGTCAATAACTTCCTTCCATCCCTTTGAAGATTTCCCGCGAGGTTTGCCAACTACCACGTCGATTCTGTACATTTCGAGTAACACTCCGAGATTAATTGGTTTGCAAATAATTTGTTCCGACAACTCCAATATCGCTCCAGGGACCGTTTGTGACTGCTCGATTTTGATTTAATGCACGGCTTGTCGGCTATTTCTGTAATGGGGTTCTGATTCTCATTCGTCTTGGTTGCATTTGAGTAATTTGCTGATTTGGATTATTATTATGACTCGTAGTTATTATTATTTATTTTAGTTCATTGTTATTATTATAATAAACGTATTTACATGACGAAGGCATCAACCAACTAGAAATTGATGAGAACAAATAAATCACCTTCCTACACTTCAGAAGTTCATCTGCAGATGACAAAATTTATAATAAACTCGATTTGGTGAAGTGAGAATTCCATCGGAATAATATCAGCGATAGTTTGCAGCTTAGTTTACCAGGTGATTTTAGCGATTTTTCATGGAAAATGAAGCTATTGCAATGGCTCCAAAAATTGAAAAAAATATATATATATCTATAACTCGGCGCTTCGCGCCTCGCCGGGGGGCTTCGCCCCCATGGACCCCCCGGATTTTTCCTCTTTTCCGCTGTGTAGAAAACGAGGATAATTTGCTATGCATTCTTATCGATATAGTCCGTAACGAAATTATCGATATATATAAACGACTTCAAAAAATAAAGTCGTTTTTTTCTCTTTTGTACATTTTTATTCGTTCATTTTACATTAAAAAATGGATATAAAAAAATTTGGATATAAAGACATTTTCAAGCCTGGCTGGGATTCGAACCCACGATACCGACGTTACGGACGTTTTTTCGTTACGGACATTACAAAAAAAATTGTTGGTGGTCGGCCTAAGAATTGCATAGCAATTAATATTATATATATATATATATATATATATATATATATATATATATATATATATATATATATATATATATATATATATATATATATATATATGTATATATATATATATATATATATATATATATATATATATATATATATATATAGTTTTGATGAAAAATGAAAACACTCGCGTGTAATATTATTTTGAGGTATTACAGAAGGTTGGAAAAAGATAGGAAACACTTAAATAAACTTACAAAATTGAGAGAATATTTCGCTGTGTCAGCGTCGTCAGCTCTAGTGAAGAAGTCTTCTTCACTAGAGCTGACGACGCTGACACAGCGAAATATTCTCTCAATTTTGTAAGTTTATTTAAGTGTTTCCTATCTTTTTCCAACCTTCTGTAATACCTCAAAAAAAATATATATATATACATAATATGTGTGTGGAGTTCGTTGGCCAACCCTTTTTGAGCATATTAAATAGGCCAAATTTCAAAACTTTTACTAAAAAAATCACTCTAAATTACTAAAAACGGCTAAAAATGGTTACATTTATATTTTTTAGCAAAATTTTAGTTAAAAAAAGTTTATTGACAACGAATTAGAACATTAAAAAATGTATGCGAAAAACTAAAAATGTACTCAAATTTCAATAATATTATCTAAACAAAATCTACAAAAACCCCTAAAAAAGCTGAAATTTCCAAATCTTTTTTAAATTGCAAAATATTCTTTAGAACAAATGAAAATTCGCTCATACGATCATGCCGCATGACTGGAAATTTTTACAATGTTCCAGCTGTTTTGAGTTGCTCCTATGTTGATGATATATTTTTTGGTCAATGTGACTAGCCCATAGGGAGAGCAAACAGATGACCGTAAAGTGATCCGGGTGGTTTCATTTGATTCTTTGGAATGATATCTATAAACGACACAGACACAAAAATTACTGTCATCTGGAAAGTTTCTAAGATCTCAACTTTTGAATATATCAGCCCATAAATTTTACCCTTCTAGGATCAACTAGACCCCAAATGTGATTTATAACCCAAGTTTTGAAAATGTTGACCCAGCAGTTCCGGGAAAAAACTCTGGTCGGCGTACAGTTTGGGGGCTGACGGATTTTTTTTTTCCCCCACATATCTTGGAACGTAAGCTAACCAATCGTATCAATTGATGTAAATCCATTGAGATTCTCTCTTCAAGCAATCGAGTTAATTATAACTCTTGTCACCTATGGTTGAATTTCTGAAGCGTACAGTACCTAGTTGATTAATATTGTATCAATAATTTTTAGTTCGCGGGTCAGCTCGTGTTAAATACGGAAGGTTTAGTAAAGTCTAGGTAGGTATGTTGTGTAACTCAAATGTCTCCTTGGTAGGCTTCTACGTCTATGCAGTTATAGTTTGATAATGCATCTAATATAGATTAAGATTGATAATTATAGAACAGTGTTCTACGTAGAAGGGATATCTAATTCAGAAATATTGAACCTTTGCGTAATAATTTGCAGCGTTGTGTAGGCTTTATTCATTTTCTGTTCTAGGGTTCGGTTATACGGGAAACTCATGTCAAATCAATTCATGTCGATTCTTCCATCTCGCCGATATATAACGCGAAAATTCCACGAGTGCCGAAGTAACATGAATATGTCAAGATTACCTTATTTTTCCCGAGTTATCGTATTGTTTTCCTGTAGAAAATGAACGAAAAACGTAACCTATGACAACTACTCTCAACTTACCGATGTCCCGACGCGATGAGTCGCACGACTCGTAAGTATTTCTTCTTCAGTTGAGTTAGAAATCGATGTGCATCAGCGGTCAAGTGTTGTTGTCAATAGCCATAACAACAGCCCGAGTCGACGTCTATAAATATTTCACTCATCGATTGCTTGCTGACTAGATGAAGAAAAATCCGAAATAACTCATACCTATCATTACCTATTTATGAATGGGTGCAGTCAACTAGTCGGGAAGCCTGTTGTTTGTTTTACAGCGGTGCTATATTTAGAACAGCCTCAGTCCATTGATCCACTAAACGCTACAAATTATTACTCAACTGTATATTATTTTAACGTTGAGTCACCCGGATTATTGGGCTTCCCCGGACAATTCGAAAAAATATAATCAATACCTAGTGAAAAGTTAATGATTAGATGATTCGTGTTGCGAACAATTTACCCAAATGTCTCGTGCATTTACCATTTACTTAATGCGATGAATACCTAATAGCAAAACCAGTAAATTTCGTCAAGATCTCATATTGAGGGAAGTAGTAAGTAGTTCACATTCGCGCTTGCAATTCATATTCTAGGTACAATGAAATCCCCACGGAGCTGTTATAGTCACTTTTACATTATATATTGTTATTTCTTTATTTCATCAATGGTGATCTTTGTCGAGTCCTAACTTGACATAAAAATTTCATCAACTTGGGTTCAGTAGATATTTTTGGAGGAAAGTATCGAACTTCCGACATTAGAAATTTATTTTGTTCTATTTATGAATGGGAACCTAGTAAATCAGAAATCAAAAGTGACAGTAGAAAGACAAATCCGTGAAAAAACTGTGTGTTTATGTGTCAGAATCATGTTTAGCCGAGCTTTAATTTTCAACCAATTGATATGGTGTCAACGGATTGATTGAAAAAATTATTAAAACTCCAAAAAAGTTTAAAATCCAAAATCTCTTTTTGAATCGCAGAATATTATTTAGAACGAGTTTATTGCCACAGAATTGGTAACTAACAATTTCTTTTCCCTCAAAGTCCTTAATTTTCAAAAAATGTAACATAATCTAGCATGATAATTTACGAAAATTCGCTCATACGATCATGCTGCATGACTGGAACATTTAAATATGTATCCATTGTACTGTAATGTTAAGTCTTTAATTTTTATAATATACCATTTTTCCTTCCTAACTACCGAAGGTAGTGGCTCAGTGTTCGTGATTGGAGTAAAAAAATGGTTGTCCTCCAAAACCAACATTTCCACTTGTTTTTTGCGTTTCCGAGCTTTCTGATCAATTTTGGTTCCGTGTCTATCTGTCTGTTGTAAATCCTTCTTACGCCCAAAACTACACCAAGATCTAGTCCGATTTGATGCAATTTTCAGGAATTGTACGGGTTAGCTCCCAGACAGTCCCCTATAATTTTCAAAGCCGTCGAACCAACAGTAGTCTTTGCGCATGCGCAAACGTGAATTTCTCAAAACGTCGATTTCTTATCATCTGTTGGTCTAATTTCGTTCAAACTCGGTAGGCGATTGGGTATATGTTCTAGAAAATGCCCTATAAATTATATCGCGATTGTTATAAGTACTAATGACCATTGCACAAGTGCGAAACTAATATCGATTGACACGGGCGGAAGTCGCAACTCTGTGCGGCACCCGCCAGAATTTGAAATTGCGCTCAGAAGGAACTGGACGCCCATTTTGTTACTGTAACAAGAATAAATTTGTATTCTCTATCGTAGAGACGTATCCTGAATGTTATGTAAGCACTACCTACTAAATAACATTTATCTATACAAACCCTCAAATCTTCTCTCATTATTTGAACCTCGCACCCCATCGCAAGGTTGAGTCGTAAACTCCCCAGCCGATACATAAGAAAAGGATCCGTGAATAGCTAAATAGGTACTTCCAACGGTCGGGACCGACCGCAAGCCCTAGGTGTAAAAAGCTCGTTCCCATCAATAATTCCCGCACCCCCTTATCTTGCGGTTATCTTCGCGTTCGGATTCCATTTAGCCCCACCCCCTACACCCGTTTCAACACACAAAGATCTCTCAGTTACCCCGTAACATAAAGGGGAAGTCCGGGGATTAAAATGCCGGCGCAACCCCCGCGGGGGAATGGAAATGGTGAGGGGTTGTGAAAGTAAATAAACCATCCCACTGATAAGAAAACGATCTGCTTTGCAAAGGGATAGGCTTTACTTATAATTTTATGGAAATTGTCTCGACTACGCTTGCCAAATACTCACGCTTCTTACCTTTTATTTATCTTGCAGATTGTCTTTTTTTCGGCTTCCTTCTGCAAAAGTTGCGAAGTGTGTAGGCAACTGAACAAATATCTTACATTTAACATGGAATTTCGTGTAGGAATAAATTACTTTCTTGTATAAATGCGACAAAGGTTATCGAGTGTCACCAGAATTTGATATTCTCGCCATGAACCAACTCATCGTGATGTTGGCATTGGAGACGGTAGGGAATGGAAACATAAATTATTTTACATCAGTAAATACGTAATTTCTTTCCCCATTTCTCCAACAAGACCAATAGTCTCCACTCCAGTACTCTATAAGTCCCTGAGCGCGTTATAGTGGCTAAAATATTCATGACCACATCATGTACCTACCGGTACTCTTTCTATGAGTTTTCGAAGTATTGCTGCTTTTATATGTAATCCTGAAAGCTTTTTAACCGCTTAGATTTCAGTGGGTACCGATTTGTTCATATACCTACTCGTAATAGAAGTTTAATTCCTCGTATAGCATTTCCAGACCAAATACAACCTTTTCCAGACCAAATTACTAAATTAAACTTTATCCAAACCAATTTAAACCTTTTCCAAACCAAATTAAACTTTATCCGAACCAAAATTAAACCTTTTTTTTTTAATTACTAAAAACTCTCAAAATGACCAGCTTGAATACACGTGTATATATATATACTAGTATTGTTAAGTTTTGAAAGTTTATATATATTTACAGTTTGTTGTGTTGTTGATCATATTGATTTTAGATGACTAATTTATTATTTATCCATGTGATCCTGTTCCATGGTTCTTGTCATTATGATATTGTTACTGATGAAGAGGAAGAGGAGGTATTTTATCATACTTATCAGTTTTGTTCTGATGAATGTTGTTGCCTTATTGCTTTTGAATTTTGATGCTGTGCAAGTAAATCAAATTATTAGTATAATTTTGTGACTGCCGGATGTTATTTTCTTCTTCTTTTTAAATCTTCAATAGACTGGTTTTAGTTACTTCATTGAGTTGGTTGGTGAGTGTTGGTTGGTTGGTGTTGCTATGCTTGTTCCGTTATTGGTATTAGCATCCCTTGATATGAAGTTGTTGATTTGTGTACCAGTTCTATTTTAGTACCTGTTTGCAACCTGTGATGAATTTATGGATCATTTGGTCGCTCAGTAGTGTGATATTCATGCTGTAGTTCACCTCTCATTAACTTAGCTAATTTTACCTATATAGTCCAGCAGTGAGGTCGAAAAATCTGTGGGCTGCTGGACATAATTGGAAAGTTAATGAAATTTTGGGGTGTTGTTTTGGGATGCCTAGGGAAGCTAAATCCAAGTTTTCCGACAAAAATAGCCTGTGCTCAATTGTGGGTGGCCGGGAAACCGCGATTTTTTAGGACTTTTTCTAGTTTTCCGCCTATAACTCGAAAACTATGCCTCGTAGAGGTCTTTTTTTATTCATTTTCGGAAAGAACATTAAATTTCCTTTAAATTTCACTAGTCACATTTATTTTTTTTTTACCGAATAGCTGCTATGTTACAGCCGTTCCAAAGTACATCAAATTTCTCAAAATGTAAAATTTTACGGAAAAATGCATGTTTTAGCCTCATAACATTCATTTGTACGTACTATGACTCAAATGTATGTATGTTATACATACTATATGAACCCCCCCCCCCCCCTTCCCGCGACAGACTGGGACCTCCACCTTGCATCTGTAAAAGAAATGATCCCCTATTTCCATGCTGTAGGCCATCTGAATTATGCCAAGAGTGCAAATTTGTATTACCAAGATGCAATCAACTTGAAAGACAAGATAGATCCTGAAGAGTTCACCAAGGTCACTAAAAAGGGTTACTTCACCATACGCGGCACACATAAATTTTGGTCAGGTGGCTGGTCTGACATGACCATAGAACAAGTCCTTATGCGAGCCATGAAGAGTTACAGTGGGCTGACTCGTGGCCGTGGAGTCACAGAGAGTGTGCTATCTCGGTGGATTGTAGGAATTTTATGCCTCCAAAGTATCAATGAGCAGATGGAAGTGTTCATTGGAGTTCGTACCGAGACGAGTGAGCAGCATGTTGATAGAAGGCCCTCTCGCGCAGCCAGGGACAATGTTGACATAAAAAAGCTTGGTGATTGGTTGGCTGATCACCCACCATTCCTAGAAACGGAAGAATTACTATCAATTGGCACTGGCGCTGTTGCTCCTGACGGTTTGAACTGCTACTTAGCACGAAGTGTTGGCATAACTAGCATGAAAAAGTGTTTGGAACAAGACAACTTTCATGACCTGAAGCTGAGAAAGGATAAGGTTGTAACCCTGGCATCCGCAACCTGTACAATTACAATTAAAAACAAGAAGTTCACCGTTGACCCACTTACTCTGTTTCAAGGGATTTGCCTAACAAAGCAGACTGAAGCTGACCTCAGAGGCATATTCAAGTATGAGCTATCCCCCTCCCCAATGTCCCTGTTCACAGAGGAAAGTATGCACAAAGGCAAGAAATCCGTGTTGTATGTGGCATTCATTCCTGTACACAAGATGTGAACTTTGGGGGAAGTATATGTGCAGTCATTGATGGTGGACACCTGCTACACAAGGTTGTTTGGAGCAAGTCAAGCCACATTTGAATTGGTCTGCCAATCATACATTAATTACGTCAAGCGTCACTTTGGCAGCAAAGCCATCATAGTTTTTTATGGATAATCTGTACTTGTTTCTTGCTGGAGTATTTTTGCATGTATGCCTTTATTTATTATCTTTTATGAGTTCGCCGTTTTTCCTAGGGTTGATCTGTTGTACTATATATTATAGGCCCTGAAGAAGACAGTAAATTTATTGAAAGCTTGGCGAAAGAGGAGGAATAATTTGTTAGGCCCCATTCCTGATATTTCTACGACAGATTTCTGCATTTCGGTCGATACTAATTAATTCTGCTTGAATATAAACTGACTTGAAATGTTCTGTTATGGAAAATGTTGTGTATGGTGACTTAAAATGTTGTGTTATTGACGTATATAAAACACTATCGACTTGAAAAAAAATCCTCGAATGAGAAGCTTGCTCAATCAGGTAACTTTCTTCTAATTGTGAATTAAGGGTACCAGGAAAGTTTGTAGAATTATTTCGGTTCGAGATAGGGGAATCAAAGTTAAACTATTCCGAAAACGGTACACTTCCCAGGTAGGTACCCTTAGTTCACTGTTAGAAAAAATCACCTTATTAGGTAAGTTACCTACCTCATTATGGTAATGACCAAGCTTGTCATTCGAGGTTTAAAATTTTTTTTATAAATTAAACTTTTACCAAACCAAATTAAACCTTTTTTTATCACTAAAAACTGACAAAATGAAAACTCACAGAAATGGAAAATGTTGTGTATGTTGACTCAAAATGTTGTGTTATGGACGTATAAAAAATACTATAGACTTGAAGAAAAAAAAACGTTGAATGAGAAGCTTGCTTAATAAGATAACTTTTTTCTAACTGTGAATTAAGGGTACCAGGAAAATTTGTCGAATTATCTCGGTTCGAGATAGGGGAATCAAAGTTAAAATATTCCGAAAACGGTACACTTTCCGGGTACCCTTAATTCACTGTTAGAAAAAGTTACCTTATTAAGGTACCTCATTATGGTAATGACCAAGCTTGTCATTCGAGGTTTTTTCCTTTTTTTCCAAGTCTAAGTATACGTCCACAACACAACATTTTCCATAACACAACATTTCAAGTCAGTTTATATTCATGCTGGACATTTTGAATTTTTAGTGATTGAAAAGAATGGGTTTAATATGGTTTGGAAAAAGTTTAATTTGGTTTGGAAAAGATTCAATTTGGTTGGGAATTGCTATAATTCCTTATTACTTACATGAATTCCTCTTTGCCAATAAACTAAATTTAATTTGTTGGTGACGTCACAACGTCACATTAGCAGGGAGGCAGTGTGGTAGGAGAGTGCGGTTGATGCTTAACTTCTTATTTAAAAATAGTTTAAATACGATTTTCTCACCCATGGGTTACGCATTCCTTTCTCTCAAGTGCTCAAACTTTAGAATTTACAAAAATTCGCTCATACGATCGTGCTGCATGACTGGAACTTTTTTTTTTTCTTTTTTTTTTTGCCAGGTAAGGTATGAGTATATTAACATTCATATTTTTGGATGTGACCCCGCTGAAGGCACGAGTATTAAAATACTGTCACGAAGTGTGGTTTAACAGACCGCACTTGCCGAACGGGTGACCACCTCTTGGGAGCTTAGATTCAATCAACCAACGCACCTGTTGAATGTTGAATATCTCTCAGATGAAGAGCTGAATATTTCATGTAAATGAATAATGCAGAACGAAGTTTTCATCGCGTATGTAAATGCTGTAGCTCTTTTATTTCGGAAAAATTCGTTTAGGCAGGTACTCCCATGTTTGCTAACTCTGTTTGTATAATCAAATATGAGCTACAGTGCAAGACTTCAAACGAAAAAGTGTGGACACCATCATACCAATATTTGTTCCCTCCCTAAGAGTTGGTAAGTATTATGAAAGTCCACAAAAATTTTGGGGTGGTAGTTCGGCAGAAAAACCTGCAAATTATTACATAAAGGTTTACTATTTATTTATTGTAAAGCATAAGGTATCTAATACACTGCATAAATTAATTAAATAACACACCTTCACTATCCTAATATTTAACGATAGCTAACCCGCCACCCGAAAATTATTTATATAAAATAAATCAGTGACCTACGCTTCAGAAGTCCATCTATCGACAGGTGTGGAAAGTTACAATAAACCCGATTTCGTGAAGTTAACACTCCATTTGAATTATAACAGCTCATATGAGCGTCGTAATTACAAGGCGATTTTCGCTCTATTCCACCAGGTATGACTTGCTTCACGTTGTCGATTTTAACATGGAATCATGTTTTAGCGATGGATCCCCCGCCGAAAAGTGATACTATAAAGTGAGATGAAAGTAGCGCCAATAATTGTGATGATTTCCGCTTACAACCGAGTCGTTGCTAGGGATATGATACTTCGTCGTTTTTCATCCCACAAAATTCGTTGACCATTCGTTCGAAAGCTCTCGATTTATCCAACCATACTATATTAACTACTGCGAAGTGCGTGGCCAACAAGCTGAGTTATGAGCATGGTTATATGAATAATTGTTTACACACAGGTGATCAGTCTCAATTATTGATATTGTGAACATGATTGCAAACGCTTGTTAATTTCTGATGATTTCATTGAGCTGGTGTTTCGATTATGTGATTCATAGCAGGTGATCCGAATATTGCGAGAACGGTTTGATTTGTGAAGCGGTGGTTAAATCATTTTAATAGGTAATTTCTATACTTTACACTATAGGAAGCTGTAATTTCGTATGTAGCCTCTTTAGCCTCTTTCTATAATAAAGTAAATGTTTACTCGCGAGTTTCTATTAGGAGATCATCATCTCACAAGAGCTCAATCGTCGTGATCATTTCTATAATAAAGTGAGAGCGAGGAGCTAAAACATGATTCCATGTTTTTTACATTTTAGCAGTCAGGCTCAAAGTAATAACATCCAGGAGCGTCCAGGGGCCCTTGCGAGGCCCGAAGGGCCGAGTTTTGGGTAATTTAAAGTTGAAAGTAAGTTGAAAATCGTGGTTTTTCCACGAAAATTGCATTAAGGAGCCGTTTTAGGCATAGAAAAAAGGAGTACTTACCTATGTTAGCAACCAGCACTAAATTTGTCCACCTAGAATCACATTTCGGCCCACTGTGTGTCGATCCCTTTGGTCAAATCCCTCTAAAGGTATGTCGAAAAGTCCTAACTGCAGTCACTTCAACTCGATGCCATCTTAATTTGATTGTGATATCTGTTTTATTTTTAAGTAGGGTACCTACTCATTGAAATTTATCATTGAAAAAAAAATTTTTTTTTTTTTTTTTTTTCAATTTTAATGTTTTTCTGTTAGGATGTTCAATCAATAAATGAACATCGTTAAAAGGTTCAGCACGAAAAAATACCCAAAATCATGTATTACATGTGGGAATACAAAACTCAGTATTTCACTATTTTTGCATACGAAATTGCGGAAGCGGCTCAACCCCTCATGAAATTTCACATTAAATTCAGGATGGGGAAGCCGTTAATAAACGGCTTGGTTTAGATGTTTTACCAAGTTGGTGTTACAACAAATATCAATAAATGAACATCATCAAGAGGTTCAGCACGAAAAATTACCCAAAATCATGTGTTACATGTGGCAATATCGTAAAAAACTCAGTATTTCACTGTTTTTGCGCTTTTAGAGCGAAATCGCGCACTTAAGAATGGAATTGCGCTGTTTTGCGCACCCTTAAAAATTCGAGTGATAGGTCATTTCTTCATGAAATTTCACATTAAATTCAGATCTGCAATAAAAAATGGGGGATCCTATTTAAAATAACGACGTTGATGTCAATTGCGTAAAGTTTGCGCAAGCTTAATGAGCAATTTTGTATTTTTTTAAATTCTCACAAACAAACATCAAGATTGAAAAAAAAATTCTCCCATTATTAACGATTTTAGCTAGAGGGGAAACGTTTTTGGGGACACCCTGTATCTTTGAATACTATCAATTCTCTCTTTATAATAGTAATTTTGACCTTATTGTGGTATGAACTTGTGTAATTTTTCTGTTGTTTCGATTGTAGCATCGATTAATGGGCATCAGCCTGTAAATTTGGGAATAAATAAATGAATTTTCCTTTTTGCAGTAGGTACGCGCAGTTTGATTCAGCTCGAGAAGAGCAATACGGAAGCGGCCAATCCCCCGGGACGGAAGCGATGCGATGGGGCGGGCGCTAAGAGCGGGCGCTGATAAACAGATTGGAAAGGCGGCGCCGACAAACAGGTTGGAAAACCCCGGAGGAGATGAGGGCTGATGAAAATAATTAGGTCGCGCCCGCGGCGTCTGATGGAAAACGGCGCAACGGGTTGACGTTGCGGTCGCGAAGGGCGGAGAGGGGCGGATGGAGTAGCAGATGAGGGGGGAGGGGGGCACCGCGGAAGCGATCGCCTGGCGGAAGAGTTTGATCCCTCATCAAATCCCTAACTTTCCCACTAATATCGCGAGCTGAGCGGTTTTCGGTCAACGGGGAAGGAAAAGCCTTCGCACGAGGTGCCGCACAGTGCGTCGACCGTGGGGGGAAACAAGAAAGTCAGCGTTTCTAGGGTGAAATTATTACCAGAAAAATTCCTCTTTACTTTCAGCGAATTTCCGAAGAAATATAGCTGTTTATTTATTTATTTATGGTTGGGGGGCTTAGACGGAATGAGTCTTGAAATAGGCGGTAACTTTGCAGTTTTAATGAAATCCATCGCATTCAAGTAAGTAGGTACTTTCGCCTTAGCAGGCCTCTTCAAGGATAGCTTTTTTTTTTTTTTTTTTTTTTTGTGGAGTTTTATGAACAAAGAGGAGTGACTGTACTCCTCAACAGTGTTGGAGCCTCCCTTTTTGGGCTTTATGGGCATACCAAGTAAAAACCACCACTCTCTCTTCTTATAGAGAACTACCCCGGAACCACTTATTTAGTATTACTTCGGGGTAGTTCCCTTTTTTTGGCCATTTTGGCTCCTCATCTCTCTATGTCTTCTTTATTCCCAGGATCTATCCTGCTCCTTGGCTTCTACGACGGCAAAAATGTGAGTTGCGACCGCGTCCCAGTTATTCGTCTCGGCTACCATTTTTTTGACGATGATCACCGGTGCAATCTCTCCTACTCTCTCCCCCAGGACTTGGTTAGCACCTCCCCATTTTGGGCACACAAAAAATGTGTGATGGGCATCTTCATTCCCATGCCTGCAGTCGCTGCATCCTTGATTCTCCGTTTTTCCTATCTTTGCGAGGAATGAACGGAAGTAACCATGGCCGGTGAGGAACTGGGTGAGGTAATAATTCACCTCACCGTGCTTTCTATTCTCCCAGACGTCCAGGCTGGAAATCAACCGGTATGTCCAGCGCCCTCGGGTCTCATTCTCCCATCTAGCCTGCCATTTCGTCAGTTTTTCTCCTCTTTCCTCTTTCTTGATGTTTCGCACTGGATTCTCTCTCTTCCGCAGGTAGATCCTCCTTCGCTCTTCTGCAAGGAAATCAATTGGACCACTCCCGCAATAACCTGAGCAGAGGGGCCAGAAACTGTCTTGTATGCACTGCATATCCTGAGAGCTCCTCTTCTTTGGATTGCCTCCATCCTGTTTCGATATTTTTGGAACATCAGGGCTTCTGCCCAAACCTCGGCTCCATACATAATACTGACATCAGCTGTCCACATCAGCAGCTTGCATTTGGCCGGAGAAGGGCCTCCTACGTTTGCCATGAGCCTAATTAGATTCCCGACCACTGTTGCCGCCATGTCTGCCGCCTTCAGAGATAGTTACGGTGTTTAGGTTTGTGTTTATCAGGGAATTAATATTACTGTTGTGACATTTAAGGTCGAGTCAGTGTTTGTTGAATCGATGGGGTAAAATTACTGTCTGATTCCAAGAGGTGGAAGCTTACAGAAGTTAGAGGTGTTGAGAGATGATTTAAATAACACTTTATTATATATTGGGAAGCAAAAGCAGTCAATTTTATATCATAAAAAGGGTATTTCATGTGAAGAACAAACTAGTGAATAGCAAGGGCCTGAGAAAGCCAATGGCTTCTGCAAACTTCCACCACACACAAAGACTATAAAGAATATTTAAAAAAGACACTACTAAGAGAAAGATAGTTCCATAGACATGAGCTAAATGTTATAGCTGGAGTGGTGAGAATATCGACACTTCCATTCGCTACGAAGTGAAAATCTTTTACACTCCTCCTGCACTTTTCGGAGGTCATTTGTGGCGGACTTTGCGTTATAGAAGTGTTGGCAAAGTCTGACGGCATAAGGAGGGACGTAGAAATCAATGGGATATCATAGATCAGGACAATCAATCCTACCCAACACCAAGCCATGGAGGAACATACGTCTAAGTTCCAAGGAAAACACACTGTCCTTCATCCCCTTCTCGAAGGAAAATATAAATCATGAATATGTTTTACGTTGTATGAAATCATTTATTATTTTTATCGTGCCTGTCATAGAGAACTCAAGTGTTAACTTCCTAGGGTGACCAGGAGAGAATTCAGCTCACTCAGCTGACCAGGAAAGAGCCCATCATATCAATCGTCGCTTAGTGTTCCAAAGAAGATCGCCATCAAATTTCAACTTCCTAGGATGAACAGGAAAAAATTTAACTGATTCAGCTGATCAGGAATGTACCCATCCTTTCAATAATCTGTTAACGTCCCAAATGGTCTCTCTATCGAATTTCAACTTATTAGGGCGAACAGAAGTGAATTGAGTTGATTCAGTATCGTGAAAACCTGCGTTGCACGATTTCAAGGGATTCTTTCACATTTGTGCAGATAGGCAACCAAACTGTAGAGGCGGAGATACACACTTCAGAAGAATTATGGGATCACTTTCCTTGTAGACGTCAAAGACCCCAGATCAATAGGACAAAGTTTACAATATAACTCATGATTAGGTACCTAGTGAGGATGGGATACACCCTGTTCTTTTTGTTTTTTCTCGAACAGTGAGGAAAACCAGCAATATCAAGCTCCGACTTAGCCAAATCAGAATGAAATTTGAGCATTCTTTTGAAAGAAAAAATTTTGTTTCCACAATTTTTGAGATATCAAAGCAAAACTTGGAGAGCGTTTATCAGTTTAGCCTGATACTAAGTTTTACACGAATAAATTTTTCTCTCGAAAAAACAAATGAGGACATTCTGCACCATTTGTTGATCAACTCGGATCCACTGGTTTCGTCTTTTCGAGACCACAATCGCCATACCCGAAAACTCGACTCTGAAGTCATCAAATTGTTGGTTTCCTCTGAAATTACAATATTTTCCCGTCCAAAAGTTGACGCCGACAATGGCGATGACGATAATGACGACGATGATGGCGATTCCGACGCAAAGCACGTCTGAGGATTACGGATTGCATGTCTTAGACTTGTGTTTTTCCTCTTAAAAAATTGACAATAATATTAGTGGAAAAATGATACGAATAAAAAATTAAACAATAAAGTTCCAGTCATGCAGCATGATCGTATGAGCAAATTTTCGTAAATTATCGAATTGTATAATGTTAAATTGTTTTGGATGTGTGCACGATTATTACTAGAGTAGTTTTTCATCAAAGCTTTGTAGAAAATGATGCTGTTGTAATGGCTCCCAAAATTTTTGTATATTCCAATGTAGTTTGTTTAGGGTGTGGCGGAGGAAAGGACGGATTCGGCTCTTCGGAAGGACGTGACCGAGCAGGAGACCAAACTAAGTTTACCTGTCGATTCGGACGAATGATTTCTTCCGCCGAGTTGACGATCAAAGGGTCTTCCAGTTCTCAGGGCTTCGGGGCCTCGCGAGTGCGGAGGTGAGCTGATTCTCAACGGCGTTTTCCGCCTGATCCAATTTTCGTCTTCAGAGCGAATATGTAGTTCACGTTCAACAACGACGAACGACGAGGACGTAATTCGATTGGATGATAATGGGAGGCGTCCGCTAAGTGGTTTGATTCCGATTGGATCGGACTTGATGGGTATTTCCGAAAATGATTGGTCTCTTTCATTCTCCACTCAGTTGTCAGAAATCACTGTCCGGATTTCAAAGAAAACGAAGCAAATTAAAAAGATTCTATCATACAGGATGATTGTATAAGCGGATTTTCGTAAATTATCGTATTATGTTATGTGACATTGTTTTGAAATGTGAGCACTTTGGTGCAAAGACTGTTATCTACCTAACAATGTTAAGGCAAAATAACTTTCAAGAGCTGGGAGGTTGTAGGGATGTGGTTCGAAGCCAGAGGAACAGCATCAACATCGCACAGTGGGGCCAAATGCCTCCAAACATGGCGGAAATTCAAAATTTTAAGATCGCTCCCAGTCGATCGGCTTTTTGTGGATGTGATAGTCTACTATGTGGACCTGGAGCAGAATTGATTTAGACATCACAGGTAATTGAAAGTCTGGGGAGACGATGAATGTTGTGGTTGAAGGATTTTTTTGAAAGAATTGGAATTTCAGTTTTTTCGTCTTCATCTGAATAAAACAACGACTGAACCTCATCAACAGATCATCAGCAGACCTTACCACTGATGTACGATGATTGTTCACACTCAATTGGAGCTTTGTTTC
Organism: Adelphocoris suturalis; assembly: GCA_030762985.1. Lineage (NCBI taxonomy): Eukaryota > Metazoa > Arthropoda > Insecta > Hemiptera > Miridae > Adelphocoris > Adelphocoris suturalis. Next base: position 24,572,915 of record CM061046.1, read on the forward strand.
AGCTTTTCCTACATAAAAAGCAGGGCATTCTTTGCGAAGCAACATAAATTGGCGTTTGGAATTCTTACTACTTACACGACAACCATGAAATAAACCACGAGCTCTTCGTCACTATTACGAATGCTAGTATCGTTAATTTGCCTTTTAATTATACACAGATGACAAAATTACTGTAGACGGTAGCTTCAATGATACGGCCAGTAAGTGGTTAACTACCGGTTTAACTAACCCGTGAGCCGCAGGATGTTAATCGACCTAACGAATTATTGATGAAACTCGAGGGAGAGATCGGATCTCGTCGGCCCCGTTTAGCTCTTCCATTACCCGGGGCGGCCAGGATTATGAGAAATGCCAACGACTTTCCCCCCTTACCCCTCCCGACACTCAATACACCTAATTCTCCTGGGACAATATTACCGATAAACCGATAAATGCTTAGTATCTACTATTCATAAGGGTGGGCCGAAAAAAATAAAAAATAAATTTTTCGAGTTGTAATACCACGGAAAAGTTGCGAAATTGTGAGGCTAAAAAGTGGTAGAAATATTTAAAATATCTGTTGTTCTCCGGTCGCGCATGTTCTCTAAAGTTTCACGAAATTGAGAACAAATCAATTTTTTTCGGCAATTTATTATAATTTTTAATTTTTGATTTTTAATATGTAATAGTTGAAATTATTATCTACAAGACAATAAGGAATTGATATATAAGTAGTGGTATTGTATGTTAATATCTTCCTGGGCTGCAAATATTGCCGAAATTCAAGAAAACGTCATTTATTTCAGTACTTGGATGGCAAGTCAACTGGCCCGAATTCATTGAAAGGACTGATTGGCGAGAAACTGATCAAATGTGAAACACTTCCAGTAGTACAGTTCTAAAGTATTGATTACCAAATTCCTGAGATTGATAGAAAAGTACTCAGTAAGGATCAGAAGTATTTGCTTGAACTATCGGTAGCAATTAAATCAGGCAAATGTAAAGAAGATTTAGCTATCTGGGATCCAGGACCGTTGTCTCACTCCAGGTGGCTAACAACCGCTAACCTTACACTAAGACTCTAGAAGAAAATCCTGCTGTTGAATTCCAGGAAATAGTAATGTTCATTTTAAAGTAATATATGCCAATGTGGTTTAGCATTAAGAAAACCAAACATTTTACTGACGGCCCTAAACTTGTGTATCAATCCATTAAGACCTCAAGGTATCTCCAAGACGAACTAAAGGCTATTGTGGACCCAGTAATCGAGAGAAATGGGTTTTTTTGCCAATTCCGAACATGTCTTGTTAACTATGACTCAAGACCCCAGAAAACATATAAGGGAACTGGGCCTTTGCCGTATTATAAAGGTAAGAGAAAAGAACAAAAAAGGGAAAAGAAATCGTACATAAGTGCCACCAAAGTTGAACTTTTCCGCAACACGAAATTAAATGATTGGAGAAACTGCGAATTATCATCCCCACCTCTTTTAAGAGTTGTTACTGATGATGAAATAAAAACCTACATCAAAACAGAAGAAGTTCCGAAGTGGAATGTCTTATCAAAGAAGCTGTCAGTTCACACCCAAGCAGTGGAGAGATGCGTGAAGTTGGTGACCGAAGCTTTTGCAAAGGTGTGCGGAGCTGAAGCTCGAGATGGCTTTATAAGACAAGATCAACGATGCTGATGATTTATTTTCATTTTTTTTTATTATTATTTTTTTTTTTTTTTTTTTTTTTTTTTTTTTTTTTTTTTTTTAATTTGAGCCATGTAATGAGCTCAAGACGTGGTGGCCAACGAACTCATCCTTTTATTTGGAAAGTTTGATTTTATTGGCGCAAGAACGGAGTTTTTACCTATCTCATCTGGAATGACTCTGTATATATATAAGCAATAAACTCCAGGATTCGTTTCATAATATCTCAAAACGGATTTCAATTACGAAAATTTTCGAGAATTTTAACAATTTTCGGAGCCGTTGCAATAGCTTCATTTTCGAAGAAAAGTCGCTAAAAGAAGCTTAGAGAGTTAAGTTCTGCGAGACCAACCGAGAAACTCCAAGCTTATCGAAACAGGAGTAAAGAAACCAAATTTTATGTCAGAAAACTTAGTGTGGTCTATAACTAACCTTCAAAAAGGCTTCAACATTCTTGATTCCAGTTTGATGTAGACCTGTTGCCAACGAGGCATTTATTTCCGAGCCCTTCCGTCCGTTTTCTCTTTCTGGCTCTACAGCCCTTCGACCCTTATTTCTAGTTTTCCATCAATCATATTCCCCCACTCCCAAGCCTTAATTTCGTCTAAACTCGTCCGTCTCATTGTTTCTTTCTGTTTCCAAGCGAACGCGGCCGGAAATCATTTATCTTGGTTCCCCCACGACCCATTGTACAACTTTCTATCTGCACCGCTGATTACCGTCGATCTCCAGTTCTTTTTTCCGTCGACTAATCAAAACTGACATTAGGTTCCTTGAGATCCAACGAGCTATTCTTCAAGTGTTTGAGTAAAGAGGGTCGTTAGTGAAGAACTACTAGCAAGATTTGAGTTGTTTAGAGGCCGCAATCAACATTATAGGAGGGGCATTATTTCGAGGAATGGATCATCAAACTTCTAGTGGTAGGTACCATAACGTTTCTTTATTCGGACAGTTCAGATTATAACAAGCTTTATAAAAAAGCCCTTCTGTCCTTAAATTGGTTTTTTCTTTATTAAACGCTCCAGTTCGTGGGAAGAAACGTTGGAGTTTAATTTTAAAAACCAATTTAAGGACAGAAAGCCTTTTTTATAAAGCTTGTAGATACACAGGCCCCGTCCCATAGATGTACCTTAGACTCCGTCGAGTCAAATAGACCTATAGACTAGTGATCTAGGTATGTAGCCTGCTTATCGAATAAAAACGTCACCCGAATTGGGTGGGGAGTATAGCTTTCTCACATATTGTAACATGGACGTATAGCATTAGTTGGAGAACAATGAACAAGTCGGCGTTATAAGAAATCAGTGTTTGCGCATGCGCACAGATTAATATTAATCCAACGGCAATGAAATTTATAGGGTAACGTCTAAGCACTAAACCTAGCCATGTCCTAACTGCCCAAAAGCGTTACGTTTTTAGTTGCAAAAATGTGAACTCTAAGTAGCGGTCTTATACGATTTTGACATGGATATGTCTTTGCTCTGGGGGGTCAACCAAAAATTTTCGTCACGCAAAAGTTGATGTCACAATTTCTAATGATGTTCACGTACAACCCATCCGTTGCTAGTGGAATGGAACTTCCGCAGTTTTCATCGCACAGAAATCGTTCGCCACTCGTTGGAAAGCACTTGATTTATGTGATAAATGTTCACATCTCAACCTACTAATTTCCCCCTCCTTACGTACCTGGCTACATTCCTAAACTAAGTTGATTGGACTATAAACAATTTTAATAAGCCGGTTACAATGTTCTTAACGTAAAGCAATAGCATCATTTACTCCACTCCATAGGAAACATTTTCATCCTCTTGACAACAGTCGACTGTTAACAACAACTCATTGTAGTGGCTTCTCTCCACAGTGGCTTCTCTTCAACATTTCTATAAGTAAACCGTTGTTTTGTTGGAATTAGTCGGGATGCAGCCCAGGGAAAATTATTTGATTTAATTTGATGAAATTATTTCATTTATTGTTTTATTTGATAACGTTTCTTCCTCTTACTGAGGACATCTTCTGATCTTGGTGTGTCCAGGAAAAAATTTATAAACATCCGAATATAACGGATTTGTCAAATAAAACAGTGGCTCACCAAGTCAACTCAATGTCAAGAAAGCAAGATCTGTAGATGTCCTCATTAAGAGGACGAAACGTTATCAAATAAAACAATAAATGATATAATTTCATTTATTAATGAAAAATCAGGCTATCATGAACATAAAAATGATAGCGCCTGTATTGGAGAAATAACTTTAATAGTATGTGTAGTATGCTTATTGTGTCTCCAAGAATAATAGAATAAATTCTTTATCCTACATTTCGTCGCCTACAGTCCAAAGTTAAAGGATTTGTTTACAACTCTCGAGGACAACCGTTATGAGATCCCCAATCAAAGACATATCCATGTAACATGGTATCTGCTTGTAAAGCAGATAGTGGAACTCGTTTACGAGTTTTTGTATAATGTCGACTAAAATACATCAGTGATTTTACAAAGTAGGAAGGAACAATTGTAGGAAGGAACAGAAAAAAGCAAGAAATCACCTCCATAAATTCTGAAGGGAGAGTCATCAAAATAAGGGACAGCCCATTAGACATAGCCAGGGTACTTAATAAATATTTCTCCACTGTTGGAGAAACACATTCAAAACTAATCTCCGCAGTAGAACAAACTGGTGTCAACCGAGGTTTTATCAAGTGGACTGCAAGTTATCTGGAGGATAGATCTCATTTTACTAAAGTTGATGATGTTATAAGTGACCATGAATTTTGCAACTGTGGAATCCCTCAAGGGACTGTCCTCGGGCCGATTTACTTTATAGTATTCATGAACAGACTTCTTAACATGGAGTCTGAAGGAGAGTCAGTGTCTTTTGCTGACGACACAGCCTTTATAATAACGGGTAACTCCTGGGAACAAGTCATCATAAAAGCTGAATCATGTCTGACCAAAATCCTTCACTGTCTTAAAAGTATGGGAATGAAGATCAATTTTTCTAAAACTAATTTCTTAACTTTCGCGTTTAGAGAAAGTGATATCCCGCAGATAAAGAACCTAAAATGCCATGTACCGGAATGTACAGATAACCTTCATTGCTGCTGTGAAGTAATACAACAAGTTGCTTCTGTTCGATACCTAGGCGTGGAAGTTGATCAGAACCTAAGATGGGACAAACACCTGAAAAAAGTGACATCCTCGATGAGAAAGATGATCCATGTGTGTAGGGAGCTTAGGAACTTTTCTCTTAATCAAAGTCTTACTTTAAAAAAAGGACAAGATATTCGACAGAAGCTCTCTTTAAAGAGTTCGCAGAACTCGAATTGGGAGAGCTAATTGACAAGATAACTATAATTAAAATATATAAGGATTTACATAGCAACCACCTGACATTTTTAGATGAGGGAAAAACAAGAACTTGTGGTCAATTTCTTCCTAAACTGCCTTTCCGTAGGACTCACCATGGCCAACGGGCGTATGATTACCGGGGAGCAAAACTGTTCAATGACCTACCCCATGAGCTCCGCTCTATTTCTAAAATTGAAAAGTTCAAAAAAGAACTGAAAAAACATATAATAATGAGGCAATCTGAGACCCATTAGATAATATTAAAACTTTAAGATGGTAACTAAATAATTCCTATGTATTCTGATTTACCCGATGTATACCTATTGATTCTAATTTACCTATATTTACTTACAAGATGATTATTGAATAAGGTATTTAATGAGTGTGCTGATTATGTATTACTCCTCCCCACAGCACAAGTCTACGACTTATAGTGGGGAGTAGCATTTCCTGATTTGTGTAAATTTTTTTTGTATTGCAATACCTATCTAAATAAATGCGTTTTTTCAAAAAAAAAAAAAAAAAAAAAAAAAAAAAAAAAAAGTTATCGGATTGGCACGGGGAAGGTTCGCGTAAGAGAAAAATTTAAAAAAACGTCCAACCAGATCAGCTGACTTAGCTGAATTCTCTCCCATTCGCTCTAGTAATTTGAAATTTGATAGGGTGCCTTTCTGGGACGTCGAGAAACGAATAAAATGATTGTCTCTTTCCTGATCAGCTGAGTGACCTAATTCGCTCCTTTTGCTAGCTACGTACCATCGTTCCTACAGCTGCAATAGCTTCATTTTTTACTAAAATTCACAAAAATATAAAATCAAAAGTTGAAGAACGTATTGGAGTAATATTCAAGATAAAACTCGTTATGCGTGGGGAGTGAAATTAAAAAATATCGATCAACGATATTTTTTCTGGATTTACTAGATGGACGCAGACAGGAGGTTTAAGGGGGATAACGATATTAACAGAGGTCCGAGGGAAAGCTATCAATGAAATTTTCTGGTCGGAGCCTCGCTTAACACACTTGATTGGAAGTGATTAGATCGGAGTTTGCAGCAAATGGAGCAACGAAGCTGAGCCGTTTTATCGAATTCAATGATAAATTGTTAAGTACCTAGGTAGTTTAATCGAAAATTGGAATCTGCAAAATCTTTTACAGTATAATAATTATACCTACCTTGATCAAATCAGTATTATTTGATTGTTTAGGATGCATACGATTATGAAATATTGTAAACAGAAAAAACCTCGTCATTTGCGTATGCCACAGCAGTTTCCTTACAATGAATACATGTATGAGATGAAAGCTGTATAGCAAAAACTTTTGGTTGGATTGTATGTATGATAGTAGGATGTGATTTGTGCACACAAACACGCCTGCGCAGATTTGTGCGCATCATCAATTCAAAACAATGCAATACAAAGGCGCCGTTTCTAAGAGTAAAGCCTTCACAATCAGTGGAATTCTCATCGAAATAAGATTGAAGATGAAGGGGTTCTGTGAACTTGTCAGCTATTTAAAGCATTTTCAAGTTTCCTCGCGCGTACTGCGGTTTTTAGAGAGTTTTATGAACTCCTCACGATGAGGGTTTCCAAACCAGTATGTGTGCTGATATGAAAAATTAAACATAATATACGCTATATTATCCGATATGTCCGAAAAGTAAAATTTCAGTAGTGCGATTATCAACATAAGGGGCAGAGCGTATACCCTACCCGCAAGACTCATAAGTCGTGGGGGTAGGGTATACGCTCTGCGCCGCTCCGTCTACCTCGAGTGACGTCAAAAGTTTCGGCTTCTCCATTGGGTAGTCCATTGTTCCTTTACCTTCATTCTCTATTTCAGCTTTATCTAGGGATTCCTCAGCTTCACCCATCCTGCATAAGAGGACTTAGCCGTCATAAATGAAAAAAAAATCGATTTTTGGTTTTTATTTTTTCATTGAACTCCATCATTTTCCGGTCCGTAAAAAAAAAAAAGAAAAAATTATGTAATCCCGACTACTGGAAGTGGGTGAAATGAATTCCCAAAGTTGCACCTCCATCCACTCAGTAGGAGCCAGTCGCATAAGATGGGTCGTCTCCTTTCAATCATCTTCTACTTCTCTTTCTGATAACCTACCATTCCCCTATCCATGTAAAACAGAAATATGGATGTTAGAATGACAAATAACTCATAAACAAAGATGAAGAAACAATAAACTTATGTAACGGTCTCTTGTAGAGACATAATTAGCGCTGCTTGCGGAGACACTAGAAAGCTTCTGTTTCACAAAAACCATTCTCCTGTAAAATAACATTTTTTGGTGCAACAGTACACTTTTCTCCCAGACTGTTGGTCCGATTGCGTTATAATTTTTGAACCGTCGGGCTTCAGTATGATTTTGTAATCTCCGAATCTCCAAAAACATGGGCTAAATCAAGGGTTGACTTTTGAAAGTCACCAAGAATCGAAAACTCATTATTTTTTAGTTAAGACTGATCTTTATATAGTATTAAAAAATGAACACGAATTTGAAATTGATAACTTAATTAGAATCCACGATACGTGTACCGAAAGAACAATATGTTTTCAAAACAAAGAACCATGGTCTACGATTTTATAATTTTTCCAAATTGTTTAAACCCAACAAAATTTGTGTGGGAGAACCTAAAATATGTTCTGAATACGTGGTAAACATTTGAAAGCATTCCAGCTGTAGAGTGACGATATAGAGTTTAGAAGTGACTCAACGGAGCACTGAGCACTGAACTGAATCGGAGCAGCGGCTCAGTCCCCTGAAGATTCGTCGCCGGTAATGTAATCTCAGAAGCCAGAGCCGAGTGTGAAATGGATTGGGCCGTTGGAAAGACAAAGTTCCAGTGATGAAAAGAAGTGTTGTCCCATTTCTTTTACTTCACTCTCAGAGTGGCCCTTTGCAGGCCGTAGAGGAGGCGGAGGCACCGGATACATTACCCCTGGGGCCCGGTCTTTGTGAGGGGACCCGTATTTTCGAAAAAAAAAAAATAAGGGTGAGATGTGGGGGGGAGGGGATAAATTAAAAGAGAAAACACGTCGAAGGGAACTATCATCTACCTGCTTGTATTAACAAACAAAATATCACTTTTCTTATTTACAATTTTTTCAGGATCCCGATTTTTATCGATCTACCCTTTAGTTTTATCCTTTAGGTCACATCATGAAATTTCAGGAATAATTACCCATCACTCGGATTTTTGAGCTCGCAAAAACGGGCAAAATTACTCGCAGAAAGGGCGCCAAAGAACATCGCCACGTAATTCAGCGTGAAAAAATACGTGTGTGTCATTCCAGACGATAACTCTCTTTAAGATTGAGATAAAAATTTCGTTCTTGCGCGAAAAAAGTCAAGTGTTCAAAATGAAAGGATGAGTTCGTTGGCCAAAACTTCTTTCTTTAGATTAAATAACTAAAATTTCAAAAAATGTACTTAAAAATCACTGACGATTGGTTGAAACTGCTAAACGTTGTTACATTTATATTTTTTAGCAGAATTTTAGTAATTAGAATCATAGCCTGTCTTAATCTGTTCCATCATTTGGCGAATGCTGATGAGGTCGAGATCATGGGCCGAACGGTAACGACTTTAGCAGGTGCGTTCCAGGAGTTGGATGACGCTGCAAAGATGCGAGGCCTCATAGTCAACAAGCAGAAAAAGATGTATCGCGGTAGAGGAAGAAATCCTTCAGCTCGACACAGTGAAACCGCAAATTTGAATGACCACAATTTTTCGGCTTCTCGCGATTTCAAGTACCTGGTTTCCATGATATTAGAAAATAATGACGATTCTGCCGAAATCAAAGCAAATTAGCAGCTAGTAATCGGTGCTTCTAGTCCATTCGCAGACTACTTAGTTTTTCATATAGGTACTTCGCAGAAAAGCCAACCAAAGACTACATCAGACGGTTATCCGCCAGTTGTCACATATGGGTTCGAGTTGTGGATCCTTACTGAAGATAGGAGGAATAGATAGTTTTGTACTTATCGTATTCATTTTCTCGTATACGAAAATGGCCTTTCCGAACGAGAAGAGGTTTTTTTTTTACGCGGAAACACTTTTCGGAACGGGAAGAGTCAGCTTTACTCTTTTTCGGAATCGTAATTACGAGACGACAACCTTTCTCTAGGATAACCCTAACTGCCTAACTTAGCAACTGTCATGCAGTTGGCATGTACACACATACACACACACCCGACAAAATCGCCTGACTTTTCCCTGTACCGTAGTTTGTTGTTGGTTTAACTTTTGTAGGTATTTGTCTTTCTTTCGTGATTTTTCCCCGCACCTCAACCAGATGGGTCATTAGCGGCATTTTGTTCTTGCTTTCGATGTTTTATCGACGATTTCAGTTTTTTCATTCTCAAGATTTCGTTTCAAGATTCATTTAACAAGTTTTAAAGATTTGTGTTCTTCACGTCAGAATCTTTTTTGTATGATGTAGAGGTAAGTGGACGTTGTTACTTACTTAATGTTATATTTTGGAAATGTTTTGAGTGGTGATTCACTACAAGAGTCACGTTAATGTCTCTATAAGAGTTACCTTTCTCTCGGGCTTACGAAAATGCTACGAGAAATCAATGCAAAAAGGTTAGCATTCATCGTGCTCGCTCTAACAGCTTGTTTTCTTGTTTACGAAAATTACCAATAAGAGGAATACGAAAACCCTCCAATAACTTCTCTCACAAGAGTCAAGGCACGGGAAGTCCTGCGGTGTATCTATGAGCCTGTATTTGATATGAATTTACTCTGGATAATTAGTACCAACGAGGAGCTCAGAGTGCTGTTCAGGGAGCCAGACATTGTACGTGTCATAAAAAGGGAAGACTCCGGTAGCTTGGACAGTGGAAAGAGACGATAATAGAACTCCATTAAGACTGCTATATGGGAAGCCAGAAGGTGGCCGGAGTAAAAGTTGACAGGCCACGTTAGAGGTGGGTAGATGACGTGTGGGCCGATTTGAGGAGCTGTGGCGTCAGAAGGTGGCGTCAACAGGCTCAGGTTCTGTAGAGGACCGTCGCGCCATTGAGCAGAATTATAGTTTAAAAAAAATTATTGTCAAATGTATTAAAATTATTTTTAATTAAAAAATGTACCTACTCGCTATATTATAGAAAATATATTTATGCAGATGAAATTTGATCTCAAGTACTCTAGCACATAATGTTCGGCAATAGTAATGCAATAAATCTCTTGTCTAATACCTATACCACTGACAGTGATATCACTAATATTTATTATGTAGTTTCAATTTGTTATTGTTATTTTGTTGTTGGACTTTTGTGTATTCTTTTCAAGTGTATAAATGCGTAATTTATTATTGAGCGAATAGTGCGAATTCCTTGATTCTAAGGCCATTGGAGCTATATTTTGGTACTCGTGCACTGCAGCAAAACGTATTGCATTTGACCTGGATTCGGGTGGTGGGGGGAACCACCGTTCGCTAGCTCTTCTATTCACCAGTTCCTCAGTCTGAGAAGCCGCTGTGGTGGGTGGGGTCCGGGGCCGGTCGGAGTGGCACCCAGACGGAGGGGCGTGGGGTTTTCTTTCATGCCCTCACGCTCCAGGATAATTTATATCTCCTGAATAGATTGTGCCTCGTTTCTGATTCTTATTCCTATACTATCTAGTTCTACAATCCATAATATTAACCGTGTATAAAGATCTCAATGTAAGATTCGTATGAAAAGCAACAAAATGAAGAACTCCGAGATGAAGGTGAAAAAACTACGATTACAGTCGCAATATGCTTGGATACAGAGTTAGGCGTAATCGTAATTACGATTACGACTACACTTATGATTACGATTACGATTATGATTGCATTTGTAATCACAGATTTTTCTTTAATTACATTTGCAATCACAAATTTTTTTGCGATTACGATTGTAATCACAAGTTTTTTATGTGATTTAGGGCGTAACAACCGATGTTCCTATGAATTAGCCCTTTTTTACCGCAGATTTTTCGCTGTAATTACACGCATAATCATAATTTTTCCTGTGATTACAGTCTTAACCTTATTTTTTCTATGATTACTGCTGTAATCTTCTTGTATGCGTGTTATATGTTCGTGCATAAGCAAAGGCTTGTATTAGTAGGACTGTGTTTGGACCGTCTAAAGCACTGAGGAGTGAGTTGCCATGTGTTAATACGACCCAACATCACATCTAAGGTTGTAATTATGACTGTAATCACAGAAAAAATAGGATAACAATTGTAATCACATGGAAAACTAAAATTACAGCAGTAATCACAGAAAAAATAAGATTACGACTTACGACGTGGACATCGGTTGTCACGGCCACTTGTGATTACAATCGTAATCGCAAAAAAATTGCGATTACAAATGTAATTACAGAAAAATCTGTGATTACGAATGCAATCATAATAGTAATTATAAGTGTAATCGTAATCGTAATAATAGGTTTGTTCGCTGAGCAGATTGGCAGTGACTTGCAAATCATTTCAAACTGATTGGAGATTACTCAAGTGCGCCAGAGTGACTTCTACCAATTTTCGAATCGATTTCAAATCAGTTGGGAATCGGAGTCTGTGCGAACGGTTCTGACTGTTTTGTAAACATGGTGCCTTCTGAGTGAAAAAATAATCCACCACTTTGGCGCTCTCCGTCATTTATTTTCCGCTTTGTTCTCCTATTCACAAGTTGCGAATTGTTGTGCTCCCATAATTTACAGTTATAATTTGTACCTACTTTTGTATCTACTTACTTGGTTTCATACCTCGACGCCAACCCTTCACAATTTTCCTGCTAACCCGAAAGTGGCTCAGGAAAGTGTCGTAATTATAATTTGGCACATCACTTAAATCATTTTGCACCTTTTGCTTCAGGAACATCTCGTTTTTTTCGTACGACGAAAACGTTAGTACAGTAGAAACCCCTCGAGAAGAATTCTGAATAAAATGTTGGTCAAACATTTTCTGAATGTTTGAGAAATACGCCAGTAAATACGTTAATAGAGAGTTTTTGTACTTATCGTATTCATTTTCTCGTATACGAAAATGGCCTTTCCGAAACGAGAAGAGGTTTTCGTAACGTGGAAGTGGAAATGCGTTTCGGAACGGGAAGAGTCAGCTTTACTCGTGCTCAGCTTTTTCGGATCCGTAATTACGAAACGAAAACTTGACCTTCTTCTAGGATAACACTCTAGAATAACTTAGCAACTATCATGCAGTTGGCATGGATACACATACACACCCGACAAAATCGGCTGAATTTTCCCCGTGCCGTCTTTTGTTGTTGGTTTAACCTTTATATTTGTCTTTCTTTCGTGTTTTTTCCCCGCACCTCAACCAGAACAGTCATTACTCATTAGCAGTATTTTGTTCTTGCTTTCGACGATTTATCGAAGATTTCAGCTTTGTCATCTGAAGATTTCGTTTTCATGTTCATTTTACACGTTTTAAAGATTCGTGTTCTTCACGGCTAAATCGTTTTCATATGATGTAGAGGTAAGTGGTCGTTGTTTCTTTATTCATGTTAAGTATATTTTGGAAATAGTCTACTGTGACAATCGAGTTTTGAGCAGTGATTCACTACAAAAGTCACGTTAACGTCTCTGTAAGAGTTCTCTTCCTCTCGGGCTTACGAAAACGCTACGAGAAATCGATGCAAAAAGGTTAGCATTCATCATGCTCGCTCTAACAGCTTGTTTTCGTGTTTACGAGAAATACCAATACGAGAAATACAAAAACTCTCTAATATAAGTAAGTGAAAACTATGAAAACGCGGCGAACAGAGGCGATAACAAATGCTAAAATTCAAATGATTTCATTGGCTGCCGTGAGTTTGGAATGGAGGGGGCAAACAATCAGAAATTTCAGAAATTGGTCAGCGGGAAAAAGCTCTGATCGATTCGAAGATTCGCAACCAGTTGGCAACGAGTTTGGAAACCTCTGCGAACGGACTGAGACCGATGGGGGGGGGGGGGGGGGGGTGCGCTCTAACAGTCAGAGAACACAGCGAACGCCTCAAGTGGATTGCTAACTGGGTGGTCTCAGCGAACAAACCTAATATCTTCAGGGTCTGTGATTGTAATCGTAATCACAACTCTAAAACCCTATGATTGTGATCGTAATCATAATTATGATTACGAATTCGCCCAACTCTGCTTGGAAATACAGCACCTGTATAAGCTTTTATAAAAATCATTGCAGGATTAAAAGCACGGAATTTGAGAAGTGCGGATATCGGTGGAACATAACTCTTCAGCAAGAACTCTTCTGCAGGGTGGAAAAAAGGTACCTATGTTCTACACATAGGGGTTGTTAATCTTGATTAATTAGAAGGTGTAGGGGCGGGTTTTGGCTTCACTTGGCAGAGAAGTGCCGACTCACTGAGCTCATGAGGTGTTGATCAAGTTGACGTCATTAATCACTGCGGCTCCGCTCCATCGGAGCTTTACCCACTCCGGACGCCATCGAGTAGGTATCCACTTCCCTGAACCCACACCACAAAGAAGAAATGGCGAGTCATATTAATAACCACTTGACAGGTAAATAATCGCTTAATTCGCTTATCATCGAGGTCAGATATAAAATCTGCTGGTTTTATGCTCAGTCTTCGTCATTTTTGTTATAGTTTAGGGTGAAGGGACCACTGTTTGACATCTCATCAAAAAGTTTAAATAATAAGGCAAAAAAGTGTTTTACGGGCTAGATCCTTTTGAAATTTGAGACAAAATACCTTCTCAGTGAAGTATAAAGCGGGAAAAGGTTTCAGGAGGGTTTTTGTGAAATCAGGAGAAGGTTACCCAACAAAACCTCGTGTTGTCATTTCTTTGGTGCCGTATCTTTTAATTTTGCTAACGAGGTGAGTATTTTATATTGCTTCACCATGTCCTCCACATTTACAAATTCGATTGTACCCATGGTTTCTCTCAATCAGTTTTTTTGTGTAGATTGCATTTATACTATCATTTTTTGGAAATAATCAAAGATAACATGTGAAAATACAATTGTCAATTACTAGTCACCAAACTGATGCTACCCTCTGTGATTGACAGTGTTGTCAATATGGATCTCTATTCGTTCTTGTCATTTGTTCTTTGTTCTTTACATTTATATAAATACATAGCAAGTCACAAGCTGCTAGTTTACCATTAGAAGCGTATTGTACCTACGGTATTGAGAAAACATTGTACCTATTTTGTGATGAAACATCTGGTGATATTTTCAACTTTTGTGATGAAATATCTGGTGATATTTTCAACTCTCATTTTCGTCGATCAATCGACATCGCATTGCTTCCGAGTAGTGGTGGCGGAAACAATGTTTTCACTTTCGGAAGATGGGAAAAACCAGTCGTGCAGCATGATCACATGAGCGAATTTTCGTTAATTATCGTTAGTTACGTTATTGTGTTCAATTGTTTTGAAAATTCAGAATTTTAATTGAGAAGGAAATGTTCACTACCGATTTTTTGGTAAATAAACTTGTTCTAAATCATTTTCGGCCATAATTCAAAAATATTCTGGGTATTTTTTTAGTTTTAATCTATTTTTTGACGAAATAAATATTAATGAAAAAAGTACATTTTTCAGCATACATTTCTGCATAAATTTTTTATTATTCCAGTTCATTGTTAATTTGACTAAAACTTAGCTAAAAAAATGAAAGTTTAAGAATTTTTATCCGTTTTTTTTTTAGCCATTTTTAGTCATTAGCCAGCTTTTTTTCTTTTAGCTCATTTTTTGAAATTGGACCAATTTAATATACTAAAAAAAAGCTGGCTATCGAAATCACCCTTTCGTGTGGAAAACTTGATTTATTGGCACAAGAACGGAATTTTTATCTTAATCCTGAGGGGAGTTATCGTCTGGAAGGACACATACCTTTCATAGGGTATCTCAATTTATATTACACTAAATCTCGCACTTGCGAATAGACCCCAAACCTGCTAAATTTCGTTACCAGCCCGGGATTTGAACCTATATATACATATAAAAAATATTTAAACTCTAGGATTCGTCTCAGAATGTCTCAAAATGGATTTAAATGAAGAGAGTTTTCAAAAATTTTGGTTTTAACTTTTTTGGAGCCACTGCAATAGCTTCATTTTAAACGAAAATTCGCTAAAAGGAAAACAAATTATGCCTAGTTGGGTGTGGTACCTACAGAGCTTCCTCGTATCTGCAACATGAATGAATGGATCACTGAAATATTTCAATTAATTTTTAAAGATCTCAAAGCGGATTTTCTACCGTTGGGGAAAGTAGTAAGTCATGATGTAGCGTTGGAAAGTCAAAACCGAGAAAATTATGCTAGTTGTTATCCACGTTTGCGCATGCGCAGAGTGAAGTATTGATTGAGCACAACGTGACAGCCTAAATCGCACATTCCCACAAAAACTGAGGAAGTTAGGCTCCTATTCGACGAAGGAAGCTGAAATTTTAGAGGGAGGCTGAAGGGAGAATGCTGAAGACCACTGAAAGATCATCGATCAGCTAAGTGAGCTCAAAAGCCATTTTTTCTCCTATTTGACGCAGGAAGCACAGAGAGAAGTAAGTACCTATTGATTTGGAAACTTAAAACTAGTTTTTTTATTTATTTTATTTTATTTTTTTTATTTTTAGCGTATTTTCTATTAAAAAAGGAAAAATGAGCTACTGTATTCACTTTGTCCGTTGATGAATGCATGTCTTCTTAAAATCATTTTAAAATTTGAGAGGGAGGCTTAAGGGAGCGTACTGAATACTGAAGGGAAAATACTCTGATGCATGAGAGGTCATCGATCAGCTGAGTGAGCTCAAAATCCATTTTGTCTCCTATTCAACGCAGGAAGCTGAAACTTGAGAGGGAGACGCAAGGGAGAGTACTGAATACTGAAGGGTGCGGCAGAGAGGACGGACGGTTTTAAAAAAATCATAAAATAATTAACTTTTACTCAAAAACAAATTTATTGATGCAATCAGGTTCGCAAGGAAATAGCATTTAAGATAGCCAAGTGTGAAAAATCACATCAGGCATGTGGTGGCCGAAATTGTTGATGCAGTGCTGGAGGCGTTCTTGGGCGTTCTCTCCAACATAGCTCTCTCAACTTGGGCGACTTCCACGCGAATCGCGTCCTTCAATTCGTCCAGAGTTCGGGGCTTGTTCTCGTATACTCTAGCCTTGAGGTGTCTGCATAAGAAAAAATCGAATATGGATAAAGCTGGGGACCGAGGAGGCCAATGAACATCGCCAAAGCTGGAAATAAGGCGACCAGGGAAGAGAGGGTGAATAACGTCCATTGATGCTCTGGCTGTGTGGGCGGTCGCCCCATCCTGCTGGAACCACACACGTCGGGGTGGAACACGTCACCGTCGTAATTCAGGGAAAAAGAAGTTGGTGATAATTTCAAAGTAGCGCTATGTTGGAGAGAGTCTACGCGAACTTCCAGGAAAATACTCTGATGCATGAGAGGTCATCGATCAGCTGAGTGAGCTCAAAATCCATTTTTTCTCCTATTCAGGACAGGAAACGTCCATTTCACGCGGATCTCCTTACAAGAAAATCGATATCGTGTGACTCCAACAGAAGACCTCCGAGCTATAGCGCTCCAAATTATGACATGTTTTTTAAGATTTGTCAACGTTCTACTTTCAGCCGGATTTCTGTCCCATTGAACCTGCTTACAAAATTTTGAATTGGTATCAGATTAGTAGGAAATTTAACGCTTTTTCCAACGGTGCACTCATCTTTAATTTTCACTCTCATTTAAGGGAGTTGTAGTCATTGTAGTTATATTATGTTGAAAACACGAAAAAAATCTTTAAATTAAAATTACTCCCAGAAACAAGGGGTTTTCGAAAATTCACTATGAGAAACTTTTTATTGCAAATTAGTTGTAGAATTGATTCCTCTTTTGTGTGACACCTGTTTCGGAGACACCCTGTATAAATATGATAATTTGATGAACGTTGGTATTTTTCCAGTACAAATATATGTATTAATATTATATATCCTGAATTAAATTGTTTGCGTTTACCTCCTATTTGAGAGATAAAATTCCTGTGTCAGACTCTATGGGTGTAGCTTATACCCGTCCAACATCGAAGTTAACTATGTCAGTTGAACATTCTCCCGCGGATCAACGATACGTATATTGCTCGGAATTATGCGCATCGTAATAACCTGCCCGAATTACCATATTATTAGCTTTCCCTGTAACATGAATTCATCTTCAAGTATGATCACGTTCCTCGATGAAGCATCACAGTTATATGGAGGTTATACGGAGTTTAACTATCCAAGACGGGCGTGTCACTTTAACTCAGTGTTGGCAGATTTGAACTTTAGTACCTATAGCTTACTGTATCTATACAAATTTTTATGAACTTTGACTAAATGGCATTATTCCAACGGTGATTAACTATACACAGCCATAACGTATATATCCATTTCCAACGGAGCTTTAAGAGCTCTTGGGTTCCTGAAAGGCGTCCCAGAGATTTCTCAGACATCAGCGCCATTACCTTACTATATAAAGCATTAGTTCTCCAGAAGCTTGAGTATGTTTGTGTGATATGGTCCCCTTCAATTTAGTTGTAGTTTATTAGTTATTAGTCTTAACTACTTTTTGACCAAAACTGCAAGGTATGGAGAAGTACTGATCTGTTCAGGAACCTCTGATTGGTTCCCTAATCGACCTACGGCGGCGATGTTTGAAATGGATGCTGCTAAGATTTACAGGTATCGGTTGTTCTAGTTTGCATTTATCATTGAGCAAACAGACAAACAGGCTCACAAATAGCACGATCAGCGCCCACTATGTGCCTATTATATTCGTATTGCGTTTAATTACGGGGGTTCAATGTGGCGTTGCTGTTCGGAATCCTCACTGAAAGAGTTATTACACAATCGCACTCCACTGAACACTAACCTTCCTGGCAAGGCAGAAATCTTAATTTTTGAGAGTTGTGAATAAAAATTTCAAGGTTTCAAGACAATAGCTGTTATAAAAGTCAAGTTTCATCGACAGGCGAATGCCTATGGCATCAGTAATTCTCGGTGCGTTCAATTACGTGGGTTTAACAATGCATAATTATAACCTAATCTTCCACAAACGATCATTACAATTGTTATGGTAGTGGAACCGGATAAGTGGCGAAAATTTGTTTGTGTTAGTCTGCATCAAAAATGTTGTAAAACCGCCAACCGCATATTTTTATCTCAATCCTTACTCGAGATTTGATTTTTTAAAGGTTTTTTCAGGAAAACCGCGCATTTTTCCTTTTAAACTCAGATTTCTCCACTTTGCCTCATTTAATTTTAACTTTTGACCTCATTTTCGGAATCAGCGTTGAATTTCCTCATAAGAAAAATGTACTTGCGTTCTCAAAAATTACCATCCGAAGACCTTAACATCAGCTCAAACATGAACGATTTTGAAAAAATAAAATTTTTGAAAATCTTTAAAACCTTACTACTCTTCCAAACAAATCCTGGAAACTGGCAAATCTCATGAAAACTGCTTCATCTAATAGTCTTTTCAACGGTATAGTCAATTTTACTTTTACTTTGTTATTTAGGGGAGAAAATTAAGTTTTAATGTTGAAGAACGTGGTTTTTTCCATCAAATCGATGGTTTTCTTGAAAAATGACCCCCCACGAACCTACGAGTATGAGGTCGGTTTCTACGTATTTTTCCACACTGAATCGAATGGTAACATTTGATCTCTCCAACGCTCTGGTAACGCTTGAAGATCTCTCCAACTACGTTATAATCGAGTTTTACACTTCGGTGAACTAGTTTTACCCCATAACACACTTACATTTAAGAGCAACAAACAAACTAAAAATTTGTGAATTCAATTGTAAAACGCGCTTATAATGTTGGAGAGATCTTCAAGCGTTACCATTCGATTCAGCGTGGAAAAATACGTAGAAACCAAACTCATACTCGAAGGTTCGCAGAGGGTCATTTTTCAAGAAAACCATCGATTTGAAGGAAAAAACCACATTCTTCAACATTAAAACATAATTTTCTCCCCTAAATAACAAAATAAAAGTAAAATTGACTATACCGTTCGAAATAGTAGGTAATTTGTGAAGCAGTGTTGCCAGCAGACTTGCCAGTTTCCAGGATTTTTTTTTGGAAGAGTAGTAAAGTTTTAAAGATTTTCAGAAATATTATTTTTTCAAAATCGTCCATGTTTGAGCTGATGTGAAGGTCTTTGGATGGTACTTTTTAAGAACCCAAGTACCTTATTCTTATAGGAAATTCAACGCTGATTCCGAAAATGAAGTTAAGTTGAAATTAAATGAGGCAAAATGGAGAAATTTGAGTTTAAAAGGAAAAAACACGGTTTTCCTGGAAAAAAAACCTTTAAAACATCATATCTCGAGTAAGGATTGAGATAAAAATATTAGGTTGAAGGCATTTTACTAAATTTTTTATGCAGATTAATGCAAAAAAATTCATCACCTTTCCGGTTCCACCCTGTACACAACCGCGAATTATTTCATTGTTTCTTTTTCTAATACCACATCAATAATACATAAAGAATTTTTTTTTAACCGTTATTATTCAATTTTTTACTGTATGTTTCATTCTTATTGCCTACCAATCAATTTTATGTTAATTCGCACCTCTATAATGAATTATGTAATATAACTGCTTCAATTATTACACAATGAGCTGTTATAGACCTAGTAGCAAGGTTAAATGTCGATTACGACGTAGAAATGAAATGTTTAATGTCATATTGTTTAAAATAAGTGTACTTCTATATTTAGTTATCTGAAATGGTGTTTAGGCTAAAGTCTAGATTCACATGCTCCACCCGTGGAAGTACTTTCCATGAATTAACCCAGTTTCTCAAAATAAAAGCTTACATTTCGGAGTCGGTTTTTTTCGTAATGTACGTCAATGAATTTGGGCACTTGGATTTCCCAGGTGAGCCCTTAATGTTTGCATACGATACGGTGCTTTCTTTACTAGCAAAAGATAGGAAACTACTTACGCCCGTGCTGGGAGAGATCTGCAGATCGTGAATTCTTGGCTTATTGCTATTAAGTTATCTCTCAATTTGAAAAAATAGTTTACGTGCCATTCTATCATTCCAAGCCTTATGATATGATTCCACCCATGCCCGACATCCTTGTCCATACAGCAGATTGTGATTTGTCCTTATACTTATCATGCCCTAAATTAGGCCAAAGCTCTGATGTTAAGTACCTATTTAGGCGTATTTTTTTAATCAAGCAAGAAATGGCAAAAACAAGTGGCCCATGCTAATAAAAACCTACGGAAGCTTATAGGTATATGTTTTTGCCAGATTACGATCAGTGCTGTCCAGATCGCTTCTTAGAATGATCTACTTTGTTCTTACCCAATCAATAATTCTTTATGTTTTGCCTGCCTGGGGAAGTGATTGTGCCACGACACTGAAATCGATAATTTTGACTCAAAAATCCCTTATTCGAATAATTTCCAATAGTAGCTATTTAGCTCATACCTTGCCTTTATTCAAACAAATGAGCATTTTAAACCTACCCAATTTAATTAAACTTGGTTCAAATAAACAGATCTTGAAGGAGGGCTCGCAACACCAGACTCCTACTCGATTTCAACTGTCGGGGCACATGGTACTTCCTAAATACCGCACAACTGCGGCGCAAAGTATCTATAGGTACAAGGGCATAAAAGAGTAAAATTTGCTTCCGTGGAATTTAAAAAAGAAATTATTTGATCACCCTCTCCAAATTAATAAGTTATTGAAATCCTTCTGCATTAACAATCTTGACCTATAATAATAATATTGTATTAATTTATTACTAGAAAAATAGGTAACGTAAGTTGTATTTATTTATTTCTTGATTCGCGAATAAATAGCTCGCCAGCGCGACTCTTCTCCCTAACACGGGCATTCGCCCACATAGGGAAATAGTTTCTGTTGTAGGTTTTGAATTCGTTCATTGTGTATACACTTTTACTTACTTGCGAAATACAACTTTTTTCATATATCATGTATTTCATACCTCACATAACTGGAACATTGACATGACTGAAAAGTATAATTACATAAATGTATTCTTTATTTTAGGGCAATTGTCTGTACTTAATTTAATTCAGGTTTTCACCCTTTCAGTGCTTGTGAACCATTATAGCAACATTAGTTATTGTCGATAACTCATTTAAAATGTCTTAATTACCATTAAAAATACCTAATTATTTAAACATGTTGATTGAAATAGGGGTGGATTGTGCGCGTTTGGAGAAAATGAGTTGGGAGAAAATTTATCTTTCTCCTGCGCCGGCTCCGCCCCTTTTCTCTCCCCTGTCCGATTCTCCTGGTTTTCTCAGAATGTTTGATAATACGGACCCTTGTTGACAAACAAAGGACAACAATGTGATGACAGTGTGAGAGGGTGGGGTGGGCGTTGGACGAGCGTCCTGAGTCGGTGTGAGGGTTATCGATGACATTTCTTTCGATCAACACTCCTCCCACCTTCACACTGATTAATTGGTAATTTAAAAATTGATTGATTTTGTGTTGAATGATTGATTAAATGGGAACGGGGGTGGGAGAATTGGGAAATTGGTGTTAATGAAGAGATAAAAAGCGCACTGACCTATGACATGTTGGAATGATTCTTCATGACTCGGGGGCTGGCTCCTGGTTTTTACTCTGAAAAAAGGGGGGTTTGGTCTGTCGGCCGCGAGGGGGGGATCCGGGGTCTTCACGGGGGCTTCCCAGGCAGACTGGAGGCTCCCCCTGGAAAGCGCCCTTGGGGCGGGCGAGCCCGGGCCTGCGCCCTGCCGCTCCCCCACGGTCGCCCCGACGCCCCCGTCCTGTGCCCCGCCGCCCCCCCCGTCCTGTGCCTCGCCGCCCCCTCGCTCTGTGCCCCAGCGCCCCAAAGTCCCCAGGTTTTCCCGCTCTCTGCCGCCCCCGGCCGCGATCTGTGGGGGTGTAGCTGCCCCCTTTCTCTCCCCTTTCACTCCCTCCCCTCCCCCACCGCTCCTGATCTATCCGTCTGCGTTCCCGGTTGCGTTCGCTATCACCGCGGTCCACCCAGTCATCACTGCACCTCTCGAATTATACGATAATTTAGGACGGCAATCACCAGAGGAAAATTAAGTGAACCACTCAGTGATTGAAGAAAACACGAGAATTTTTATATTGCATTCCCAAAGTGAATTGAAAACAATGACGGTTTGCCTCCGAGTCTACCTATAGGTTTCACTTGTTTCGCGAGAAACATTTTTTTTTTTTTCTCCCCCATATGATGGGTTAACTCAAAGAGGAAAAAAGCAATATGTAGCTATATATATATATATATATATATATATATATATATAATATATATATATATATATATATATATATATATATACTGATGTGAATGGTTTTTAAAACGGTTCCAGAGGAACAATATACTTTGGCACAGATGTGCGGAGGAAAATAGAACATATATAAAGATAAATAAAAAGGAAAAACTCACGTTATAATATTTCGGCTTTTGCCTTTGTCAAATTCTACTTTACTATTTGACAAAGGCAAAAGCCGAAATATTATAACGTGAGTTTTTCCTTTTTATTTATCTTTATATATGTTCTATTTTCCTCCGCACATCTGTGCCAAAGTATATATATATATATATATATATATATATATATATATATATATATATATATATATATATCTATATATAGGGGGGGTAGGTAGGTGTGTGTGTGTGTTTCATGTTGCACTCTTGTAATTTTCCACCTATTCTTGCAAAATAACATGAAATCTGATACAGAAGGCACTGAATTATAGCATTTCAAAATATGTTTTGACATTTTCCAAAATGGTGTCGACATTTTCAAAATACAATTAGGGTAGATGCACCAGTAGTAGGCACTTCAACAAAAAAAAATCACGTTTTTTGTGTGTCACGATTTTATTTTTCATACTATTTCATTTCCAATACTTGATCAAAATTAACTAACTCCTCTCAAATCTAATTACATTTAAATTGTCTAAATCGTAGACGATTATGATTTTTTAAATTGAAAAAAACCGGACGCAAGTTTTTTCCCCATTAGAAGGCATTGAAACTCCAGTAGTAGTAATTATGTAGGTAGTGATATAATCCGTCACTCCGCACAGACTTGAACTAATTATTATTAACATATGTATTTGTATCCATGGCAACGACGCGGTTCGTTCTGATTTGAATTAAGCCCATAAGAATGAGTTCATCAAATTTTCGAATTGAACCATTGAATAGAAATAATTATGACACCTGGAAAGTGCAAGCTAAAGCTATTTTGATAAAGAATAGTGTTTGGGAATATGTAGATGGTTCAAAGCTTAAACCGAAGGACGTTTTATTAAAACTTGACTGGGAGTTGAATGACGTGAATGCTAGGTCAGATTTAATTTTGATAATATCACCTAGTGAATTAAATTTAGTTAAGAATTGCCAAACATCAAAGGAATTATGGGACACTCTTGAGAAAACGTATAGCAGTTCCGGTCCTGCTCGGAAAGCTGCTCTATTGAAACGCTTAATTTTATTAAAAATGAGAGATAATGGAGATGTCCATGATCACCTGAATTCATTTATGGATACGGTTGATAAACTTCGCGAATTGTCTATTGACATCAATAGTGATTTGCTCTCAATCATGATGTTATATAGCCTTCCGCTGAGTTTTGATACATTTAGGGTCGCGATTGAAACACGAGATACATTGCCGTCCCCTGATGATTTGAAAGTAAAAATTCTTGAAGAAACACAAGCAAGAAGAAACTCTCATTCGTCATCGAAATCAGAATCTGAAGGTGCTTTTTATTCAAGCAATACAAAACAGCATAACAAACCGGGTTATAGAAATAAACATAACTATCATAAAACTAACAATATTTCTGAAAAATCCGAATTTAGATTTAGATGCCACTCCTGCAACAAAATTGGACATATGACACGGGATTGTAAATCCAAGAACTTCTCAAAAAATAACTTTCAAAATTGAACAATCACTAACTTCTAGCGCATCGAATGCTCTAAATCACACAGCTTGGTGTTTAGACAGTGGAAGTACATCGCACATGTGCGCTAAAAGATGCGACTTTGTTAATTTTGATGAAAAGTCAACCCAGAATAGTTTAAAATTAGCTACGAAAAATCATACAGCTCCTATCTCTGGTTCTGGCATAGTTGATGTGAATTTACCGAATAATACTATACATTTGACTAACACACTCTATGTACCAACATTATCAACTAATTTGTTGTCTATAGGGAAAATAACTGACAGAGGGTACACTGTGTTATTCCGTAAGCATAAGGCGACTGTTGCAGATCAACAAGGAAATATTGTTCTAGTGGCGAAGAGAGAAAATGGACTCTACTATGTGAATCCTAGGAATAGAAAAACCGTTGTTCCTGAGGAAACGAAAGCTGTCAACGTAGATAAAACTGTTGAATGGCACCGAAAATTGGGTCATGTAAATTTTCAAGACATGAAATTAGCATTAAGGAATAAATTACTACGAGGTATGGATTTTAACATGTCAAGTTATATTCCAGATTGTGAAATTTGCATTCAAGGGAAAATGCAGAGAGCTCCATTTCCCAGACGACAAGAACCTAGAACAACAGAACTTCTGGAAATCATCCATTCAGATGTTTTCGGACCTGTCCAATCTGAATCAAATGGAGGTGCAAGGTACTTCGTAAGTTTTATAGATGAACATTCCAGATACAGTCAAATTTATTTTCTGGTTCAGAAGAATGAAGTACTTGAAAAATTCAAAGAGTTTAAAAATATGGCAGAAGTATCAACTGGCAAGAAAATTAAATACCTACAGTCAGACAATGAAGTTTCAGAATACTGTAACAGAGCATTTGAAAATTATCTTAAAGATTGTGGTATTCAGCGAAGATTATCTGCAAAGTACACACCACAGCAGAATGGAATGGCAGAACGCAAAAATCGAAGTCTTGTCGAAAAAGCACGATGTCTTTTGTTAGAAGCAAAATTACCACTTTCGTTTTGGGCAGAAGCAATAAACACTGCGAATTATCTGTGTAACCAATTACCCTCGAGTTCAATCAATGGAGAAACTCCATTCCGAAAATGGGTGGGGAGAAAACCGTATGTTTCTCATCTTCACATATTTGGATCAAAAGCTCATGTTTTGAGAAAAAGACCGAATCGTGGTAAATTTGAGTCAAAAACTCTCACAGGAATTTTTGTTGGATATTCCAATATCTCAAAAGCATTCAGGATTTGGATACCATCAACTAAAAAGATAGAAGTTACAAGAGATGTAAAAGTATTGAACACTAAGTACATGAACGAAAATGTTGACTCAGATGTCGAATTTGTGACAGAAATAAAATCTTCACAAACACAGCAGAATCTTGAGAATAAATTGCTAGAAGTGAACATTTTAAATGACACAGCAACAGAACGAGACGAAGAGCAAGATTTAAGACGAAATGAAGAGGAACGAAGAAAACAAGTCGAAAAACGAAGAGAAGAAGAAGAACGAAGAAGGAAAATCGAGGAAAAAAAAGGGAGCAAGAGGAAAAGCGATGAGAAGAAGAGGAGCGAAAAGAAGAGAAAAATCGAGACAACCAACAGGATGAGATTAATGAACTTAGTGATTCCTCGTCAGAGGAATTCGAAGATGCAGTTTCAACAACTAATCGCCCTGTAAGGGAAAGAAACCTTCCTGTTTGGACACAAGATTATTATCTGAAAGATGATTATGCCATGCTTACCTCAGTACAAGGATTTTTGGAGGGGGAAGATGGAGATGAGTGGAAAAATGCCATCAGAGCTGAAATCAAAGCTTACTTGAAGAACGATACGTGGGTTATCGTCGACAAGAAGGAAGGAAATTATATAATTGATACAAGAATGATTTTAGCTAATAAATATCAAGCCAATGGAAAACTGGAGAGAAGAAAGGCACGTCTAGTTGCAAGAGGATTTGCACAACGCCCTGGTCTTGATTACGTCGACACATATTCTCCTGTAGCGAAATTGAGTTCAATCAGATTTATACTGGGATTAGCAGCTGAAGAAAATTTATTTTTGAGTCAAATGGATGTGTCAACCGCATTTCTGAATGGGGATATAAACGAAAAAATTTATATCAAGAAACCAGATAACTTGGAACAATTTTTGCAAGAAATAGTAATTGAAGAGAGTGGAAATGAAGATAGAAGCATATTTACAAAAGCGACGAAAATGTTGGAAGACATCAGAAAAACGAAGAACGAAAAAATATGCAAACTTAAAAAACATTGTACGGATTAAAGCAAGCGAGCAGACAATGGTTTAGTAAACTTGATCATCGATTGAAAGAATTGGGACTGAAATCATCTCATGCTGATTCATGTATTTATAGCATGCAATCTGGAAACGACATACTTATTGTAGCCGTCTATGTTGATGATTTTGTAATTGCTTGTTCTAAAAAATCCGAATTAGAAGAATTCAAAAAGAAGATCAAAACCAGTTTCGAAATGAGAGATTTAGGAAATCTAAATTATTGTCTCGGAATTGAATTTAAACATCGAAGTGGATCAATTAATGCATCGCAAGAAAAATACGTGAACGAAATCTTGATTAAATTTAAAATGGAAGACTGCAAGCCTGTTGTGAATCCGATGGAACCAGGAATGAAGCTGATGAGATCTGATTCTAAGAATTGCAGCAATCTACCTTATCAGAACCTTATCGGATCCCTTATGTATTTAGCGATTGCTACCAGACCTGACATAGCGTATGCTGTAAGCTACCTAAGCCAATTCAATAACTGTTTTGGGAATGAACACTGGCAAGCAGCAAAGCGGGTGCTACGCTATTTGAAAGGCACAAAAACCTTAGCCTTGAAATATCACCGAACTGGACGAAACCTCATTGGTATGGCAGACGCTGATTGGGCAAGTGATAAAAATGATTATCATTCCTATTCTGGGTCCTGTTTCCGGCAGCAATTGGAAACATCGATCGACCTTAAAGTTCCTCTGAAAACCCCTAAACAACTGGAAGACGAACTCGACTTATTCATCAATAACATACAACAAGCAGCCTGGTTATGTACCCCAATAAACCAAAACTGTAACTATGACACTAATTCGAAATCATATCCGTTAGAAGTAAGGGATCTCCTGTGCGCCAAACGTAAAGCCAGAAGGAAATGGAAGAATAACAGAACCCCTGAAAACAAAACTATTCTTAATAGACTCGGTAACAAACTTAAATATCTTATTAGATCAATAGATAACCAATCAGTTGAACATTTTTTGAGTAACCTAACTGCAGAGAAAGACACCGAATACTCCCTCTACAAGGTAACCAAAAATATAAATAGACCTAAAGTTCATTCTCCTCCAATCAAAAAGGATGACGGGACATGGGCCAGAAGTAACCGAGAGAAAGCTCAACTTTTTGCAGATCATCTCTATGAAACTTTTCAACCTCTTCCAGTGCAGACACCTGAAGAAAACGCAACACTGATAGAAAAAACGGATGAGCTTGATATTCGGCCCGTTACGTTAAAAGAACTCAAAGATGAAATTAAGGGCAACATTAATCCTAAAAAGACCCCAGGCTATGACCTGATAACCGGTCGAATTGTGAAAGAGCTCCCTGAAAAGGCTATAACAAAACTACTTCATATCATCAACGCCACGTTCAGGTTACGACATGTACCTTCCCAGTGGAAAGTAGCGGAAGTCATAATGATCTCCAAACCAGGAAAATCACCAAATGAGAAGACGGGGTACCGACCCATATCCCTCCTCCCTGTCTTATCAAAACTGTTCGAAAAATTGTTGCTCAAACGGCTTAAACCAATTATTGAAGACAGAAAATTGATACCAGACCACCAATTCGGTTTCAGGCAACGCCACTCTACGCTAGATCAAGTTCATAGAATCACTAACATAATAGAAAAGGCTCTAGAAGGTAAAAAAATATGTGCCAGTATCTTCCTGGACGTGGCCCAGGCATTTGACAAGGTCTGGCACAAGGGACTTGAGTATAAACTGCACAGGGATCTCCCAAAACAGTTTTACTTACTCCTAAAATCCTACCTAGCGAACAGACACTTCAGGGTAAAGCAGGGTGACCAGTACTCTGTCTTGAAGCCTATAAAAGCAGGGGTACCGCAAGGCAGTGTCCTGGGCCCAGTACTTTACCTGCTGCCTGCTGTACACACGAGATCTTCCACAACAGGAAAACACAACTGTAGCTACTTTTGCAGATGATACTGCCATCCTCTCTGTTGGAGATGACGCTGAAACTGCAACTCGCAATCTACAGACGTCCACTAACAAGGTTGTCAATTGGACCAAGATGTGGAGAATGAAACTAAATGAAACAAAGTCAGTGCATATCAACTTTACTAATAGAAAAATCATAGCCCCAGAAGTTGAGATCAACTCAAATAAAATTCCATACTCTGACACTGTAAAATACTTAGGGATGCACCTTGATTCCAAACTTAACTGGAAATATCACATTGAAAAAAAGAATCAGGAACTAAAAATCAAGTTCAGAAAGATGTACTGGTTGATGGGAAGGAACTCCCATCTCTCACTACACAATAAATTACTCATATACAAACAGATACTGCGCCCTATCTGGACCTATGGGATTCAGCTTTGGGGTTGTGCGAAAAAATCAAATATTAAAACAATCCAAACCCGACAAAATATAATACTGAGAAGTATAGTTCAGGCCCCCTGGTTCATGCGGAATGATGATATTCATCGAGACTTGAGGGTAGAAACGGTCACCGAAATTATCGCCAAATATGCAAGGAAGCACGAACATCGCCTCCACAAACACGAGAACCTGGAGATGCTCAACGTTTTAAACAACGAAGGAGAACTTCGGCGACTCAAGAGAAATAAACCTCTGGACCTAACTGTGCTGTGCAAATAGTGCAAGTGTAATCCAGTGTTCTTTTAACTGTACTTGATACAAGTATGGGCCAGGTTTTGCTGTAAACCTCCCCCCTTAGTGAGCCTAACATGAAATGTAATATTGCTAGATGAGATGTATATGTTTCAGTTGCAATAAATAAATCACGAAAAAAAAAAAAAAAAAAAAATTCCTATTCTGGATATTGCTTCAATTATGGGGGAGCTATTTTCAGTTGGGAGTCCAAGAAACAGAAGTCAATAGCACTATCGTCATGCGAAGCAGAGTACTGTGCATTAACTCATGCAGCCAAGGAAGCTATGCACATAAAACAATTGGCAACTGACGTTGGTCTAAATTTGAATTGTGTAACGATTTTGAATGACAATCAGTCTGCGAAGAGCATGTCTGAAAATCCTATAGTTAGTTCAAAATCCAAACATATTAAAATATCCGAACATTTTATTAGAGAGGCGGTCAATGATGGATATGTAAAAATTGAATATCAACCTACAGAAGAAATGGACGCTGATATTTTCACGAAAGCCCTACCAAGCCCAAAATTTGGTCATCTCCGAACAAATCTGGGACTGGAAGAAATTGAACCATGAACGCCAACTGAAGCCTGTGCTCGTGAGGGGGAGTGTAATTAAGTAGGTAGTAATATCTGCCTTCACTCCGCACAGACTTGAACTAATTATTATTAACATATGTATTTGTATCCATGGCAACGACGCGTTTACTCCGAATTCCGTTTTTCCTGTCAAATATCATTCTGTAATCTGTATCGTTTCATGTACGTCAAGATGAGAAATATATTCATAGTTAGTTAGTTTCAATAGTGTTCAATGTTTAGAGTTATATAAACTAACAGTAGTAGGCAGGGAAATGAACCAGTAGTAGGCAGTTGAATCTCAACGAACAAATTTTATTAATTACATTTCCTCTCAACTAAAATGTATCGAAAATACATCAAGCCTGAAACATCATAGTTTACCACATGTCTCAGCCCTCATACTGAATTATTCTTTTTAAAAAATGCTATACATAGGCCATACTTAATAGTCGTAATTCAGCATCAGTAGTAAACGTTCAGTATCCTAACATGTGGAGTTCTGAGATAAAAAACCTATTCCAGTAGTAGGCACCTTCGGGATCCAGAAGTAGGCACCCTCTGCCAACTATTGGAACGACTCATTTTCTGAGAAAACCTCAGTTACTGTCGTATTCCAAATTAATAACTGATGAAAACTTTGTTGCTAACTGAAAAAGAAGGTATTTCCAGTAGTAGGCAGAAGTGCCTACTACTAGAAAATTAAGTATTTTTTATGACCCAGTAGTAGGCACCTTATTTTAGCCAAAATTAAAACTTCTAGAGGTACAGGAACATTCTACATCTTTTCGAGGGTATATAAAAGATAACAAGAAACATAAAATAGATCTAAAATTGCCTCAAATTGGGGGTAATATACTAAAAACCAAACTCACCTCGTTAGCAGATCTGTTAAGGTAGACAACCTCATGGAGATTGTTTTGTTAACAGGTGACATAGGTAATGTAACCAAGACTGCCTCGATCATCTAGATCATTCTAGAAGAAATACAGCACATGCTAACCTTTAAAACGATGCCAAATTCAAATATTTTAGTGGTTCCAATCAATTATTTTAAGGAGTTGAAGTCACAAGTGCCTACTACTGGTGCAGTGCCTACTACTGGTGCATCTACCCTAAGGAACCCTGTGATACTTTATAAATACCGCTTTATTACTAATATAGGTAGGTAGGTCGTGAGAATTCTAGATATTATGTAGAAAAACTGACCGCCCAGAACATCGTTTTGAGCAAGTCTTCTATAGATAATGGTCTCAAAATGTTGCGAATAACGCTAAAGAAAGCCTCACTTGACCTTGATAGGATGAATGCAGAAAGAACCATTCGACTTCGACAGGAATTTGCGATCCAATTCAATGAGGTAATCCCTGAAAACCGGCAAAACTATTCATTTTAGGCAACGATATTCATAGATGAATCTAGTTTCAATTTATGAAACGCAAAGCTCGATCGAAGGCATATACCCGGGCAGTTGTGACTATACCTACCGCTAGAGGCCGTAATGTTTCTTTAATCCTTGCAAGTAATGCTCAAAATGTTGTGCACCATAAAATAATATCACCTGGCTCAACAAACGCCGAGCTTCTTGGAGAATTCTTGTCAGATCTACGTAGAAAAACTGCCAGATTCCATCACCAACTACGTTTTTGTAATGAACAACGCGAGAATTCATCGTTCAGAACACATTCAAAATTTTGACACGTTTGTCTCAAATTAACTTGTTGTTTCTCCCTCCGTACTCTACCATGCCCCGTGGAAAATTCATTTTCCAAAATTAAGACAATAGTTCGGAGCCTCTTGAGTGAACGTGGTGAACATCAGTTAGAGGAGGTGATTTCAAGGGGCGTTCAAACAAATACTTCATCCGACTGTAGTAATTATATCATGAAAATGTCCTACCTGCGGCAGCAGCTAACGACCTCTTCACTGAAAATTCAGAAAAAATTGTTCTTTAACTCCAGTTCAGGAAACCTGTTTTGTAAATTTTCACGACCTACCTACCTATATTAGATATAAAGCGTTATTTATAAAGTATCACAGAGTTCCTTAATTGTATTTTGAAAATGTCGAAACCTTTTTGGAAATAGAATTCCATATCTATTTGAAAAATGTTGAATTCAATTTGGAAATGCTATATCTCCCAACTTCGCCTATTGTCCTTTTAATTTTTTTTTTTTTTTTTTTAGAAATCCCATTTTGGAAATTTTAGAATCTTTTCCCAAAATCATCAAACTCTCATGAAACGCATAAAATTGCAAAAAACGCTGGTGATTTTCAAAAACTACATACCAATTCGAACTAAATTTTGTAAGAATCAGCTTGGGGTCTGTTGGTGATATGTTTTATTCAAACGAATTACTAACTCATAAAATTCATTCTTGCCATTCGTATGAATGCAATAATTTGAAATATGTTCGCTATACGGACTGGCAGTCATCTATTGTTTCCACGACCCATCGACTGAACCTGTACGACTGTACGTTCATCCGTCTGCTCTCTCTAAGGGCTAAAAGAAGAAGAAAGACATCAACACGGGAGTGAATCTCAACTGGTTAAACAGAAAAATCTATGAACATAAACATAACATAAACATAAACTGCCTAAAAAACTGCGTGATCGTATCAGCTGATGAATATATTGAATTCTAACTTCTCGATATCGAGTTGACACTTTCCTCACCTGTAGATGGACTTGTGAAGCGTTGGAGGTGATTTATTTTACCTTAATAATTTTTAGTAAGTGAATGCGTTTGGTACGTCAAGGACAGTATATTTAGATCCATGGGACTAGTAAAGTGATGATGCTGATGATATTTTTATTTATCTGCATCAATTTTCTCTCTGTAGGACTTATTTATAAGGTTGGCATATTCATGACAAAATAAGCATTTCGCCCAAACACTAAATTAGGATCGCAAGTCGGTTTCGAAGGTGATTTACGCTAAGAGATCCAAGAAGCAAATTTATTTCTCACTTTGAAATGAAGCACTTTCGGGATAATTAGGATACAATTCCACTGCACGAAGGCACACTGATCACTGATGGCCCGGCTGAGCTCAATGTTTGCCATAGTCGACTTATCGTTCTGAAACCTGAAATGCAGCTCCTTTAAGACATCTAGAATAAAATTCTAGATCCATATGGTGGGCCCCATTCTAGATACAAATATGTTGGGGCCCAATTCAGTGAGAGGCCTCTGAGGGTCATTTCTGTCTTCATCAAGCTACGATGGTGAAATTTGAAATGGAGAACTTTTGAAACACGTCGAATACAATTATAAGCCATGGAGGTGAAATTGTCAGCTGAGGTACCTCAGTGGCTAATTTGTTTCCTGATTGAACTACAGTGCTGAAGTTTGAAAATTAATTAGCGCCTTCGGGACATCATGATAACAATTTCCCGAGATTCGGAGGACCAATTATCAGCTATGGGTCCTTTGAAACTGATTTATTTTCAACTCGACCTACTGAAATGCATAAAGTAATTGTAATTAAGGATTTTGTGTGCAAGAAACAATCTGAATTTCAAATCGATGTGCAGTCTACGCAACTCTTCTATATGGAGGGTGTATGACTTCGTCATAACTCGTAAAATAGATTCTTGGCGCTGTAAAGGAATGATCCCATTTGCGAGGCGCGAAGCTCCTGGTTTTGATCATTTATCTCATACGGGGTTTAATATTATAGACCAATGATCTGAGTACATATCCAGGGATATCTAATAAAGAAATAATAAACCGTTGAGTAATAATTTGCAGCGTTTCATGTTTCAATTTGGCTCAAAAAATTCGGTGCTGCGCGCCTCGCAAGGGGCTCCTCGCCTTCCCCCAATTGGGAGGGACCCCGCCCCCCTTTTACCCAATTTTTCGTCGAAAAAGGGTATTACGAGTATACCCGTCGGCACGGTAGCAATTGAGGGTGGAGATGCATTTTCTTTGCGTTTCAGAGGTTGTAGAACACGTTTACAATAGCCATTAATTTCCAGATTTCTTTATATATATATATATATATATATATATATATATATATATATTTATTTATTTATTTATTTATTTATTTTTTCATTCATTTATTTATGGGCAAAATTTTGTGCTCACTACTCCTCCGAAACTGCTGGTCATTTGATGTTGGTAGTTTAGTCGGCCGTAAGTACTTATTATTTTATTGGAATTAGTCGGGATGCGGCCCAGGGAAAAATAAATGAAATGATTTCATTTATTGTTTATTCGATAACGTTTCGTCCTCTTACTGAGGATATCTTCAGATCTCTACACGGACAAAACAGGGATTATATGTTAAACAGAAAAAACAAAACAAAAAATAATAAATAAAAACTAATTTAAACAAAAAACTTACTGGTGTGACCAGGAAAAAATTCATAAACATCCGAATAACGGATTTGTTTGATAAAGATAGAGAGGTTCACCTAAGGAAAACAAACCAAACATAAAAAGTAAAAATATAGATAAAATGTTAAAATATTATTAATGGATAACAATAATAAAGTATAAACATTTATCAGAAACTGACAAGGTAAATCAACAACAAAAACTTTTTTGGTATGAAAGGGTGAACCTTCTTGCTAGGAAGTAAGTACTCACCAAGTCAACACAATGTCAAGAAAGCAATAAAATAATGGATGGTTAGTTATTATACATGAGAAAAAATTAGGAATGCATGAGAAAAAATTAAGAATGGAAAGATAGAAACGAAAAGGAAAAAAAATATATACAAATTGAAAATCATTCACATCCATTAGTCAACAAACTGTAAAGTAACCATTGCTTTGGTCATTTGGACCAAACTTTGATATGTTATATTACCATGTCGGAACTTGTGCCTACTTGACTTTGGTGAGGATCAGCTTATCACGAGTCCTAATATCAATCATAATGATGGAAAAATCGTGCTCGATTTCCGTCCTATTCACCGTAGGACGTCGAAATTTGATAGGTAGCCTCTCTGAGACAAGGGACGAGCAAAGTGCGAGGAGCTCCATCCTGATCAGCTGAGTGAGCTGAAATCTCTCTTGTTCACCGTAGGACGTTGAAAATTGTTAGGGAGACTCTCTGGGTCAACAAGGGACGAGCAAAGTGAGGAGATCCATCCTGATCAGCTGAGTGAGCTAAAATTTATGTAGTCTGTCTTATTACAACGAAATTTTATAGGCAGCCACTCTAGAACATCAAGGGACGAATTTTTTCCTCCTTGAGCCTCGGCTATACATTGATGGAATGTGGAGCACGCTCTATTTCAAATTTCAGCTTCATAGGTTTTAATAGGATTTCAATTTTAATAATTTCAATTCGGTGATTTT
Source organism: Adelphocoris suturalis (assembly GCA_030762985.1). NCBI lineage: Eukaryota > Metazoa > Arthropoda > Insecta > Hemiptera > Miridae > Adelphocoris > Adelphocoris suturalis. Next base: position 24,607,756 of record CM061046.1, read on the forward strand.
CCAATACTTACTGATTTTTTACAAGTTGTAAAACTAATTTACTAAATATAATTTATTAGTCGAAGTGATTAGTCTGTGTTGATCCTTCTTAGTTAGGCAGTAGGTACCTATTATTTTTCGTACAACTCGACCCGACAATTTGGTGACCTCGTAACTTCTGTAAGTTGGATCAAGGACTCAGATCCCGTAGCTTTGATAAGTTTTCATAACCAATCTTCTATTTCACCATGGCTGAGGGTGGACATGTTCCTGCCGCCCAACCAGCAGAGAATCAAGAGGCAAGTGCAATTGCCTTAAAATTACCTCCTTTTTGGCCAGATAAACCGGAAATTGGGTTTGCTCGGGCTGAAGCCCAATTTCGACTTCGTGGCGTAACCTCAATTATATTCTTGCGCAGTTGGATTTAAAGATTGTAGAGAATATTTGGGATCTAGTCGATGCAGAAACACCGAACAAATACTCGGATGCCAAACAACGTTTAATCACAATATCTTTAAGGAAAGCGACGAACGAAAAATAAGAAAACTCGTTAGTGATCTCGAATTTGGTGATCTTAAACCTAGTCAGTTGCTCCGATAAATGAAAATCTATCGGATAAGGATTTCTGATAAACTTTTGCAAACTTTATGGCTCGATGAACTCCCTCAACAAATAAGCAGTATTTTGACCATTTCGGACGGTGATATTGACAAACTCGCGGAAATCGGGGACAGGATCTGGGATATGCGGTCTTCTCGTTCAGGAATTGATGCGGTAACTTCGTCGTCTTCACGGAATCGTTTGTTAGATCCAAAACCTAGCCAAAATTCTTACGTCGAACAATTGCCAGCCAGAATCGCGGAGCTAGAAGGCCAACTTCGCAATTTGAAGACCCAAACTCGATCGCACTCTCGTAGTTGATCCCGACCTCGTTTTGATCCGAAAGGAAGATTATGTTACGCACATTATAAATTCGGAGCACAGTGCCGACCGGAAAAATGCAAAGAACTGTGCACATGGAACAGTTCGGAAAACTCCACCAGACAGTAGAACTCACGGCCGATTGCGCTCCCTCCGATCCCAGTACAGGCCAACAATTTCGTTTATTCGTTCATGATCTCCAATCTGGTAAGCGTTACCTGGTGGATACCGGAGCTGATGTTTCCGCTATACCAGAAATAAAATCTTAGTGATACATGCTCAGATTTTAAACTATATGTGGCTAATGGTACTGAAATTCCGTTTACGGTACTGAAATTCCGTTTACGGTACAGTTCTGCTGACTATTGATGCTGGGCTCAAGAAACAGTTCGAATGGCCTTTCATTCTAGCCAAAGTGACAAAAGGTATAATTGGTGCAAATTTCCTTCACCAGTATGGTCTATCATTTGACATTAAGAATAAGAGATTAATTGATAGTACCACGAAAATGTGTAGTTATGGTAAAATCAACGCTCATTTCACATATTGATGTTTTAAGTACTATAAATTCAAGACCAAAATATTCAGAACTCCTCAAACAATTTCCGTAGATTACCAAACCTCTAATCACACCTGTAGAAGCCAAACATGGCGTTCGCCATTTCATATCATCCACTTTATTTTAGAGCCAGACGTTTGGACCCCAAAAAGCTTGAAATTGCCATACAAGAATTCCAGTATTTGCTCAATCATAAGATTATACTTCCATCCAAGTCCCAGTGGGCTAGCCCCATTCACATGGTACTGAAAAAGAACAATAGGTACTTGACGTATGTGTGGAGATTATCGCCGTCTCAATGCTATAACAATCTCAATACCTAGGATTGAGGATATTCAACAAATCCTTCCTGGTACTAGCATATATTCCAAAACCTCCATTGACCTCCTCCAAGCTTTTGAAGTGAAAACTTCTATAGGCGCACCGCGTCGAAAAATTTAGCGGGGTGTGAATACGATTTTACCGTCACGTTTTTTTTCCGTCACGCTGTTTTTTCTTTAGATTTTCACGTACAACTAAGCCGTTGCTGGGGAAATGAAACTTCTTTATTTTTCACCGGACAAAAATGTTCTCCACCCGTTGGAAAGCTCTCGATTTATCACGCATTTCTTTCGTACTTGTTCTTCTACTCACGTCGAAGTTTTATATTTATTTATGTTATAAATGGATATAGTAAACAATGCCGCTTGTTTTGTTGTCACTTGGTTGAGAAGTTCTTCTTGCTTATAGTAATTGTAGACGCGCACCTTCTTCTTCTTCTTCTGGCGCTACAGCCCAGTGTGAGCCTTGGCCTCCCGAACAATCCCTCTCCATCGTACTCGATCCTCCGCCGCCCTCTCCAGTTCCGCACCTGCATGGTCCGCAAGTCGTCTTCGACATCGCATAGCCAGCGTCCTCTAGGTCTTCCCCGTCTCCTCTTTCCATCCATTCTTTGGTTCATCACCTTCTTAGGAATCCGGTTTTCAGGCATTCGTTGCACATGACCAATCCACCTTAGTCTTTGTGCCTTTACGAACCTCACCAAATTTTCCCCCTCTATCAGTTGATCTAGTTCAGCGTTGTTACGAATCTTCCAAACTCCATTTATACATCTGGCTCCGAAGATTCGTCTCATAATTTTCCGCTCGAAAACTAGAAGAGCATTTTCGTCCTTGGTGGTTAGCGTCCAAGCTTCGCAACCATAGGTTACTATAGGACGTATCAGGGAGCGATAGAGCTTAAGCTTGGTTCTCCTGGACAAGAGACGGGACCTGAACAGTTTTATAGAAGCAAAGTAAGCCTTCCCTCCTGCGACTATCCGCTTTTGGATGTCCTCGCTTATTCTGTTTTCGTTGGTCAAGAGCGTGCCTAAGTACTTGAATTCCTTAACACATTCAAAAGTGGTTCCATTCAGGGTGATATCGGTTTCTCTCCGGTTTCTAGTGGATATTTGCATATACTTGGTCTTATTAGTGCTTATTGCCAAGCCAAGCCTTTCAGTCTCTATTTCCAGCCCAGATAGCAGTTCTTCCAAGGCACCGATGCTCCTGGTTATAATGGCTATGTCATCTGCATACCCACAAAGTTGCGCTGACTTACCAAAGATCGTGCCACCAGGATCCACATTGGATAGAGCGCAGTGGAGAGCCAGATTAAACAGGATGGCCGAAAGTCCATCGCCCTGTCTAACCCCCTTCGTTACTTCAAAGGGTTCACTCGCTCTACCACCTACCTTTGCTCTGGACTCGAGTAACGTCATGGAAACCAAATTTGTAATTTTCCGGGGCACGCCCAGCCTCAGCAATGCTTGAATTAGCGCCTTTCTTGACAGACTGTCAAAAGCCTGGACGAAATCTATAAAAAGCACGTGGAGATCTATCCCATACTCATAAAACTTCTCAAAGATCTGTCTCACAGGGAAAATCTGGTCCATTGTCCCTCTGTTGGGTCTAAAACCAGCCTGGTATTCTCCCAGAATGCCTTCAGAGTAAGCACTCAACCTTTTCAATATTACCCCTGATAGCAATTTGTATGCAACACCGAGAAGAGTTATACCACGGTAGTTGCTGCACAGCAGTTTGTCTCCTTTTTTGAAGATAGGGACGATCAAACCAGTCCTCCATTCATCAGGCATCCTCTCCTGTTCCCAAATGAGACAGATAAGCTTGTGGAGCTTCACTTCAAGTACAGCGCCACCATTTTTCAGCAGTTCAGCTGTTATTAGGTCTTCACCGGGAGCCTTGTTATTTTTCATAGCTTTCAAAACTTCTCGAACTTCCTGTAAAGCTGGTTCCTCTATCAAGGGGTCCACAGTACTCAGTTCAGGTTCATCAGTGCGCTCCTTGCGGGAACCGTCGCCAGACAGTACAGAGTGGAAGTGGTCCGCCCATCTCTCCAAAACCTTGGACTCATCTTCAATGAGCTGACCGTTGCGGTCCCTGCAGGCAGCCAACCTTGGCTGGTATCCTTTTCTCATAGCATTGACAGCAGAGTAAAACTGTCTTTGCTCATTGTCATCATTCAGGGCCTCGATGTTGGCGACCTTTGCGTTCTCCCATTGCCGTTTCTTTCTGTGGTTGGTATGCTGGGCTAACCTTCTACTAGCTCGATAAGCTTCATGGTTTCGCCTAGTTGGTCTTTGCACTCTGTTCCTCTTGTTTGTATTCTTAATTTCCATGAGGGCTTCACACTCATCGTCGTACCATTCCTTTTCAGGTACCCTGTTCTTCTCTCCAAGAGACTCCTGCGCAGCCATTAGTACAGTGCCTTTTATAGCGCCCCATAGCTCTTCAATGTCATCCGAAACTGGACCAGAATTGAGTTTGGCATTGATGTTTTCTTGGTAGCTTTCCCGGAGTTCATCAACCTTTAGCTTTTCCAAATTCCATCTTGTGCGGTTGATCTTTTTCCCTTTCTGAGCATTCGAGAGCCTGTGACGTACCACAGCCCTGACAAGGAAGTGGTCCGAATCACAGTTTGGACCTCTGCATGCTCGCACATCAATGATATTTGAGGCGAATCTTTTCGCTACAATGACATGGTCAATTTGGTTTACAATGTCCGATCCTGGGCACATCCAAGTACCCAAATGGATCTTCTTATGTTCTAAACAGGTGCTTTTAATAACCAAATTGTACTTGGCGGCAAACTGCCCTAGTCGCTGCCCGTTATCGTTTGATACATCATGTAGGGTGAACTCTCCGGCAATCTGCCTCATTGACTCCTCCTTACCCACTTTTGCATTAAAATCGCCAAGGAGAATCAACATGTCATTCCTTTGGACTCGCTCACACACTGCTTCCAGTTGATCATAAAACACTTCTTTCCCGTCCTCATCAGATGTTTCAGTTGGGGCATAGGCTGAAATCAAGGTAATGTTGCGGAACCTTCCAGAAATACGCAACTTACAGAGTCTCCCGTTGATAGGTTCGAAACTGAGTATGCTCTTCCTTGCCTTCGCATTCACCATGAAACCAGTACCATGCAGTCCTGTTCTTCGTTCAGGTCCACTGTAAAACAGTGAGAAAGACTTCTTATCCACCCTTCCCTGTCCAGACCATCTAACTTCTTGGAGCGCCACTATGTCCACTCCTGCTTTATCCAATTCAAGGGATATTTCCCTCATTTTCCCAGGCTGGAGCATGGTTTGCACGTTCCAGGTGGCTATTTTGATGTCGTATTTCCGAATCTTGTTCCGTTTCCAATTTCCGTATCGTTCACCAAAAAATCTGTCCGGCTTTTCTCTTTGTTCGGGTCTCGTAACAATAAGTTTTCTACGGGGAGGGGTTGTTAGCCCCTCGCCCAACCCCCAACCTGGAGTACCAGAGGACTTTTATATCGAGGTTCCCATCCCCCTAGGGCATCCGCCTTCACCACGGCTCACAGACCATGCCCTGGCCTGGGTGCTGAATGCTTTTGAATGGCGGCATTTTCTCGCCACGTCGCAGCTTCGTCATAGTGCTCTTGTGGTTTTTACTGAGCCCTGCCTCCGCGCCAAAGAGTCAGGCCTCCCACGCACTGATGAATGCTGCCGCCTCGGTCCGGGACTGCTTATTCAGGTTTCCCCTATTCGCAGCTGTCCACTATATCTAGTGGAGCGTTCACTATCCGCCACCTGTGACCCGCCCAGTAGCTGAGGCTAGCCCTGGGTAGATGCGCACCATAACAGAAAATTTTCTACACAAAATTGAGTCTAGAACATTTATCTCTTATTTCAGTTACCATGAGCCAATAATTCCTTTTCTAGAGTCGTCAGATGATTGTAATAATGATAACACTATTGTTGACGGTTAATGAATAAAGAATAAAATAATAATGTAAACAGAAAACATAGAAACAATGTTGTGACTAGTTTATGTGTAAGAAAAGTTTAATAATGTATGAATAAAAATTTTGTATACTTTGAAATTGGTCTTTACAAGATTTTTTCGGCAACCAATATCATTTCCATAATATATTTTATATTTATTGTATTTAGCAGAAAATCGTCATAGTTTACCAAATCCCCATCTCAGAAGAGGATAAAGCCAAAACAGCAGTGAATACCCCATTTGGTTTGTTTGAATTCATTCATGCCATTATTTCTTCAGAATTACCCTGGTGCTTGACAGAGGTTCATCGATGAAGTAATTCATGGATTGGACTTTGTATTTGCGTATATAGATTACGTCTGTGATGTTCATCAACTGAAGAAAAGCACCTAGAACATCTCAAAATTCTCATTCGAAGATTGGAAAAGTTTGTTCTACGTTTCAATTTAGCAAAATCATCTTTTGGACTAAAAAAAATTCAATTTTTGGGGCATTTCATAACTGCTGATGGTATTCAACCAGATCCTTCTCGTATAGAAGCCATAGCTAATCATCCTTTGCCAGTTACAGTTCGTGAACTTAGTGCATTTTTAAGAACTGTTTGCTTTTATCGAAAAAACATCAAAAATGCAGCAGATCATCAAACCTTTTTGAACCACTATATGAAAAATTCCTATAAATATGACCAACGACCTATAGATTGGACTGAAGAAGCTAAGCATGATTTAGTCAATGCTGTTCTACTCACTGTTCCAAAACAAGATCACGAATTACCTTTATTCATCGATGCTTCAAATTGTGCAGCTGGTGCTGGTCTTATGAAACTTGAGCATGGTAGTTGGAAACCAATTGGTTATTTTTCCAAGAAGTTTTCAAGTGCAGAAAAACGTTATTCTACCTATGACAGGGAGTTGTATGCAACATATTTGTCTGTAAAACATTTCAAATTCCAGTTAGAAGGTACACCTTTTACAATTTATACGGACCATAAACCTCTAATTTTCGCTTTTAACCAAAATAATGAAAAAGCCACTCCTAGACAGCGACTTCATTTGCAATTCATTTCTAAATTCAGTACAGATATACGCCATATCTTGGGAAATTCAAACATCGTTGCTGATCACCTCTCTAGGATTGAAGAGGTTGTTAAAATTGACTATGAAACAATTGTAGATGCACAAACTCCTTGAGAATTTACTTCCTTGAGATCCAAGAAATGTACAACTCCAGCAGGTAAAACATTATGGTGTGACATTTCCAACAATGATATTCGCCCATACATTCCTGAACCTTCCAGAATGACAGTTTTCCAACACTATCATGGAATCTCTTATCCTGGAATGAAAAGTACAGTGAAGCTGTTGTCCTCAAAATTTGTGTGGACTGTTCTAAAAAGAGATGTTCAACAATGGTCAAAATAATGCCTAGCTTGCCAGAAGAACAAAATAAACCGTCACAAAAAAACTCCATTGGCAACATTCAAAGCAGTGGATGCAACATTCAACGTTGTATACATTGATCTTTGATCTGATTGATTGATTGATCTCTACCCTTGCTGAACCATCCACTGTTGCGATTCAACCACCATCTGCCCTGGATTCACCTCCTGAGAAAACAACAAGATCTGGACTAAGAGTACGATTTCCTGTTCGATCCAAGATCCTGGATAACTCCGTTACTGGAAGGGGAGTACTGTAGGTAACCACCTACAGACTCCCTCCTGTTGCAATCGACGCCATAGCTTCACCATCTGATTCGCCTGGACTAGATGGTGTTAGATAAATTAAATTTCAATTCTAATAATTTCAATTCGGTGATTTTCCGATACTGATTTTTTACAAGTTGTAAAACTAAGTAATTTACTAAATACAATTAGTCAAAGTGATTAGTCGATCCTTCTTAGTTAGGTAGTAGGCACCTATTATTTGTCGTACAACTCAACCCGACAAAGCTAACTTGGGTTTCACCACCATGTTTCTGTGAATTTGAGAATAGTATTAAGTCAATGTTCGCCGACCGACGAACGTGAAAATGAATAATTTAATGTCAAAAGATTTGATATTTATGCCTTTGATTCTAAACTTGCGACAATCGGCTTTGAATAATTGCAGCCTACCTAATCCACTTTATATACAGCCAGCGGAGGTGGTGGGAGGTTTCCAGAATGATAACAGGTATTGATCCATCCCACTCCACCTGTTGTGCTTTCCTAACGCCGGTCCCCCCCACCGCCATCCCGTCAGATCCCAATTCCATAGTAGACAGAGGACCTCTTTTTCCCATTCACCTTCAGGAGTTTTCATTCCCCATCCTTCACATTCCCCATAGAATATGTATATCCATAATCCATTGACCTTTCGTCTGAAATTATGCTTGTAATCTCATGTCCAATCCCAGGACATTGTCCGTAACTTAGGATTATCAAAAGAAATCCAGGGCTGAAGGAAATTTCAAAAGTGCGTTCCTCAGTACAATACATCCTGCAAACGAAGTCAACCTGGCTAAAACGAAAATCACCAATCAAAACTGAGTTAGAATGACTAATTGTAAAGATGAGGTTGTTCATTAATTGATTAGAACGAGTTACCTAGTACTTTTCTACTGTTCAGAATTCGGTTGATATTATATGGTGCTTTGTTAATAAGCATTGATAAAAGATAAGTTAAGAATATTGATAATCACGAAGGCAAGATCACGTAAAATATCCGTGATTTGGAACAACTCAAAACCGGTTAGATTTTTAGACTGCTAGGAGTGTATCATCAAAGAAAGTCATTTTCATCGCCGCCCGCTAGATAAACAATACATTTTCCTTCCCTGTCTGCCTATTTACTTATAGATACAGGAAGCTTTGTTTTTACTTTCGGGGAAAAACAAATGTGCGTTCTGCATATGTTACCTACCATTTTGAACAACTTTACTGTCGCGTGTGTGTGTATTTGCAATATATATATGAATATTGCCAAAACATGCAAATTACATAGTGATGTTTATTTAGCAGTACCCACTTCAAACACCGACACCGACAAAAACGTTGCAAATTATTACACAACGGTTTATTACTTCTGTATTGGATAGTCCTTCTACGCAGAAGACATGTCTGTCGTTATTAAACAAGTCTATATTATTAATTAGGTATCCTTATATATATATCAATAAATTAAAACTGGCAATGGTATCAGAAAGCTGGGTATATTTGAAATAATAGCACTTTGATTAAAAAGAGAATAAAAACAATAGCATTTGGATGTCAAATAATTAATAATGCGAGTTAATTAGAAGTATAAGTACCAAATTACTGGTACTGCTCTCCGATATAAATATATTTGCATAGGTGTAGACGCCTACCAAAGAGAAATTAATTATGTAACACATCTACACTTTCCTAGTATTTAACACGAGTGGACCCACCAACTGAAAATTAGTTATAAGACCCCCCCCTCCCCTGTGTCTGATTAGTTAGTAGTTATATGTCACCTAACCAAGCTTCAGACTCCAACTACAGCTGACAAAAGTTATAATAAAATAATCATGTTGTTGGCCTCCCTGGGAGTAAAGAGCAGAAAGAAACGATGGGCTCCTTTCTCATCAGATGATTGAGCTGGATGCTCTCCAGTTCACCCTAAGAAGTTCAAAATTGATACAGATCCTCTCGAGGACTTTAAGGACACATGGTACACTTTAGTAAAATTCAGTAGTTTTCGAAAAATTTTACTTGTTGTATTTTTTAAAAAAAGTGAGTGTACTGGAAAGCGGACTTTCTGAAAAGTACCAAAAAAGCATGCTAGGAAGCAGTTTTGTTCATTACCGATACAAAGGTGAAACCCCCGCACTGTGTCCATATCATGGCCACCATCAGGACAAAAAAGAAACAAAGAAAAAAAAATCAGGAAATTATCAGCTGTTGTGTCAGTGTGCTGGACAAAGACATCCCCCTAATGTTGCCTGAAAATCCCTCCACCGAAGTGAGGCCGTAGATGCAAGTAGTGTGTGACACCTGATCCACCTGTTACAGTGTCAATTCCCAGGCATGGGAACAAGAGGAGGTATATATGATGCAGTCGCCACTTTCAATTATGGCAACATAAATAGCCATGTTGTTCGGGAAAGTGCCATGTTCTTCAAGAAATGAAAATTGATCCAGGATCAGAGTGTATTCCAGCAATGATGGAGATGGACACTCAAAGAAGCGATGAAAGACGACAAAGAAAAAAAACGTTCTTTGGCCAGGAAGAGTTTGGAAGAAGAGTTGAAGAACTTGGCAGATGGGCCCGATTACCGAACCCCTGGCGGGTTCTGAACTCCCTAGATGGTGGATGGTGGCACTGAAACACCAATTGTGATATGTATCATAGTTTAAAAAATTATGTAGATTAATATAATAGAATAAATTAAAATAACTTCTTTTTTTCGTTTTTGGTGTACCCTAATGACATGATGGGACTTAATGGGGGGACGTGATGGTGGAGACTAATGACATGATGGGCTCCTTTCCTTACTCATCAGATGAATGAGTTGGATGCTCTCCAGTTCACCCCAAGAAGTTAAAATTTGATGGAGAGCCTCTCGAGGGCATTAAGAAACGAATAAAAAAATGGAATCCTTTTTCTTCAGATGAGTGAGCTGGATACTCTCCGGTTCACCCTAAGAAGTTAAAATTTGATAGAGATCCTCTCAGGGACATTAAGATACAAATGAAATGACAGGTTCCATCCTGATCTGCTCGGTGAGCTAAATTCTCTTTTATTCAAGGAATTTAAATTTTGATAGGGACTAAGAAATGAAATTATGGGCTCCTTTCTCAAGAGCTGAGTGAGCTAAATTTCCTCCTGTTCACCCTAGGAATATTAAATTTTATATTGAGCCTCTCTGGAATATGAATCAACGAATGAAATAATGGGCTTCTTTCTGATAAGCTGAGTTCGCTAAATTCTCCTCTGTTTACCCTAGCGAATTGAAATTTGACATTTAGTCGGGACAACAGAAGTCAAATGAGTTGACGGATTCGACCTTGATCATCTGAGATATGGATGAGCTAAATTCTCTCCTTTCCACTCCAGGATGTTGAACTTTGGTCAGGGGCCTCTCTGGGACATCAAGAAAGAATGAAATTAAAGCTCCACTCTTAACAGCAACATAAGCTACATTTTCTCCTGTTCATCCCAGAAAGTTATGATTTGATGGGATTCTTTCTGGGACGACAGAAGTCGTATAAAATGACGTACTCTATCCTGATGAGATATCGAGAGCCAGCAGATAGCTAATACATTTCCCAGATACATATTTTTTGTTCGATATTCAATGTCGTTAATTACGAAAAATACAAGTGACAATAAATTGTTTAGGTAAATTGAGAAATTTACGCTTATTGAGTACCTAGGTGCCACTAGAGAAATTTCTGTCACCATGATCACATACCCGTCAAGGGATTCAATTTCGATTGTTCAGGTGACATGTACAACATTTTTGCAATTAATTTTCCCAATTAGGTAACCTAATATTAGAACCTGATTAAACCTGATTATACTTCAAATGAAGGGAGATACTTTCTTTATATACATAGATTATCTTGAATAATTTATTTCACTAATGATAATAGTTACCTAAGATAAATATAAGGATGGGTTACAAAAAAAACGCTTACTTAAATGAAAGTAGTATTAAACTAATAACAAAAATTATATTTTAATTAAAATTTCTCCAGATATTTCAAGTGCATATATCTTGGTATAGAGAGAGTGTAGGTGCGTGCGATCAATGCCTTAATTTATCGTCCGGATTATGTGGTTAGGGGAGAGTTTAGCTTATCTTATACTTGTATTTAAGTTTCACCGAGCGGTGAATTGGTGGGTGAATCCGCCAGATGGGGAAGGAGTGGCTTGCCGACTTCTGGAACTGTCAGCGAGTGGCAGCCAAATCAAGAACAATTCCGCCAGCGTTCTGAGGAACTTCTTCGAGAGCTTGACAGTGACGGTTGTCTTTCCTTTAAAGATAGCAGCGTCATGTGAGCTTTCAAACGAGCGCGATTTTGATTATGAATAATTATGAGGAGGAATTCTAACAGCAGATTCCGAGAATATCAAGGATTCTGGTAACTTTTGGGATGCGAAACAAAAATCCTCCAGAAGTCAAAAGTTTCATTCGTATTTTACGTTTTAGACCGTTTAAACAATTGATCAAATAACGAGGTTATTTATTGGGAGTTTAAACCATTTAGTTTCGTGTCTGTCTGAATGTATATTCTTGTTAGGATCACAATTGATCTCGTCCGATTCCGACAAAATTTCAAGGATTGTGGCTGTTTACAGTGTTATCTTTGGTATCAATGGTATCCTCTACACGAACGCCCATGTGAAATCCTTGGATCCTTTCGTCCGATCTTGGTGAAAATCTCAGCAATACCGGAAGTTATGCCCAGCATAATCTCCTAAGAAATTCAATAGCTTTTCTCCTACTATTAGACCGAAGTTTATGCCCCTTGAGTCAAATATCACATTTGGCTCTAGTTGGTTCTGAATCATTGGCTTCACTTTCGATTAATCCTAAAGGATGTACTCAAAGGGTTGAAACAACAGAAAATCAGTATGTCGAAAACTTTCGAAATAAGATCACAGGTTTTTCATATAGGAACCTTTCGGAGGAGTTCATCGTCACTACAAAGTCAGCTACAAAAAAGTTCTGATTGATAAGTAACATCTTTTGGAAATTCATCAGAAGCAATCATTTTTGCCGTGTTCGTTTCTTGTGAAAGTCTAGCCGACAGGTAAGCACTTCCAAGTGAAATGTGAACGGTAAATTCGACAAATTTCTTCTTCTTTCTTAATAAATTAGTTTCTTTACACTGTCTAGCTTAAAATTCTCTACTTATTTTGGCGCTAAGTTCCAATTTACTCGAGCAGTTAACTAACAAAACGCACTCCCCCCTCCCCCTCCCCCCCTGTTTTGGAGGAGCCGTGGGAAGTGCGTTTACACACATGGGGAAAGAGCGAGTGGCATTTTCCGTCTAGCCCTTCCTACCTCATTCCAGCCACATTCACCAACATGGTTGGTTGTTTGGGAAGACCTGAATTCTGCTCTGATTAAATCAGGGTTCCGCAAGGGTGGTATCCATTCTTTCAATTGCAGTATGGTCGAAGAGTCAACCTACGACCCTGCAGATTCGGAAACACGACTCCAGCAACAGGAGAACACCAGAAAGAAACCATTGCCACCCAAAGCTCCCCGACAAGCTGCTAAAAGTTTTCCAGCAGAGGCTCCCAAGCCGAAGAAGATTAAAACACTGATTCCGAAAATTGCCTCATCCTCCTCGTCGTCCCCTGCCGGCCGACAGACTTTTTGGAAGACAATCAGAAAGAGAGCAATACAGAAAATTTTCAGAGAATTCTTTGGACAATTTCTAAACATTTTAAACAAAGCAGGAGTGAAAGTGAAACATTTATTTGTTTTCTCCAGTTTCCATTCCATTCCATTGATTTTTTCTCTACTTTTCCTTTTAATTTTCGTTTTAAATTCAAGTATGTCCATTAAATTACTCCCATTCCTGTGAAAACTAATGATTAATTTCAATTTAATGTTAATTAGCATTATTAAATCTTTGAAAATTGAGTGATCGCACTTACCCCGGGGAGAAAACGCACTTACCTCAAATCCGTGGTTAAGTGCGTTTTCAAAATGCTTCTAGGAAAAGTTGTTTTTCATTCTACGCAGTTTCATTTAAAATAATAATTCATATAGCACTGGATTTGGTGTGAGCAGCTGATTCGAACGGTTTTTGTTGGAGTGGAATACATCAAGTGGTTTAGAATTCATGGTCTGGCAAAGTGTAACTATGCTATTTTTGTTTGCGCGCTTACCTCACTTCCCCCTACGAAGTTTATAAATGTGAACAGTATGACGGTGTTACTTAGACTGACTACACAAAGCAAGGAGTTTAAATACAAAAATGGAACCTATCGAACAAAGGGTCTGGGAAAATTCCCAATTAGCTACGTTAGGGTGAGGTAGGTAAGTAGGTTCTCAGGCTTAGGCAAAAGCCAGAGAGGGATTAACTACTTAAGTAATGAAGAGATAGGATTTATGCATTCATTGCTTTTCATGATCATGAAAGTAATGAAGAGATAGGATTTATGCATTCATTGCTTGTCATGACCATGACAACGGGGTTTTTACCTCTAGTCAGGTATTTTACCGTTAGAAAGTAATACCATATTTTGGGATTTCTAGAAAATGTGGCCCTGCCGACTACATCACTTCTCATTAACCATTCAGAGCGTTGAGAAAATGAAATGGAATATGATGTGTGTGGAAGGAACGTCTATGGCGGATGGAGCCCAGAATCTGGTAATGAGAGCGAAGGGGCTTTTGTTGCCTGTCGGCCACGTTATCTCCCGCTCGTCGTGGATAAGACGGAAAACCTCCGACCTCATTGTGGGCTCCTCCCACAAATCTGCCGTCAGAGCAGAAGCTCTTTGATGTCAAAGCCACGCGCTTTCTGGAAGGAGTGATGAGGGGGCATGAGGGGGGCAAGGGGGGCTACCGCCTTACCAGCTTACCACCCTCTCGACCTTCCTGACTGCCGGCGGTGGTCAGCTTGTTCATATTTATAAGGCCACCTCACATACCTTATAAAGCCGAATTTATTCCTTATGCTCCAGCTTGACACAAATGGATGGACCGTTTGAGAGACTGAATTAAACTTGCAATGTACGTTTTGCGAATGGTAGCTTAGTAAGAACGTTGATATTATCATATAATGGTACTGCCCGGATGTAGTAGTTTCAATAATGGAGCGTGTAGTTTGAGGTAACATTCGTATAGCAACAGGGAAGTTAATGTTAGTAATAAAGTAAACGCATACCTTGTTCTGTTGGAGGTTTATGTCGAAAACTTGAACAAACAACTGAACGTAAATTAACTTGAAAGTATGTGGCGAACAGAACAAAAAGTCTATAAACTTGATTCAGTGAAGATCCCGAGCGTAGTAGGAGACGAAGTGAAGAATTGAGGCCTTGACAATTGAAGACATAAAAATCACCTGATCTTCCAGATGTTGCAGATGTGGATATGCGTTGCAGTATCCGACTCTGAAGGTAGATCAACTAATCTGCGGAATATATAAATCTTATTAATTGACATAATAAAATATATTATTATGCCTATGAAGCATTCCCGAGTCATTTACTGGAAATGCAATCAACCATTATCGAAGGCAAAGACTAATGGATTAAGAACTCTAGCTGGAGACTAGGCCATATGTTGAAACCATGACTTGGAGAAGCTAATATTTCAACAGGTACCATATTTCTGTGTAAAATACTCTTTCTGGGCAGATTACAGGGCTACACACAGCTGAAATGTTTCACTTTTTAGCATGAACATGTGCGCCAATTTTTTTAATTTTCGCATTATACAGGGTGGAACCGGATAAATGAATAAACAAATTTTGTGTTGTAAAAAATGTAGTAAAATAAAAGGCCGCCAACCGCAAATTTTATCTCAAGCCATACTCAAGATAAGATTTTTTTTTTTTTTTTTTTCCCAGGAAAACCGTGTTTTTTCCTTTTAAACTCAAATTTCTCCACTTTGCCTCATTTAATTTTAACTTTTGACTTTATTTTTGGAATCAACGTTGAATTTCTTATAAGAATAGTGTACTTGGGTTCTTAAAAAGTTCCATCCGAAGACCAACATGTCAGCTCAAACATAGACGATTTTGAAAAACTAGAATTTCTGAAAATCTTCAAAACCTCACTACTCTTCCAAAGAAAACCCTGAAAACTGCCAAATCTAAGAAAACTGCTTCATCTAATACCCTTTCCAACAGTTTAGTCAATTTTACTTTTACTTTGTTATTAAGGGGAGAAAATTATGTTTTAATGTTGAAGAATGTGGTTTTTTCCATCAAATCGATGGTTTTCTTGAAAAATGACCCCCCATGAAACTACGAGTATGAGGTCGGTTTCTACGTATTTTTCCACGCTGAATCGAATGGTTGCATTTTTAGATCCCTCCAACTCCGTTATAACTGAGTTTTGCACTTAGGTAAACTCACAATTTTTAAGTTTGTTTGTTTCGCTTAAATGTGTGTGTGTCCTATTCTATCCTGGATAGAAGATATCTTAGAAAAAATATGCGATACAAACCAAACCAAATCGAATGGCTAACAAGACATTGCTGTGGGTCGAGTCCTACCAAATGTTTTTAATGTATAGATTTTCATCATTTTATTTTCATAAAATCAGTTTCGTTGGTGTAGTCTTTCCTCCCAAAGCCAATTCCCCCCCCCCCCCCCCCCCCCCCATGATGTTGGTCTATCCCCTCTTTCCCCTGTAACTTCCTCGGAAGTTACGATTTTGCCAAAGTTTTCGCTGCAGAATCGTTGCAGAATTTCTTCCTCTACAACTTTTCTGAATCGGATAGCGACGCACAGTGGGGCGAATGGCCAATCTAGGTGGAAAAAAATAATTTTCGCAATAGTTCAATCTAGTTGTGATTCAATGAACGAAAATAGTTACTTATCTCAAATCAACAAGCATTCGAAGAAAACAATCATATCGACGTTCACCCCGTCGAACGAAACGCGAATGTTTGAACAAGTGTTAGACTGTCTCCCGTACCTACAAGGAAAGTGAAATGAGTTCGCATTTGTCTGGTGTCTCTCTAGTGGAAAGGTGTAGTTCCTCTTCTCTTTTTCATTATGGAACCCCATGGTCAGTAGATTAAAATAAAAGCCGGATCGGCAATACAATTGTCAACAATGTTAATAAAATTTAAACAACCTAAAACTAAAGTTCGGAAAAAATAAAAAAATGAGGCAAAAAAACACGCCCGGTAATAACAAAATATCAAGGACTAAAGCCCTCCTGAAAAAAGTCCGTCACAGTATAAAGTTCTGCATTCAACAGCTTCTCCCTGACCGTAGCGATGAACTTCTTTTCAGGAAGAGAACGCAACTCGTTGGGAAGGTGATTAAAAAACTTGGCACCCGACTGCAAAGGACTCGTATCCCTCGTCACACTGAGACGTGACACTGGAAGAAATAAGTCGTCTCTCTTCCTGGTATCATAGGTGTGCAGATCACGCCGCCGTTCCATTTGACCCAGATTACTTCTTACGAATTGGAGACAGCTCAGGACATAAAGGGCTGGAACAGTGAGGATTCCCAGGGTGCGAAAGCTTCCACGGCAACTCTGACTCCGGGATAGCCCGCAAATAGTTCTGACAGCCCTCTTCTGTTGAATGAAGACCTCACCCGCATGACACGAATTGCCCCATACCAAAACGCCATATGAAACCCTGCTTGCAAAGCAGGCAAAATATACAGTCCGAAGGACATCCCGTGACACAGAGCCAGCCAAACGGTGCAGCATGAAGTTGCAAGAGGCTAATTTTAGCAAAAGATTATCAATGTGTGACCTCCATGACAGCCGATTATCAATGGTCAGACCAAGAAAGTTCACCTCCTCTTGAAGTCGTTGATTGAGGCGGAAAGTTATACTCTGCTTTTTACTGGTGTTTAACGTCAAACCATTAGCGGAACACCAACCCTCAATAATCATATTAACATTAATCTGGTCACAATCTAGAGCTGACTGGCAAGGTCCTGCTGAAAGAGCGGTGACATCATCGGCGAAAAGGAATATCCTTTTGTTGTGGAACTGGTGAGCCAAATCATTGATGAAAATCAAGAAAAGACATGGACCAAGTACTGAGCCCTGCTTTACTCCACATGGAATGTCAACTGCTGAGGACTCGACGCCATTGAAAATAACCACCTGTTTCCAGCCTAGTAGAAAACTCCCAAAGAAAGACAGAGCCAGATCTCCAAACCCATAGTAGCGTAGCTTCCTGATAAGCAAATCAAGAGGCACAGAATCAAAAGCCTTTGACAGATCGTAGTACCCACTAAGTAGTGAATTTTCATCTAGGGTTTTAGTTTTTGAGAAAAAAGTTGCAGAGTACCACGAAGTACCATTACGGTTTTTTTTTTTTTTTTTTTTCAGTAAATAGGGGGTTTTCTCCTTGTTTTGAATGTATTTGGGGTTTTTCCGCATTTTACCGCAAACTTCTTTTTAAATTTTTTCAGTGAAAGAATGCAGTATTTCGCGAAGAGATTTCGTAGGGCTTGAGAATAAAAGCGAGGCGCACACGAAGGTGTGCAATATTTTTATTGATAAATTCGACGATCTTGAGCCAGAGGAAGAATCGGTCAGACAAGTAAAAAATAACATCAAACTCTTGTACTCAAAAGTTAAAGATCACTTCCATAAATCATCATACCACGGGGAGCGAGTTTTGGAGAATTGGAGCTGGGTTGATAGTGACGATTTGAAATTCACTTTCATATTAACCTAACTAAGTCCAATCCTCTGGAAGTATCAAACGTGGTCGACCCGAAAAACCATTCTCTCTGTGTGGTGAAAAGCAATTCTTAATCCGGAAGTTGTTTCATTGTTGAATAGTGATTTTCCGTCTAATCTTAGTAATTTAAGTATACCCACGCATCTAGTAAATGATTCTACTGAAAGCGATACCCAAAGCTAATTAATTTTTTTGCATTTTTAGGTGTTTTTATTCATACAGTTTTACTTATGAACTTATAAGATGAAATTTGTTTTATTGTAACTAATATTGTGATTATACATCGTAAATATTTTGTTTGTTGTATTGGTATTTTGTTTGTATTATTGTTTTAGTCCAAAAGAATGTCATATTCGTGCTCAGCAGAAAATTTCCTGTAGGATCGGACGGCTTTTGAATTTTTTCCACCAAGAATGGCCATTCGCCCCACTGTGCGACGCTTGCAGATCTCTCGAACTCCGTTTTAACTGAGTTTTACATTTAAACTCACAAATTTTTAGTTTATTTGTTCCTCTTAAATGTATGTGTTATGGGGTAAAACTAGTTGAAGTATAAAATTCGATTATAACGTAGACGTGGAGATATCTGCAAGCGTTGGTACCATTCGATCCAGCGTGAAAATTCGTAGAAACTGTCCCCATAGTCGTAGAAAAGGGTCATTTTTCGAGAAACAACGATTTTATTGAAAAACCCACATTTTTCAACATTAAACCATAATTCTCAACCCTAAATAACAAGGTAAAAGTAAAATTGATTATACCGCTGGAAAGAGTACCTATTAGATGATAAAGCAGTTTTCATGAAACTTGTCAGTTGTGTATATATATAATATATATAGTAGAAAGTAACGTTTTAAAGGTTTTCAGAAATGTGAAGGTCCTCGGATGGCACTTTTTTAAGAACCCAAGTACACTATTCTAATAGGAAATTCAACGATGATTGCGAAAATGAGGTCAAAAGTTAAAATTAAATTAGGTGAAATGGAGAAATTTGAGTTTAAAAGGAAAAAACGCGGTTTTCCTGAAAAATTAACCTTTAAAAAATCATATCTCGAGTACAGATTGAGATAAAAATTTGCGGTTGGCGGCCTTTTTACTACATTTTTGATGCGGGATACGACCTAAAAGGAGTGGCGACCAACAAAATCAAGGTCGTGACCGCGACCGTGTCTTGGAGCGGGAAAAGTGCCGCGGAGTTACTCGAGTTGGTCTCCTGGCGGGAATACTCCGTGGTATCACCACCCGCGTCCTGAGGGGTTCTTATCTGAACTGGTGGTCATCTTACAGGAGCACTTCCTTTCATCCGTCTCTCCCGCTTCCTCCTTCTTCAGTTTCCTTGATCCCAAGAGCCAGCGACGGGTAAACCTGGGCGTCCTCCCCACTTTTCCAACTTAGTATTTTTGGTTTTCATTTAATGGTGTGCCTATGAGAGGAATTTTGTATAATAATAAAAAAGAAGAGCGAGAAAGTTTGTGTCATGCTGAATGAATGGACATTTTTTTATAACATTGGTAGTTAACAATTTCTTTGCACACAAGAGCTCAAATTTCAAAACAATGTAACAAAATATAATACAATTACTTTAAAAAATTCGCCCGTACTATCATGCTGCATTACTGGAACTTTTATCTTTTTTTTTCAGTTTATTCTATTTCTTTTTTTTCTTGGTAGATTACAAACGTTTGTTACTGAAAATAATAAACGAAATTAGGAAGGGCTTTCAGCAGTTCATTGGTAGTCGGCGGTTGGTTTGGTGCTAGAACCCTAATTGTTCTTAATTTTTTTCCAATGATTTGCCCCAATGTACTCCAAACTGCCCTATTCTTTCTTGCTGATGACTCGAAACTCTTGGCGGTTGCTGCTGATCTGATGGACTTGCAAAGGAAAACTGATTATTGTAGTGATTTTACGAACAGACAAGCTCTTAAGGCGTTCAAGATATACCTCTCCTCCAAGACTTCTCAGTTATGCGGGCTTTGCCTATTCACTCCCCTTCCGTGTAATAGTTAGCCTCATCTTGCTCGCCCTAGAGGAAACTACCAGTCAGCTGTTCTCTGTTGTCGTGGTGTTGGTTCAGTGGCCAGTTGGATCGTTTATGATAAGAACTCCCCCACTTTCAACATTAATGTTTTGACTTAAGCCAATCGACTAGTTTCACCTTATTTTTTATCACTACGTATTTGTTTACACCTCACAATCGTGAGTCACAAATTGAGATGATGAGCAGCCAATCCATCGGACGTTAGTACGTATTGCAGGAAAGTTACATCAGACGGCCGAAAACGGCAGTGACGTCCTGAGACAACTCAATTTTCTAATCTAATCATCGTTCCTGTGGACTCCGCCTGTTCGAATCAAAAAAGATGGAATCTCTGGAAACCAAATACAATACGAAAATTCCTGGTGAGTCAAAATTATTGATCTTTGGTGTAAATAGATGAATAATGATTATTAGAAAAGAATGAAACATACCATCCATTTGAAATAGGTAGGTCTGTATGCATAAAAGAAACCGTCCTTCACACTGCATTGGAAGGTATTTACAGTAGTACATCACCTATGTATGTATCTAGGTGCATTTTTGTTCAAAAATTGGGTGAAAAACCAAATTTTCATTTTTTGAATAGGTAATATATAAAAACTTAGTGGTTAGTCAAATCAAAGGCCCGGACCTCATATCAGTCAGGTCGTAAGTACGCTGGCTCGTACAATGTTAATATCATGTACTCTGAAGGCTTTCTTGTGTGGCAATGAAGTACCTTTTATAGACTAGTGGCAAATACTCGGAGAAAACAGATTCGTAGGTCAGTCGATTATTGGGTATGAAGTGGACTCCGTACAAAATCTTGTGAGACGAACTAGGTATGTACCTAGAAGCTTAGCGAACTGTGCATTTGTGGCCACCAACCTTATGGCAATTATTCAGCAAACTATCCATGTCTGTTCAGCATTTGTGTGGAAGACTAGTTATGAGTGGTGGTTAAGTAGAAGTATGAAATGAGTCGTGGAGCTGCAACGTTCTGTCACCCTTGGAGAATACTAAGTACTGACCGAGGTGGAGACTGGAGACATGAGGTTTGTTCGTTGAGTCTGTTTGCAATGACTTGCAAACTGGTTGTCGCATGCGAGACTTCTGCCAACTTTTGAAGTGATTTCAAACCAGTTGGGGATTGGAGTTCATCCATTTCATGATTGAATGTTTGAGTAAAACACTCAGAAGCGTGAAACAGAGGCTAAAATTAGAATAATTTCATTGAGTGCCGTAAGTTTGATATGGAGGGGGCACACAGTCAGAAAGTGGTCAGCAGGAAAAAGCTCTGGCGGATTTGACGACCCGCTACCAGTTGGAAACCTCTGCAAACACACCTTGACCGAGGGTGGGGGGCGCTCTAATGATCAGAGAAGTCAGCGAACGCATCAAGTGGGTTGCACATTGGTTCAGTGGCTTCAGCAAATAAACCCTACAACTTATGCCATGCACACAGAAGGATTTGACAGTGGCAAGACAATTTTTCGATAACCGTTTTTCCGAATTTTCATAGAATAATAAGGCTCCAATAATTTTAAAATCTAAATGTTTGAAAATGTCTTTATTGAGATCTGTTATGAGGCATTCTGAAGATCCTTGAAGTTTGATCTTTTTCATACATATGCGTATACCGGGTGTTTCTCAAAGGATGGATTTGTATTTTTATCTTCATTATTTGAAGGGTTAGAAAAAACCCTTCAAAATGCGGTAACCCCGCTTCATTTTTTATAAGGAATTCAAATATCACATTTGCGCGCATGCGCATAAATGCGTGATCCGCGCATCTACTTTGTTTTATTGCACATTCGAATTCTACGTAGAATTTCATGAAGAAATGACCCATCACTCGATTTTTTTAGTGCGCGCAAACGAGCGCAAGTTCCACTCTAAAAGTGCAAAAATTGAGAAATGCTGAGTTTGTGAAGATATTCATTTGCCACATGCAAGATTTTAGGGTATTTTTACGTGGTTCACTTATTGACATTTGCAACACCAACTTGGGAAAACCTCGAAAAAACTACATTTTATTACACTTTTTGCATGTAAAATGACTAAGATAAGTTGATTTTTTTTTTAACGTGTGGGCACTTGCATGGGTGTGTGTTTGTGTGTGTGTGCGCATTTATAAACCCTCAAGGCGCAATTTTGAGCTCAAAAGACAGTATATTAGTAGTAATGGACAGGATTGGCGTAGGTATAGGCAATATGCAGATAAATAATGTAAAAACCGTCTTCTGGACTCGTTCTAATCTATCAAACCTTGTGGATGGCAGACAAGGACCTAGACTTTCAAAAAGTACCCCATCATTTAGACCCAGGCTGTGTTGAAGGTTTACATCTGAAATTATTGATGTTTACAAACGAGAGGGTTATGTAACTTATTTACCTTAGAACAAGGAAACTCTGTTCCAACCGGCTTGAGTAGGAAACGCATTTCTCACTGCCCATTACCATGGGTTTAAACCTTCCAAATTATGTTCTTGAAACTTTCCATACTCCCAGGAATGTGTTTCTAAACTCGAGCACCTGCAGCAGATTAGTTCTATTCATTCCAAGATTACTCTTCAACTGAGAAATTTCAATATTTCTTCCACGTAATTTATTTCGAGTTCAAAACTCAATAAATCATTCAAGATTCTCAAAGAAGAATTATGGCTTGTGGATATCCTTTGTGCGTCTTACCACATCGTTGAAGTTTAAACCTTTGTGGCTTTAGGTCTTCTGTTCAGTCATCTACGCATTTCCATTCGAAGACTTCCAGTCATGCATTTTTCCAAAAAGATCAAGCAATTTCTGCTGGAGGCTGAACTTGATTCTTTCACAAACTTCTACTCTGTTGTGTTCACTTAGTTTGTTTCTGTGCTACTGCTTAACCCATTACTCAATTTGTTACCTGACCACATTTCTAGTTTTGTTTAGAAAATTAGGTTTGATTTGTATAGGTTAGACAATCAAAACTAGTAGAGGAATTGTTTGCACAGGTACACAAACTAGATTTCTCTACACGCTTTAGTTTTGTCGCAATGAACCTGTTATTCTTGAAAGTTTGTTAAAGTTATGTTAAGTTTTGCCCATTGTCTTATCCTGCTACGTCGGTGTGAGGGCTGCTTGGTTTGTCCAATGGGTGGCCCCACTCCTTGGAAGACTCCAAGGTCTTAGTTGATTGGTCGCTTTCAGGACTTATTTGGTCAGGCTTCCAGCAGCAGGAAGTGCACTATAAGTGTTCTACCCTGGCCTGAATGAAATACTCGGCCTGGGGAACTGCCATGGTGGGTGGGACTTGGGCCAGCTGAGTGGTTCATGGCTGGCGGGTTAGGGTGTCCAGCTCTGCTCTACATCCTTATCAATATTATCCCTAATGTTCGATAAACAACATCGTGATGCACTATTTTCCTGACTTTTGTTATGCCATGTTTTGATCGCTTAAAAAGCAAAACAAAATTATCTGATGATTAGAACAAAGTTTTTAAAACGTGGAACATATTATTTTAACCTAAAAGCTCCCTCAGCTTCTGAGATTGGTCCCATAGTTTGTCATTTTTAACCACCAATCAAAGGGGGCCTACATTTCGTAACTTCATGGGTCAAGTAGGAAGGAAATTACAACAATCTTCAATAATAAAGTATAAAAATGCAACTGATCATTTGAGTGGTATGGAGACTAGCACATTCGTATTTAAATTTTTTGGTCCAACTCCTAACGTACGAATGTAGTGTATAGAGAACAAGTGTGATTAACTGTTACTATGCGAAGTATGTTAGTAAATTTTCCCAGGAAGCATCTTTTAAGATGTTTTGTGGGTGTTTGGTGTTGGTATTCAACTTCATTAGCTGAAAATGCCCTTAGCAAGAAACAAAATTATTTGCACTTTGACTTGCCAAGTTTTTCGCTAATCTCTTCAACCCTTTTTCAGCTGTGAAAAGGCTCATGAGAGAGGCCTTTGAGTTGAAGGAAGACACCGAAGAATACAGTGCTCACCCACTTGACGACAATCTATTTGAGTGGCATTTTACAGTACGTGGAGCACCTGCCACAGAATTTGAGAATGGCGTCTACCATGGGCGAATCATCTTGCCTAACGAGTATCCGATGAAACCTCCCAATATCATTCTCCTAACTGTAAGTAATATCTATTTAGACTTAAGGTAATATGAATTGAATGAATGCAGGAGAAAATTGTCGGTGGGAATCAAACAGGTATTTTCTGGTTTACTATGCCATACCCTTAACTAACTTCCTTGGCTACCTTTATCTCTGGATGAAAAGGAATGGATGCAGTTAAATGGCGTAAAAACCTGTACAAACGACGAGTACGTGGGTGTTAACTCAGTTTTTCTAGTAGGGTCACACGGGGCAAGTAAGTTTCTTAGCAAATGATAGAACAGGTGTTTATTATCACCAGATAAAATTTGTAACCCCCTCAGTGAACAAATGAGCGTAATTGGAACCATTTTCTTCGAAGCCTTTGTCCAATATCAGAGTGTGAATCTGAGGAAGGTACAGCTTTCAATGGTTTTCTTGTCTAAAACCCTTCCTTTCCTGTTTATTCCATTGTTCTTCAACCTTTGGTCTCTGTATGAACTGCGCACTTGATAACTTCAAGGCCACAAAAATTGCTGCAGTAAATTAATAGAACGTTCCTGTCCCTCTTTTCTTGAGGTGGGTAAGTGCGTTTCATTAAAAACCACATGAAATTACCAGGAAAAAAATAAAATCAAGGTCTCGACGCCTAGTTTCCATCCAGAACCTCTTCCTCTAGCCCCACGCACAACTGCACGTTTCTCCCAAATCTCTGCCCTATCTTACTCTGCAAAACTCTAGAGTCTTCAAATTCTCTTTCACGCAAACCTCATTCCCCAACCGACAGCGAATCAGAGGATAGCCAACATGTGGATGAGTTTATTGACCTATTTAACAGTTCAGGAATTCATGTTGAGTTGCTAAAAATTATCTATTTTGCGGCGTTTTATTTTTCAACAATTTTATTAACAATTCATTTTAAGTTATTTATAATTATAATTTTACCTTTATTATACCTTTAAATTATAATTATTTTAAATGATCTAAAATCTACCTACACTGGTCAATTTTACCAATCTAAAATCTACCTACATTGAATCTCTATGCACACACCAATGGTTCTGTTATCATGTAAGTGGTATTTCTAATTATTTTGAATTGTTTTCAGCCAAATGGGAGATTTGAAGTTAATAAGAAAATATGCTTGAGCATTTCTGGATATCATCCGGAAACTTGGCAACCGTCCTGGTCCATCCGGACAGCGCTGTTGGCTCTGATTGCATTCATGCCTACTAGCGGGAAAGGAACTATTGGCTCTCTTGATTATACACCTGACGAAAGAAAAATATTAGCCCGGAAGTAAGCCAATTCATATGATATATATTCATAAAGTTTTATTCATATTTATTCATATTCATATTCATAAAGTTTTATATGATATTGTCTCTTTCTGAAAGTATTGAGAACGCTCTTCAATAAATGAAGTGTTGAATGACGAAAATTATAATAAATTTATATTTTATTACAATGTTTATTACATTTTGCTAGGTCTCAAAAGTGGGAATGTAAGCAATGCGGACCAATATCCAACCTTCTCGGATCAAATTTAGCCGAGATAAGCACTGCTGAATCACAGCTCATAAAAAGTGTCATGTTCAAGGTTAGTATTATGTGAAACCCATTATAATCTGATATGTTTGTTCAGTTACAACAAACTACTTGAACAATTGCGTTCATTAATTATTACAGATTTTCACTTTCGTGAGACATATACCTAGCTTAAATTTCCAACTAATATCAATAATGAGTTACGCTCGAACCTAACAACATAACATGCAACATCACTTATTCATTAACCCTGACTCTTTGAACCTGCATATAAATAAATAACAAATAAACCTCAACAAGCAGAATCACGATACACGTTATCACTATGTGTACTATATAGTTAGTTTTAAGAAAGGTTCTTCCTATGACTGGGTGGTTCTATTTTGTTGCTCTTTTTAAAAGCGTTATTTGCACCTCACCGATACCTAGATTCGAAATGTCATTTGAACGATCAACATTTTAAAGACCTCTATGGCTGTTCCGTTCATCACAACATATGAATACCTCACACTAATAGGATGTGCGCGAAAAAGATATTAATATTACCTATTTTTAAATAAAGCTAGATCCCATCGTGAGAATTTTGAACACTAACCACGCTTTCCTACAATGAGTAAGTAATTATTTTTCCATGATTTTTCAGTTTCAAATAATTGCTACTTCACAGCGCCTCTCTGGCTTAGGTAAGTACTCGTTGCAGGACAGTGTGGTTAGTTTCGGAATTGTCAGCATAAAATCAACCTTAATCTAAAAAATATTCAAAAAGGCATATGCACATACCCCATCATTATGTTAGTTAATCAGTATAAATGCATATGAGAAAGAGAGAGAGATTTTTATTTCCCTTCCCACTTCAGCGTATAACAATGGTCAAGAAAAAGACATGTACATCAAAGATAGCCAATATAAATACTTTAGTATAAATATGTCAACAGTAGTTGAATCTAAAAAAAACTATTTCACACCTTTAACAATTTAATTACATTTTAAAATTCACTAAAACTGTACGGAGCATAATCCGTTAAAAAATCTTGTAACTTTTTCTGTAATTTGATTGGTAGGTAGGTAGTTTTCGAATACTATGCGGCAAAGAATTGAAAAAATAATACCCCACCAGTTTGTAACATTTCGAGTTGCAGTGACTCTATGAAACAGCAGAGCAATATCATTGGAATTTCTGGTCTCGTAGCAATGATAACTCGTTACTACCGATCCAGATGTTTATGCACATATAACAAACATTCTTTAACAAACAATGCTGGAATGGTCATAATTGAAGACTCAACTTGCCTGTGGGAAAGATTGAGTAGAATTATAGTAGGACATCGTAGAAGACTGTTTACTTATGCAGCTCTTGTGCTCTTACTGTGTTGCGGTAATTTTCAAAGAAAATAATTTGAAAAAAACCGCGAAAGTGCAGTTTTTCAAACTAAATATGGAGAATTCGCTCCATTCTGTTGGCTCCCCTGCTTCTCCCCACTCTCAGCCCCTTCGTCAACGCCATACCAGTTCAAGTATAGCAGGTGAATGGCTTTGTGGCGGAAAAGAGGCTTCAGCCTGGGTGGGCACTAAACAGTCTTCCACTCCGATCTACTATAATTCTACTCAATCTTTCCCACGGGTAAGTTGAGTCTTCAATTATAGTACGGTTTCCGTTGAAGACGGTTTACTTATGCAGCTCGTTCAAAGTCCTCCATTCACCTGCTAGTAAAAGTGGTGGTGGTAAAGGCGCTCCGCATGTCTGCCTGCTCAGAATAAAGAGGAGAGAACCAAGCTTCTGTTACTTATACTTGTGGTGCACACTTTTGTGTGCAAGGGACCCGTGAAAACGCCCAACTCCCCCATACCCACCATTGTCACTAGCGAGTAATGACTTCTCTCCCCTCCCCCTCCCCCTGTAGGGATATATGGGGGTATCCGCGGCAATATGTCATAAACGAAAATCTGGCTGGCCCCAAGGGGGAGTAGTTGATATTAAAATTCTCCTGGAAATTGGTTGTTAGTGGTCTCTAGGCCATAGTGGTGCCTCTGCGCTTGAAGAAGAAGCCAGAGTAATTCAGGGTGTTAGACAAATCGTCATGTTTCCAAGATGGAAAAAAAGAGAGAGAAAATGTTGGGTTACCCTGCTCTATTGTGAGTAATTTCGTTTGGAGTAATGTTGAAAGAACTATTTAAATAAACTCCTGTAGCTGTATTGTCCCATGGATGATGGGCTATACCATTTATTACTACTATTGTAATTGGTTATTTTATTACCTCGTATTTCTGTTTGTATAAGTAAGTGTAATTATGGTACCCTCTCTCGCTTGTGTCCTGTCCCATAAATAATGGCGGATGCGAACTCCCATTGACCTTCCAGGGGATTGTTGTATACCTTAGCAAACATAGAACAGTTTGCTGCCACCCTGCTGCTTTAAAAATGATTGTTAAGGATATACCCTTTCTAGCGGCTGCCGATACTGACACATGACGGGTGGAGTAGGCCGAAAATTTGTTATGTCTATTCCTGCTTCTTGTAGGATTGTTGATACCCAACGGTTCGGAATGGCCCTGGCAGCTGTCCAGACAGGGGGGCGTGTCGTTGGTAGCAAATTGTCCTGGTGATCTAAATCCGTCGTGGCGTTTAAATAATTTCTTAATAGTGATGGGAGGCATAATTTTGGTTCCAGTGGAAATTTTGGGAGAAAAAATTATGGAGCAATCGCCTTTGGTCTCGAAGTTTTTAATAATGCTGGGATGAACATCCTAACTCCGTCTGACTCGAACTTTATGTTGGACCTACAGATTGCTAAAATTGTTTGGGGGCGTTGACCAGAGGCTAGTAATAGCATCATGGCAAGTTTCTTAGTTAGGAAAGGTACTGATTCATCGGAAGATGTGTTGAAAAACTATACCTATATTTCAATAAAATGTGCTTAAAAAAAAATCCATTAAAACTGCAAAAAAAGTTAGAAATCCAAAATCTTTTTTTGAAACTCAGAATATTATTTAGAATGAGTTTGTTTTTCTCCATAACATCGTTAGTTGACAATTTCTTTACCCTCAAAGTCCTTAATTTTCAAAACAATCTAACATAATATAGTAAGATAATTTACGAAAATTCGCTCGTACGATCATGCTGAATGACTGCAACTTTTTTTTCCACCAATTCGATGGTTTTCTTGAAAAATGACCCTCCTTGAACCTACGAGTATGTAGTCAGTTTCAACATATTTTTTCACGCTGGATCGAATGGTAACGCTTGCATATCTCTCCAACTACGTTATAAATTGGAGTTTAACCCCATAACACACATACATTTAAGCGGAACAAATAAACTAAAAATTGGTCAGTTATAACGATGTTGGAGAGATCTGCAAGCATTGCCATTCGATTCAGCGTGAAAAAATACGTAGAAACCGTTCTCTAGAGGACTGTTTTTCAAGAAAACCATCAATTTGATTGGAAAAAAAAACTACATTCTTCAAGATTAAAACATAATTTTCTTCCCTAAATAACAAAGTAAAAGTAAAATTGACTTTACCATTAGAAAGAGTATTAGATGAATAAGGTTTCTTGAGATTTGCCAGTTTCCAGGATTTTTTTTTAGGAAGAGTAGTAAAGTTTTAAAGATTTTCAGAAATTTTATTTTTTCAAAATCGTCTGTTTGAGCTGTTCTTTTCAAGAACTCAAGTACACCATTCTTATAATAAATTCAACGTTGATTCCGAAAATGAGGTCAACAATTAAAATTAAATGAGGCGATGTGGGGAAATTTGAGTTTAAAAGGAAAAACACGCTTTAAAAATCATATCTCAAGTAGGTACGGATTGAGATAAAAATATGCGGTTGGCGTCATTTTACTACATTTTTTATGCAGACTAACCCACACAATATTTTCGTCACTTATCCGGTTCCACCCGGTATTACAGGTGTACCTTGGAAACGTTTGTTGTTATAGGTATGAATAGGGCCTAGAGTCAGAGGCCAAAACGTCGCCAATAAAAACTTTAAACAAAGACTGAAACTAATACTTATTCCTCCAAATCGTTTACATCTAGTCATGGAGACACAAACTTGGCCCACCTCTACTAAATGTGTTTGTAGGAAAGAAAAGTTGTAGAGGAAGAAATTCTGCAATGAATAAGACCACCCCCACAAAGATCTTTGGCAAACTTTTAACTTTCAATAATTTCCATGAAGAGGGAAATAGACCAACGTCATGGGGGGAATTGGCTTTGGGAGGAAAGACTACAGCCAACAAAACAGATTTTATCATTTTAATTGAAAGTCTATACACTAAAAATCTTTGGTAGGACTCAACCCACAGCAATGTCATCTTAGCCATTCGATTTGGTTTGTCGTGTGCATCGTATATGTTTTCTAAGATATCTTCTGAATTTCCGGGTCTCAGAATTTCCAATACCTAACACCAATTTTCCACTATTTAACGACACTATTGTTACATTCAGAGAAAATGCCTGCAGTCGATGGATTGGATTCAAAGTCTGACTTTTGGAAGCTTGTTTGAAATACAGTCATTATTGAAGCGTCTAATTTTCAATCCACGGATTAATCTCCCTGTTGATTGCGCATGTGAAGTATTTTCTAAACTATCATGAACTCTTAGAAATACTCTTCAGGGCTTTTCCTACGTCCTTAATGACTTTTTTCTTGAATTTCCAGGCAGAGGAGCCTATTCCAGGAAAAGCCAAAGATGAGCCCAGCTCTGAAAGTGGATCCGCCTCTTGTGGCCTCCCTTCAGCCCAAGATTCGACAGATATTCCATCTGTAAACAATCTCGATTTGGATGCTCCGGAACTCTCAGGTTTCTGGCTGACTGACCGAACCAGTACATTCCTCATCACCATTATCGTTGCAGCCATTTCCATTCTCATCTACCGCCGTCTCTTCCTCCTTTAACACCTCACCACAATGTTCCCAATCTGAAGACACTTTCTAGCCTTCGAACCAAAGAAGATAAAAATCATCATTTTGAAAATATAATCCTATATTTATTATAATTTCTGGCATCAGGAATTTGTCCTTCGGAAACCAAAAACCGTATTTTATCTGAACATAATATACAATAGGTATTTTATTGTCCTTATTACTGCTAGGTTACCTAAGTATTTTATTAGTTTAAAATGTGATGTATAGATTTATCTACACTCTTTTACTAGTTTGAAAGTGTTGAATTCGTATTTATGTTAAGACTTTTAGAGTCAATTCAATTACCGTTCCTCGATGACTTAGAAGTGTCCTCCGAAGATGTTACTAGATTTTCAGCTGATAGCGCTTCAGTTAGTCATCAGGTGACAAGCTCAGTTTTTCATCACTTTTGAACTTAGCTCTTGCTGATATTAGGTGTGGTGAAGGGTTTTTAGCTCACAAGTATTGTGTATATCAGGTTAAGAGCAAGCTTCCTAAAAGTAGGAAACCCTGAGCCAACAGTGTGAGAAACTATGGACTAGGTCTTTTAATCTATATATCTATATCTATAAAAATGTTATGTTGGTTTGTGTATGGATCAAAAAGTATACCGATTTCTATTCGGGTGGGCACAAATTGAAGAGAAAGTTTCAGGCTCTTTCCTGATTAGCTGGGTGAGCTAAATTATCTCCTTTTCACCCTTGGAATGTGAAATTTGACAGGGAGCCTCTCCAGGACGTTATAAGACGAATGCAATGACGGGTTCCAACCAGATCAGCTGACTTAGCTAAAATCTCTCCTATTCACCCCTGGAATTTGAAATTTGACAGGGAGCCTCTCCAGGACGTTATAAGACGAATGCAATGACGGGTTCCAACCAGATCAGCTGACTCAGCTAAATGCTCTTGTATTCACCCTGGTAATTTGAAAATTGATAGGGAACCTCGCTGGGACGTCGAGAAAAGAATAGAATGATGAGCTCTTTCCTGATCAGCTGAATGAGCCAAATCACCTCCTTTTCACCATAGAAATGTGAAGTTTGCAGGGAGCCTCTCTAAGACATTAAGCGACGAATGCAGTGACGGGTTCTAACTAGATCTGATGACTTAGCCACATTTTCTCCTATTCACCCTAGGAATTTGAAATTTGATTGGGAGCCCCTCAGGGACATCGAGAAACGAAGGAAATGATGGGCTCTTTCATGATCAGCTGTGTGAGCTAAATTCTCTCCTTTTCATCTAAAGAATGTGAAATAACAGGAAGCCTCTCTAGACATTAAGAGACGAATGCAAATGAAAATGTGATTGGCTTTTAGGATGCCGCACGTCGATGAATGGGTGATGAAGAGGATGATGATCTCCTAGAAGGTTCACGACTCTTCCCATCATGTTGGCTACCATCTGTTCAAGTTTTCCGGACTTCTGAAGTGATAAGACTCGTATCTGGTCTTGATAATTCTTTGCATTGGATACGTGCAGCTTTCTTTACAGTTCCCTCAAAATCTACGTCGTTACTGTGCAACAATTGTTCCCGAATTGAATCATCTCGGATCCCCCGAATGCACTGGACTCTTAGAAAAATAGGAGCGACTGACACAAACTGAATTACACATTCCTCACAACCACCACAGTTGAACTCCACATAGAAATCACAATCAGCCAGGCGGTGCTGTAAACTTGCAATATATTTGGGGATAGCCTGTGTATCTGATTGATAAGTTGAGAAAAAGTAGTGCTGTGAGACGACAACGTTTTTCTTGGGAGATAGCCTATCAGAAAAAGCTTCAACCAATCTGTTGTACTCAATATATTTTATTGTTTCTGCAGGTCCCAAAAAAGCAGCTAAATTGTTGTAATGTATAGACCCAATCGAGGAACATAGCATTTGGGCTTTCCTTTTATCCTTTTTCATGTTTTTCATAGCCAAGTAATTTTCCAAACGTTCGATGTATGACTGAAATTTCTCTGCCTTAGAGTCATTGTTTTCAGAAGGCAGTAGTGTTGCTATCAGCAGACGAACTTTGTGTTTTCAACTCTTGAAATATTTGTTGAAACATCAGCATTTGTTGATCGAGGAGCTGTTTGAACTGTTCTGGATCCATCTTTCTCCTTTATTGTTTCTTTTTAACTCGTCGCCAGAACCTGTTATGACTTCGCTATATAAAACGCGTGCACTTAGGTGGAACGACTATATTTCATAATAATTACCATATCGCACTTTCTATCTTATTCTGTAATAATATAATAATGAACATTTTAGAATCAATAATTATATCACTTAGACGCAGGTGATCAGAGAGGAACCAGTAACTACTA
Source organism: Adelphocoris suturalis (assembly GCA_030762985.1). Taxonomy (NCBI): domain Eukaryota; kingdom Metazoa; phylum Arthropoda; class Insecta; order Hemiptera; family Miridae; genus Adelphocoris; species Adelphocoris suturalis. The sequence goes on from CM061046.1 coordinate 24,640,747, forward strand.
GGTATGAAATGCATTGATGTAGTTTGATGACACAACAAAGTCCCACCATTAATGTTGAAAATGTCTTACTTTTATCTTACAGTTGAGGAAATGAAATTTATTGATTCAGTAACTTTCATAAGGTTGGTCATTTTGTTTTCTCCTCGTTATAAAAGTTTTAAATTTAATGTTTTGTACGTCTGTGATTAATTAAAAGAATATAGAAAAATAATGTTTCTTGTTTTTCCTTGAGATCTACTAATAATTTACATTATACTGATCATCTCAGGAACTACATTAACGGTTCAAAAGTGGTTGCTTCCAAAATAAATGCCATGAATTATGATTAGGTTTGTTCCTGCAGAGTTATTGGAACCTTTAAATCCCTTCTGAACACATGTTAATCATAACAATTTTCAAAATCACTATATTATAATTGAAATGACGGCATTAGTGAAAATGATGAGTTTTTTTAATTTTGTAAGCACTACTAAAGAGGAGTAAAGGCCGCTACACACGTTCCTTCCCTTTCTTCCTCCCTCCTCAAAGAGGATGGTTCCTACAGACGCTCCTTCCTCCTACTGCTACACTTGTTGTCCCTCCCACCTTTTTCCTTTCTACCCACGGTCATTCAGTGTGACCCATCATGGGGGAATTTCCCTTTTTTCTTCTTTCCTTGTTTGATGGCTCGTGTATGGATAGTGTTCGTGGCTCTGATCCCACAAGTGAGGTCAATAATTTGACTTAACACTCCTTTGTCATCGGAAATTTCAAAACAACCGCAAATTGACGGGAAAAAAAGCACACAAATGAATGATGAACTTCGAATTCACGACACCGGATGATAACAGGAGTTGATACAAATGGTGAAAACAGGGAAAAGTAGGAAGGAAGGAAAGAAAAAATGCCTCCACACGCTCCTCCGTGGAAGTTGAAAGAGTGGGGGAAGTTCCTTTGTAGGATGGGCTGGCCCTTCCTTCCTTCCAACGTAGGAGCTTCCTACTTTCCTCCCTCCTTCATTGCTACACACGTTCCTTCACTACCTCCTTCGTGTGTGTGGCTCCTTTTTGAGGGGATAGGAAAGGAATGTGTGTAGCGGCCTTAAATAATACTTTCATACAAATAAAATAAACATGACACTCTGTGATTGGCACGGGCCCTTGGAAAATAAAGGTTCTCGTGAAAATAATTTACCTGCGGTTTGAGTGATGCTAGCGTCAGTGTGGACTACCAATAAAACTGGGAGCGTTGCTACCCTCCCAATTAGTTTTCTAGCCCGCTAACTACAAAATTTTCATCTGAAGAAGTTAAAACTGGTTGCTAATACCAGGGGCAGCTGTCCTAACCCTGCCTTGTGTTTCAGTTACGCTTCGTAGATAACCTGAGACTCGAGTAAACCTCCCACAGTTGCTGCCACTAGTCTTACCTCTGTTTCTAGATGCCGGGCCTTAAAGAGTTTGTATTTGTTATAAACAAAGAAACCTTTCCCTGCTACCTGGGCTACATCCACAATACGAGGTCTGTCCGGAAAGTTCGTAAAAATAATTTCTCTAGGGCCTGAAGGCTAGAGAGAGGAGTAGCTGACCAGTTTCTCCAGCAGCTCTTGGAGAACGTTCGAGTCTTGATCAAATTTTTGAACCTAACCTACTTTTCACGTGCTGTCAGAAGGAAGGTGGCATGCTGTTAAGGCTGGTAGGGAGCTGAATAGGGTGGGCGACTTTTTGAACTGTGTCATTCCCAGAGATGTGCCATGGTTCTCAAGGGGTGACGTGGTTCAAAAAGTCACCAACTCTCTTCAGCTTCCAACCAGTCTTTACAGCATGCCACCTTCCTTCTGACAGCACATGAAATGTAGGTCAGGTTCAAAAATTCGATCAAGACTCGAACGTTCTCCAAGAGCTTCTGGGCTCACTCCAAACATTCTGTGGGTTGTCTAGAGAGGAGAAACCGGTTGGCTGATCCTCCCCCTAGCCCTCATGGCCCCTGCAGAAAATATTTATACGAACTTTCCGGACATACCTCGTATAACGACATTACAGATTCAGAATTATTCAAATAACATGTTTAGTTTATTAAGAAATTAAAGGGACCTGCATAGGACACGTTGGCTTACTTTAAAACAAACCCAATCTAAATCAGAAGCGTTATTTTTTTAAGTTAGTAGAAACCACATGTTCCACACAATTCACAAATAAGTGAATTCTCTCATCCCTTCCCGAGCCACTCACTTATGTTCGATCATCCAATAATGTTATGCTTATTTATGTCAATCCTTGTAGAAAATGATACGAGTTACCTACAAACTGTATGATGTGATGAACATTCGTAAATATAAATAGGTACAATAAATTACGAAATTGTAAACTGAACAACTTACCTTATTCGTGTTTTAGTGGAGCTTCTTGAAATCACATAAGTGCACAATAAGTATACATTTATATTCAGTTAAAATACACTGTAAAACCAAATATGAAATCACAATAAAACATGGCTTTCACCTTGAAATATACGCCTGTGAGCCCATTGTCCAGTGCAGTCACATAGCTGTCATATTTTATGAATTTAAGGGGGGTCATGACCCCTGTTACCTCCCCCCCCCCCCCTTAAATCCGCCCGTTCATATACTGGGTGTCTCATATTTTGCTCATTACATTGTAGCTTTGGGGGGAGAGGGGGTAATAGAATGAAAAGCGCAGCGTTTAGCTCCATGCTACGCCAAAGATCCATCTACCAGCGAAAAAGTACATAGATTGCGATATCACTCTATCTTGAGAGAAATTTCGTCGATTCAGGTTAGACTGTATAGAGGTAAGTATAGGGAAATAAAGGACAAGGAACGGGAAAGAAAGGTCATAGAGATATTTCTGATGATATTCGGGGCCTTGCCCCAGACAGTGTTTCCACTTTTCTAAAGACCGTAGAATGAAATTTACGTCATGAGTGGTTTCCACTATAGGAGTTTCGGTTTATTCCATTGGCCAAACTGATTTCGTCTGGTTACACCATGATTGAGGGGAACCACTTAGTTTCTTGCCCTTTTACACTATGATATCTTCCCTACCATCCAGTAGCGTCTCCATGGAGCTGATATATAGGGATCTCTGAGTATTAATTAATTAATTAATTAATTAATACTCAAAGATAGGGATCCTCCACCAAATAGTCTCGATAGTATCGATTCGGCCTCTAAACACATCGATGCATTCAGATGTAGTGATAGGAGTTGTTTCAGAGCACTCTGGAGACCCCCCTCAAAAGCATTTTCTACTGAGTGGTAAAGTACTGTGATTGTTTCCTTAATTGATTATTGTGGCGCAGTCCATTCGTTATAATAACGATCTTGTGAGTCGAAGGTCGCGGGTTCGAGTCCTCTTGAATGGACTTTTTTTTTCTTTTTTTTTTTTTTTTTTTTTTTTTTTTTGTTTGCTCGTACAATTCCCGAAATATATTTCTAAAACGTCATTCTGTCCTGCATGTCCAACTAATCTGAATTTTCACTAAGGGATTGACTACTTGATGTTATTTATTTTTGAGATTCTCCCAAACTATACACTTCATTCTGATCTACATGTCCAACTAATCTGCATTTTGACTAAGGGATTGACTGGAACTTTTTCAATTTTGGCGCTCAGAAGTCAGTTGATTTCAAAATGATGTTGGGAGGCTGAATCGATACTATCGAGAGTGACTATTCGATGGCAGTAAATAAGAATGGGGGATCCCTATTTGTCAGCTCCACGGAGACACAAGTCCTACCATCCATGCTAAGAGTTCCCTTTGTACCTTCACTGTGGAAAACTACAACAACCTTCTGAAGTGTAGGAAGTAAGATCATAGTTTAGCCTTTAGCTCCTAGGTTACATGTTACATCATTACTTTCCTATTCTACAACCTAGGATCCTACTTACTTTTTCGGATGTTTTAAATGTAGAAATGTGTTCATATTTCTCTAATTCATTCCCAGTTCCTATATTAATCACGTCTTACCTTTAAATATGGATAGGTAAATTATTAGATTGTACCTATTTTCAACAACAGCACCTGGCGACTGATTCTGACGGAATAAGGACGATTTGGGACTTGAGTTAAGTTTCCTTCACATTTTTATTCCACATTAACGTTTGTACATAAATATAAACTTTATTTTTACTGACATTATTGGAACTTGATAGCAATCTTTCCACCTGAGTCAAACACTGTGACGAATTTGCAATCAAAATCCTCTACAGATCGTAGTTATGAAGAGAGGGTGTGCATTAAAAGTTTGGGGGGAGACACCCCTCACTTGAAATTAACACAAGTTGCGAAAAACGGGAAGGGAACTCGTAAACTCAACCCTGAAATTTATAGCAAACACGAATGGATCACTTGGGTACCCTAGAAAGAATGCTCTGTTTGTTTTCGTTGCTTGATTTTAGGTGGGGATGGATTGTGGACTTAGAATGGTGTGACTGATATAAAACATCTGACAGATCGGATTAACTCTCACGAATCTAATAAAAAACATCTCAATTACCTACATCACAGAATTAGCTTTGATTGGCTGAGCTTGTCAAGTTCGGATAGCACATCCTCTTCTGATTCAATTCAACCTCGGAAGAATAAAAAACATAGAACTGTTCCCGGAATGAAGTCTAAGGTAAAGGAGGAACTCCTTGACAAGACTCATGATAAGCCATGCAAATCTCAGTTTCGCAGTACTCCCGTCTCCAAATGGGGTATAAGGTTCTCGGGGGAGGGTAATTCTATGAGTATTCGTAGATTTTTCGTTGAGGTTCACGATTTTCGTAAAGCTAATAGGATGTCTAAAGCAGATTTGATGAGGGAAGCTAAATTCTTATTTGAAGGTTCTGCTTTGGAGGTTTTTAGATCTTGTCGTCGGTCGTTCAAAAAATGGAATGACCTTGAAAATCGCCTCACTCTTGCTTTTACAGACCCTGCTTACGAAAAAAGATTGAAAAAAGAGATATTTGATAGAAAACAGGGGGAAGATGAACCAGTCATCGTATATTTATCCAAAATGGATAATTTGTTTAACCTTCTATCCCGACCCCTTAGTGATAGGGAAAAACTCGAAATAATTGAAGATAATGTCTTACCAGAATATCAAATGGCACTTAGTCTTCAAGAATATCGTAAATTGTCAGAGTTAGAATCATTGTTGATCAAGTTAGAGAAAGGAAGGTCCAAGGCTCATCCGTTGAGAACCTTGTCCAGTAAGAGTAGTCTTGAGCCAAGCCTCCAATATATATCTCGTGGCTTAAAGGGTACGATTCTATCCGAAAAAGGAAAATTCCTGCCTGTAAATCGAGTTTCTGTAGTTGATGTACGTTCTCCTGATCCTCCGTCCGAGATAACGGACAAGGTTCGAACCAAAAATAAAGAAGATTCAGTGAATAAAAGACACGTCTATTGTTTTGGTTGTAAGAAACCTGGAATAACTCGTTCCAAATGTTCCGACTGCTCTTCAAAATCGGGAAACGGGAAACCGGGGGCGAATCAACCGGGTGCCGTCCCCGAATCAGAGACCCGGGACTAGAGCGCTTAGACCATCGGAACCTCGTCATCATCAACATGATTTTGGAGAATTTTCCTGGTGATGAACGTCTTTATCTACTAGTCGACGTTCTCGGATTAAAAATACCTGGTCTTTTAGATTCTGGATCAAATAGGACAGTAATGGGTTCAAGAGGCTGGGACAGAATAAAAAATACTGGTCTTAAAATTTTTCCTTCCCAAACAAAAACTGTCTCTACGGCAAATGGAGAACTGTGTACTGTTGAAGGGGTCGTGAACCTTCAGATGAAAGTGGAAAATAAATCTAGACTTATCGAAGTTTTCTATGTTCCTTCTATCAAAGCTCCAATAATCTTGGGCCTGGATTTTTGGAGGGAAATGGGAATTGTACCTAACGTATCTAAAGGGACTTGGATGTTTGCATCAGATCAAGATGAACATAATGTCTTTAGTCTTGAGTCTCAACCCAATATCCAGTGTAGAGATGGTCTGTTGCCTTCAGACCGCCAGCGTCTTGAAACATTGTTGTCCAAATACTTCGATCTGTTTTCCAAATCACCTGGTTGCACGGACGTAGTAGAACACAGAATTGAAACTGGCAATGCGCAACCCGTTAAACAGCGCTACTATCCAGTTTCACCTGCAATCCAGAAGGTAATTCATGAAGAGCTCGATCAAATGTTAAGGGATGGAATCGTTGAACCTTCGTCCAGTCCCTGGTCGTCTCCTCTTCTGTTGGTGAAGAAACCTGATGGGAAGCATCGATTTTGCGTGGACTATAGAAAACTAAATTCGCTGACCAAAAAAGATGCCTACCCCCTTCCCTTTGTCAACAGTATCCTCGACAGACTTCGAGATGCCAAATTTCTCAGCTCCATTGACATCAAAGCAGCTTTTTGGCAAGTGAAAGTTGCCGAGCAAGACCGTGAAAAAACGGCCTTTACCGTTCCTGGTCGAGGTTTATTTCAGTTTGTTAGGATGCCTTTTGGCCTCCACGGAAGTCCGGCAACTTGGCAACGCCTTATCGATCGTGTCCTTGGAGTTGATTTGGAGCCATATGTATTTGTGTATTTGGACGACACAATAATTTGCACTCCCGATTTTGAGACACATTTAGAAGTTTTAGAGAAGGTACTTCAGCGTTTTTTGGCAGCTGGTCTCGCTCTCAACCCAAGTAAATGCCACTTCTGTCGCCCAGAGCTCAAATACCTTGGATATGTTGTTGACCAAGATGGACTCCGATGCGATCCTGAAAAGGTATCGGCCATACTAAATTTACCACGCCCCAGTACTTTGAAACAAGTACGTCAATTTATTGGGACATGCTCTTGGTATAGACGCTTCGTAAATAACTTTTCCGCTCGTATGACACCCATTACTTCACTCTTGAAAAAGGGACAAAAATTCGTGTGGACAGAGACCGCTGAACTCGCTTTTCAAGATATCCGCCAGGCATTGGCTGAATCGCCTGTCCTCTCATGCCCCGATTTTGACAAGCCTTTCGAAATACATACTGATGCGTCCGCATATGGCATTGGTGCAGTTCTCATCCAAGTCCTTGATGGGGAGCCACGAGTAATTGCCTATGCAAGCAAAACCCTTACTAAGCCTCAACAAAATTACTCCGCCACCGAGCGTGAGTGCTTAGCAGTGGTATGGGGCATTGAAAAATATCGAGCATATGTTGAGGGAACCCATTTCAAAGTTTACTCTGACCACCACAGCTTGAAGTGGTTGTGCAACCTCAAAGATCCCCATGGCAGATTAGCTCGATGGGCTATACGCCTTCAGCCTTACGATTATGAAGTTATACACAAAAAGGGGAAGGATAATGTTATCCCTGACGCCCTATCCAGAGCACCACTAGTCGATGTTGTATCTGCTATTCATTCTATAGAACCAATCCATAGCACAACAGACAAGTGGTACCTTGACCTTATGGCCAAAGTGCAGTCTAACCCTGACACATACCCAGATTGGAAAGTAAAGGATGGACATCTCTTTAAGCATCAGTCCACTAGTTTTGACCTTGGTGATTCCTGGAAGCTTGTGGTGCCCAAGGACCAGCGTCGAGAGATCCTTCGCTCATGTCATGATGAGTTCACTTCGGGACATCAGGGGGAAACTCGCACTTACCACCGTACTAATGAGCGTTATTATTGGCCTCGGATGCGAGCGGATGTAAAGGCTTTTGTAAACAAATGCAAAACTTGTCAAAGAACGAAGGTACCATCAACCAAGCCCTTTGGCATGTTAGGGGAACACCATCTGCCCAAAAAGCCATTCGATATTATAGCCACAGATCTCATTGGGCCTCTTCCTCGATCCACTAAGGGATTTAGATACATTTGTATGGTTACAGATATATTTTCCAAATATGTTATTGTGAAGCCCCTTCGCAATGCTACCTCAAAGACTGTGGCGGCAGCCATAGAGTCCGATGTTTTTCTGACCTATGGAGTGCCTTCCCGAATCCTCTGCGATAATGGGCCAGAGTATCGAGGAAATCCCTTCAAATCACTCGCGGATGAGTATGGAGTGAAAATATTGTATAACGCTCGAAGACATCCCCAAGCAAATCCGGCTGAGCGGTATAATAGGAGTGTGGTAACCATGCTGCGCTCATATCTGAAGGATGAACAGAAGAAATGGGACTTACTTTTGCCCAAGCTGGCTGTAGCTCTTCGCACCGCTGTTAGCCAAACAACTGGCTTCTCTCCAGCCTCTCTGGTGTTTCTTTTTGGATATGATATGCAACCAAATCACCCTTCATACCAAGAGGACAATCTTGATACCCTCGGACATCCTCTTCAAATCGTAGGTGCCAAGAAATGTGGATTGGAAGCTCTCGTCCAGGAGGTCCATAAGAAAATGAAAGAATCCAGCAACAAGAACAAGGCAGCCTACAACTTAAGGCGGAAGCACATAGAATTCCAGGTTGGAGAATGGGTATGGAAAAAGAACTATGTTCAATCTAGTGCAACCGACGGTATTGCCGGGAAGCTAAGTAAGCGTTACATAGGACCCTTCAAGGTTGTCACGAAGAAATCTCCCATCATCTACCAGCTTTGTGATGAAGACGGGAAAGATATTGGGGTCTGGCACATTTCCGACCTCAAGCCATATTTTGCTCCTGAAGACTGATGACGAGTTTCAACCCCTGGATGGATCCGAAACTCTCCCCATGGGAGGGGGTGATTGTAACCCCTCTGATTTCAAATATACGACCCTGACCCCGAAGCGCCGCTATCATCCGAGTGCCGTATTCGCGCCTATCTTAATCCCCTTGTGTTGGCGAGCACGATGAATCGCTAACCCGGCAGAGATGCCCTTCACCCCTCGCTTCTTGATACTTCGGAAATCAGCTCCTCACCTCTCGTCAGTTCGTTTCCTGTCGCCCTGTTGTGCGGATTGTTGGAGCAGCCATCTATGCTGCATTTTGCAATTTCCACGTGGAGCTTATCTTGCCTCATCTCTTATAGTAGCTGAATAGTACTACTTCTGGAGGATCGCCCTGGAAAGCAAAGCTTCTAATTCAACGTTTCTGAGGTATGGAATACTTGCTGATTATTATAACTGAAGTATACTCATGGTCGAGGTGGTGGAGGTAAATCCTTCATATTCTCCGATATTCATGGGAATTCTCCCATTTTCGTTTCTCCTACAGTTCATCTTGACTCGCTAATTCGTCGGCAGCATCAGGATCATCATTTCTCTGCTGTGACGACATCTTCAGGCGACTCCGTCTACTGAGGAAACTGGTCCATCTTTCACGAAATCCAGACACCTCAAATCCCATTGCAAAGGTATTGATTTTACTTCGAAAATCTTTTGGAATTTCAAATTCATACCTACTTATGTCCCACAATGACTCCAAGAGGTCTAACGGAAAGGGTGTACAAATTAAACCCTAAAATTTGTCTCCCCTTTATCTGTTTACAGCCTACCGAAGTGCACCACTTGGAGGCAGCAAGTTTTGGGTGGAAATTTGGATTCCTTCGCAGCGCTCACATCGGAAGATAGTCAGGTGCCGAAATTCCAACTTTTATGTTCCGACCTAATAGATTTTGGTCCATATATTGCAAATTGCCGAGAACCTCGATCTTCCTTAACTAAATTTCGTTTTAAACGGCCGATTCCTTTACGTGGTGTCGTCACCATCGATTTAATTAGGTATAGATTACATTATTTTCTAATGAAGTGTGAGGGTGGCCACTCAGGGAAATTCTTAATTTTTTTTTCTTAAATAATATTAAGGTTTTAAGGAAATTAATAAACCTGAATATTAATAATAGAATATATACGTAGGTAACCAGATTATAAGAACTTTGATTAATTTACTGAACCGGAGATTTTTATATTTTTCTTCAATAGGTATTGAACGAGGGTTCGTTAAACGAACGTTTAAGCGAATTATTTTGAACTATTTCATCATAAATACCAATCTTATTCTACGATTTTCTAAGTGTAGAGAATTATTCATCATTATATACCTAAATATTAATTATTCCTCATAATATACATAGATATTAATTATTCATCCTTACGTTCTTTCGGCATTAAAGTGTTTAAATATTTCGAAGATTTGGCTTTGAATTCCTTCATTTCGAATCCCCCCATCTCCAACTGAGTCTGGTCAGAATTATTATAAATTTATATTGTAGTTGGTTCAGTTTTATTTAAGCTCAGTCCCTTGATTCGCTACAAGCTAACACAGCTAGATTCAGCTCATCAACTTGCTATCAAGAAACACAATGAGCAAGTTGACAGAAATCGATGTAGGTATACCTACTTTCTGAAATCATAGATTGCATCAAGTTTTGTGGTCTTTATGAAGTAGGAGTTAAGAGGCCACGATGAGAGGGATAGGTAGTTCATTGAACCGAGGAATTTTTCTGGGCTTAGTGACAAAATCAGCCAAAACTGACGACATTATTTCTCCTAAGTAGTTCACTAGTGTAATACAATCGAAGCTTTGATAATGTTTTATACTTTTAATAATAATACACTATACTTTAATGTAATATTGTATAGGTACTTTAATGTAAATTTAATATACTTGAATTTAAAAAAAAATACAGTCCTTTCTAAATTTTTTGGATACCTACTTAGTAAGTAGGACATCTATAAGATAGTATTATTAATTTAATTTATTTATATTTAATTTATCAATAATATGATCATGATTTATTATTATTTAGTAGTCATATTATTTCATAACGGTTGCCCATGGCATTTTTCATGACCCAAGTGGGATTTATGTTTCATGCGTTTAGTTTATATTTAATTAACACTGAAAGCAAAACAAATGGAAGAAAAACCTCAATACTCTTCTTGTCAAATTGGTAAATATTTTTGTGCCCACTCCTTTTGCAGACCACCAGCCGCCACTGTGTTCTGGCGGTAATGCCTGAAACTAAATATTCTTGGTTTAGTTTACTACTGTTGCTTTGCCCGTGTTTTGCCTGTTGGTGGAAAATTAGTCCTGGGGAAAACTAGTTAGTTATATTTCCAAAAGTTATAGAAACCCCCCAGAATGGTCTGTCCGAACAAACCTGAGGTTTGGAAGCGAAATTACCAGCTGAGGGAGCGCAGGCTTTGTGATTTTTGAAGTTGGGCGGTCTTTCGTTTAGTGTTTACAATCGATTACTGCCCAAGCCATCGATCGTTGTTGACATTTTGATAACCTGCTATAATAAAACCTCCTTGGTTTTCCGGGCTTTGTTGTCGACGTCCATTTGCATTTTGCTTTACTCTTTTATTCATTGTACCTAGTCGGTTTCAGTATTCAGTTTAACATTGAAAATCGCTGTCATCTACATTGTACATCTCATTTCGTGAGTATATACATTCACTAGAATTAAGTTTAAGAAACAGTATAATCGACGCGTACCTTAAGGTGCATATCGAACTGTTATCTGTTGGCAACTTCCTCCGTCCAAATGAACTCAGATTGCTGATCATTCAACTTCGAGATTGTAATTCACAACCAGTGTTAATACTGGACTCTTATGTGAAGTCACTAGAATCAGATACCGATAATGAATCAGCCAAACCGGCGAATTGCTAAGAAGTATGAAAACGTGATGGATTCTATGTACATCCTCAGTGCAACAGCCTCCGCCCTTTGGTTTTCTGAACCTAGCTGCGTAGTTGGTATGTAGGTGCTTATGAATTTAATAAATATGTAAGTTGTACAACTACCCAATAGGTATCAGATCATAGAATCAATTTTCTATTGCTTAACATTCCCTATTGCTTAACATTCCCTGTCTTACTAACCAGGTCTGTGCCCTCATGTATGTACGTATGTTGTATAATGTAATATAAACAGCTGAAATTGTAAGATTTCGTCATGAACCGCTCTCTTCTATGTTTTGACTACAGATTACGTCATTGCACCCGTCCGGGCGTTAAGTAGGCATTCCCTTCACAGTGTGAGAAACATTTTTGTACACTACCTTCCTACTTGCCAAAACTGAGTAATCATATAAATGAATCAAACCTCTAATCTTAGTAAAGTGTGAATGGTGTCTAGATTCTCAGATGAAATCAACGTTAATTTAAATGGCAGTTATTCAGACCCACGGGTATGTAACTCAAAATACGACTTATCATAACCAATAATTATAGGACGTGCTTAAATTAAGTTGGTGCATACTATAATGAAACAGATATTAAATCGCTATTAAAAAAGAACAAGGATACTCGGAGATGAAACATCAGAGATAGGTTCTCTTTAATAATATATTATGATCTCAAGAAAAGGAAGTGCTGGTGATGGCAGAACCCATACGATTTGATAGATAGAAATATATATACAGGGGTTGGATATACATGGAGCTGGGACGATCAATGTTATAGTTATGTATTATGTTATAATTAAGTAATGATCTTGATGAAGATTATGCGGTACCGGTTAAATTTGCGCTCTATGGTTCAATTTGCGCTCTACGAGACGACTGTGACTCAGCGTGCGCTCTACCAATCCAGGCATTCACAACAAATATAAAAAAAGTCCAGTCATGCAGCATGACCCCATGAGCGAATTTTTGAAGAAATCTTCGACGTTTCAGTCGCTATTGATCGTGTAGAGAAATTTTAGTTTATGATTTTGATAGACAAACATGGAATCAAATTCTATCTACAGCATGGTTCTAGCCTTAAACAGCATGGTTCTAGCCTTAAACAGCATGGTTCTAGAATTGGTTATACAGGTATACTTCCATAAGAGTAGTTCAATCTGAATTTGGACAATGTTTCATGCAGATATTACCAATTTTTACAACTAGCGAACGGCATTATTTCGATTTTTGACTGATTTTTCAACTTTGAAATTTTTGAAAACTTGATACACATTCTTATAGGAAATGTTACGCTGATTCCGAATATACCACATGTTAGTATGCTCAAATTATTTCGCACAACAAATCGCAAAAAACAGGATATTTTGAAATTTTTGACTACATTTTTGAAAATTTCAACCCGAAGATGTAATCCGATCATGCTGGCCAACGAACTTGAACTTTCGTTTTGTGTCCTTAACATTTTAAAATTTGTTTGAAATTTCTAGCACAATTCTACGGACAGTTATCGTCTGGAATGACACATATATACATACATACATACTTACATATATACATACATATATACATACATACATACATACATAAAAAAATGCGTTAAACTTCAGAATATGATTCAGAATACTCTAAAACGGATTTCTGCATAAAAATTTTTCAAAAATTCACATTCTACAAATTTTGAGGCGAGAGCAATAGCTTAATTTTCTTCAAAAATTCGCTAAAATGATGCAATAAAATAATTTTTGTACCTAACCCCCCCCCCCCCCCTCTTTGCCTTATTTTTGCCTTGCATTACCTATTTGTAGTGCTTATTTCCTACAATCACTCCAGGAACAGGTTGGGCTTGTCTACCTTTTTCTCTCCATCGCCGGGTCTCATTTTACGGGATGGCCTCCAACTGGGAAATTCAGGGAAAACCTTGAAATGTCAGGGAATTCGGGGGTGTAGTTCCGTATGTGTCCCCACTTTCAAACCAATGTAAATCTACTTACCATTACCATATCAAAAAATGAATTTGACGTCTGTCTCGGAAACCTCTGAATCTTCTCTTTCCCATGGATTCATGATAAATTAACTTTCTCCTTTAAGAAATAGGGAATTGAAAAAAGTGGGGACACATACAGAACTATTTGACTAGAATTATTTAACTAGTGTAGTTCCGTATGTGTCCCCACCTATATTCAAATCCATCTAGCGTGTAAAATACATTAGAAGGATGTATATTATAGTTTAGCGATCTAGATAATCGCAATCTCGCATCTCAAAAATACGTGTGTCCCCACGCTATTTGGTAGTTGAGTAATAAACCTTTTAACACAGAATGTGTTTTTACGGAGGGTTATTTGGTTTGAAGGTGTCCGTCCCGTAAGATCCCCCCGAACCCCACCCCTCTGTCGTGTCTATGCACGTCCAAATGGCTGAGTGGGATTTACGAAAGGGGGCATAAGCAAATTTAAAATTTTCTAATCCCACCCGAACCATGGGCCGTATGGCGGGAGGGGGGTCGAAGTAACGGTTAATATGCGCTTTTTGGACTTCCCCGCTTCCTGTATCCCTCTAAACGGCCGTTGAACATTCCGGAAAAATACCGGTTTCGTAGGTTTTTCTACGAGGAAGACGACGGCGCGATCAGATCGCGAAAAAAGTATCGGGAAATGCGTCAAAAAATGCAAGAGTACGGATCCGTTTTCTCGAAAAGTCCGACGAAAAACTTGGTTTTTTCTGATTAAAATATACCCCATAAAGGTACGTTTTTCGGAACGGTTTTCGCGAGCGAAATAAAGGTTTGATCCCGACGAATCTGAATCCAAAATCGGATATCGAAAAGAGTGACGGGAAGTCGGTCAAAATGCGAGGGGAAGCGATTAAAGTGTCGTGGAGGCGAGCGAAGCGAGCCGGAGCGGCTAGTATGTTGATAATGGTGAGTGGAAACGCTGCTCAAGTGTTCTCTACGGACTGGGCAATCAGTACCTACTCACGTAGCCCTGCGACCCATCATTCGCGCGAGTGTTTGTATAAATGAAAATACATAATATAATATTCATGTAATATAATACACAGTGGCAAGCATTATTATAATATTATTATAAATATTATAAATAAGCCGGTAGGTAAGAAAGACTGTTATGTACTGCTCCCATTTCATTGACAGTTAGTATTCAGACGTTAGTTGGATTGCTTGTAATCTTTATGATTATTTGACTAATTTATCAGGAAGTGGGTGTTTTCTTGTTTAAAGATCTCGTTTGAAGAAGAAAAAATCACTAGGTACTTCTATTAATAATAATTTTCCAATCGGACTGATGTTGTGATACTTTAAACGTACCTATTGTGATTAAGTAGGGTAATGTAACCCGTTCTAGTTCAGAAACACAAAAATTTACCTACCTTTATTGCTGAATTGCTGCTATTGTATTGTTGAAATCCATCCACTATTGAAAAATTCATTCAGCCTCTTGTGATTAATAGTTCGAGTCTTAAAACCAGTTAGTTTGTCCAAGTTCAATAAACTTACTCCTCGAGGTGAAATGCAATGTTTTGAGTTTTACCTGCAATTCAGCTGAAAACAATTCGCACAAAACATTTACATTTTACATGCTCTCTATCCTATTATAAGCTCTTTGCTACGATCCAAGACACTGGATTCCAAGAACGCGGAATGAACTTCGGCTGAACTTACCAGAATGCCACCAGCCCTCCGGGGAATCCCCGAAATACACATTCGGTGTTTCATTGGTTTGATCCTTGATCCTAACATTAACAATCCGGGGGTCTGGGGGTGTCCCCCAGATTTCATTTTACAATAAATGTACCATCATGAACACAAACCACTGGCGGCTAGACACCCTCAACGGCAACGTTTTTTCGTCGATACTCTCTGACTAAACCGTTGATGTTTATATTGTGTAGGATGGTACAGACTCTTGAATAAACATGCATCTTATCCCTACCCACATACTCGGGACCCCTCACCTGAACAAGGCACCAGCAGCAACTAAAACCACCTGAACTGTACTTTTCAAATCTTAGGTAGGCAGGGTCTGCTCCAGAAATTTTACTAAGGGATTGACTACTTGATGTTATGTACGAGCATTTTTGAGATGGGAGCATCCAGACAACCAAACTATACACATCATTCTGAACTATATGTCCAATTAATCTGAATTTTTACTAAGGGATTGACTAACTGCCTACTTGATATTATGTATTTTTGAGATGCGAGCTTGCGAGCATCCAGACCACTAAACCATAATATACATCCTTCTGATGTATTTACACGCTAGATTGATTTGAATATAGCATGGGGACACATACGGAACTATTTGACTAGGCAAATAGTGCCGTATGTGTCCCCACTTTTTTCAATTCCATATTTCTCAAGTATGCAAAGGAGAAAGTTAATCTATCATGAAAACAATAGACAGAGATACATACATATAGTATATATATATATATATATATATATATATATATATCGAAAATACATCGTCAGGTGGTCGAGGATATTCCTCATCGGGAATCTCCCCTTCTTCTAAGCTTGGATCCATAACGATTGAGGATAAATAACTGCACTTAACCACTGATTGATAAACGAACGAACTGATATAATTAACAAGACGTTGAACAAGGATGTTGTGAGAGTTTCTAAATTAGTTATCTTTATATTAACTTGGATATTAACAAGAAATGATTGTTATTAACTCGTAATTGACGATAACACACTTTTGAATTGGACAAGGAACAATATTCGAATACTCCCACTTTAGAATAATCTTTGCCACACAGATAACACAACTTGCACGAAGCATAAGCGGAGACTCACTTACTAAGTTTTAGTCCTTCTGTTCACTCCCACTCTACCCGATTTCAATATTTCCGGAACACAGTTAACCCTAGAATTAATTTAACTCTTACATCTAGAAGTCCGCAATATCTTGTTCACTTGATTTACAATTCCTTACCAAGAGATCTCAAACAGCCAGAAAATTATAGTCGTTCAGTTTACAAGAGGCTTATTTTCACTTGGTTGATTCAAGTAGGACCAAACAACGCTGAAAACATGCTCAGCAGTATTTATGTTTAGTTTTATTTATAGTAAATTGTATACTATTTGGATAGAGAGAGTCAATTGTATTGACAATCAAATGAATGATTGCTTTCTAGAATTGTGTTTTGTTTGTGGTTGAAGACAGCGCACTGTACTTTTGTTGAGGTACCTATTAACGATCTGGATTAACAGGCTCTGCCTACCGACGAGCTATATTATCCAGTTGTATTTTTTTTTAAAAGGATTATTATTATTATGTTTTTTTTTTTTTTTTTGTAATAATTTTGAATAAATCTTTTCTTTCTCTTCTCTCTCTCTCTCTCTCTCTCTCTCTCTCTCTCTCTCTCTCTCTCTCTCTCTCTCTCTCTCTCTCTCTCTCTCTAAGCAACGAGCCAACAAGGGCTCTGAAACGTTGAGGTAGGTAGTGCTAGTGGTGGCTTTCATTCTGGGGGTGCATCGACGTTCCCGATCCTCTTCCCCGAGACGGCCAACCTGACATGGCAGCCGCCCCGGATGCCGCATCTGCAAGAGAAACAGGCAAACCAGTAGAATCTGTCATGGAACATTCGGCCTTCACTGACATTATATGGCCGTTGTAACTTCATAAACATGATAGGTAGACATCCAACATAAATATGACAAGTGCAATGCACATTATAGTGGGAGGTTACGTGATGTGGTGATACACGTAGCATTATATGTTGTGAAATCGTCTTAGAGAATGAGCAGTTGATGCGCAATGAGCAACATCATCAAGTGTCATGTAGCAAAAGGGAGAAAGGAGGGTTGACAGCCTCAAAGTAGATCAAACAATGGAATCTGTTGTAGAGGGTTGACAGCCTCATTCTGGAGCTAAATAATGTAAAATGTTATAGAGGGTTAATAGCCTCATAGTTGAGCAAAACAATGACAAATTTTGTGGAGGATTGACAGCCTCATAAGAGAGCAAAATAATGAAAAATTTTGTAGAGGGTTGACAGCCTCTTGAAAAACCATTGGAGAGAGTACAGTCTCCCCAGTTCGATGTAATATGGGAGAGTTGACAGTCTCCATTACATGAACCTATGATGAAGTATAAGCGAGAGAAAACGACGCACAATGCAGTGGAACCACACTAGCAAAGCTAATAGTAACGTCACATAATGGCCATCCAAGGGCTAGTAACCACACTACATGGCAAATACCAGTGTAAAACCAATACATGTTCGTGAAGAAAAAGTGCAAATTTAGAAGGTCAGAATCTAGAGCAGCACACAATATGGCAGGCGACTAACATATCACATAATGGCTATCTAAGAGCTAGTGATGATGCTAAATGGCCTAACCTCAGTGGTACATTCAGGCTGACAAATTTCAACAAAACAAAAGAAGAAATAATTGGCTCATACTATGATTAAATCAAATTTACTGTAGTTAGTGTCCCATTAGGAAAACTGATAATTTCAGTGATTTATTAAGTATCAAATGCTCATTACTCCACAAAAGCTCAATTTCCAGATACTTGTACTTTTATTACTCAGTATTTCCATTATCGTCTGAATCACTATTAGGATCATCTGGATCAAGGATATCATTGACAACATTCTGTTGAAGATCAGGATCAGGTACAGGTTTTACCCTGTCATGTGCATATTTGAAAATACGATTAGATGTAAGAGATTTTAACAAATAGCGGTCATGGTCAAGTACATCAATAATTCGAAATGGACCTCTAAATTTTGGACTTAATTTCGTTTGATTGCGAGGTTCATTTTGGAGCAATACGAGGTCTCCTTTGGACATTAATTTTATTTTAGCCTTTCCTTTATCAAAACGTGTTTTATCATATTGGGCAGTTTTGACAATATTTTGAGCAGCAGTGTCACGAATACTATCAAGATCAATGTTGTTATCACCAGTTAATAGATTCGGAAGGAGCAACAAGGTTCAATGGTCTACCAACTTTTCCAATCAACAACTCTAAAGGAGAAGAACGAGTGACACGGTTGATAGTAGAGTTGATAGCTAGCTGAATATCAGGTATAGCATTTTGCCAAGAGCGTTCACCAAGTTCGGTAGCTGTTAACATGTTCGTTAGAACAGCCATCACTCTCTCAACTTGGCCATTTGCTCGAGCCGCGCCTGTAGCTATAAAATGGAGATCTATTTGGTGACTACTACAGAATTGTTTAAAATCATTACTACCTTGGTCAGCAATAACTCGTGATGGTGCTGCAAAGAGTGATATTGAATGTTTCATTGCTTTAATGACACTAGCTGAATCAAGTTTTCTGGTATGATAAAGGAGAACATATTTTGTAAATGAGTCAATAAGAACTATGAGGTACTCTGTAGCATCATTTTTGCCAGACAATTTACCTGAAACATCTATGTGCACAGTATGCCATGGTGTGACTGATTTTGGTATTGGATTTAATTGAACTTGGGGTCTTTCCTGAAGGAATTTTAGCAACTTTACAAATTAAGCAATTTTCTACAAACTTCCTAACAAATTTTGACATGTGCCTGAACCAATAAAATTCTGCAACCTTTTCAAGGGTTTTCTCCCATCCTAGGTGCATTATCGCATCATGAACGTTATTGACTATAGACCACTTGTATGAATTAGGAACAATTGGCAAACAACGGGTTCTGTTATTAAGTTAAATATTTCTGCACAAAACTCCCGATCTAAGTTCATATGAATTCCTAACATCATCAGGTAATTCATTATTCTCGATAATATTTCCGCTATTTCCGAGTCTTGGCGTTGAGCTAGCACTAACCAATCATCAGGAAGAGTGGTTATGTCAACTCTTAGTACTGGATGTGGATTAACAGGATTGGTTTGAGTTTTACTAGAATTTGGTATTGCAATTGTGCCAAGTGACTCAGAAGGGGTAGGATGAACAATAGAAATATCAAATTCAGAGGTAGAAGGAATGTGAGAGCAGATTTCCGTAATCTTTACAGAAGAGTCATGTGGTAGAGGATGTCGAGACAAGAAATCTGCATGTTGCATACGGGATGCTGGTCTATAAACAATTTTAAAATTAAATGATTGCAAATAACTCCACCATCTATGAACTCTAGTGTTCAGGTCCTGTTTGAGATAAGACTCTTTAAGCGATTTGCAGTCAGTTACAACAGTGAAAAAGCAATATTGAAGGTAAGTCTGAAAATGACGAATTGATTGAATTACTGCGAGTGTTTCTTGTTCATAACTATGGTATCGTGATTCTGCCGGAGTTGTACGCTTACTATAATAAGCTACAGCCCGAGGTTTCTTGTCTACAATGTGAATTAATATTCCCGCATAACCGACAGAGCAAGCGTCGCAATGCAGTTCTATAGGATATGTACTATCAAAAATCATCAGAACAGGTTCGCTCGTGAGGTGTGAAATTAACTTCTGACGAGATTCCTCATGCTCTGGCAACCATATTAACTCAGATTTGCTAGTTAGTAAACGGTAAAGGGGTTCTGCAGTAAACGGTAAAGGGGTTCTGCTACGGTTGAGAAATTTGGAATAAATTGCCTGAAGTACGACGCCAACCCTATAAAATTGACGCAAGGAGGAGATATTGGAAGGAGGAGGAAGGGACAATAAACTTTCAATCTTTAGTTTGTTGGGTCGAATTTTCCCAGCACTTACTTCAAAGCCTAAATACAATACCTTTTTTCATCACAAAAGCACATTTGGAAATATTTAGAGAGAAACCTGATTTGGTCAAGGCTTCGAGGACTTTATCCAAACGTTGAAGAGATTCATCAACTGTTTTTGCAAAAATCATTATATCATCAATAAAAGCTGTACAATACTCATCAGCTAGAGAACCTAGAGCAGCTATTACACTTCTTTGATAAACTGATGGAGCATTTCTGAGGCCAAAAGGCATTGTTAAATACTCATACTGGCCTTCAGGGGTGACAAAAGCGGTCTTCTCTATCGAATCTTCATGTACATTGCATGATATCCACTAGCCATATCCAGTGTTGTAAAGAAACAAGCGCCAGCTAAACGAGCTATCTGGTCTTTGATTAACGGTAAAGGATGATGTTCAGCTACAGTATTTGCATTTAATTGGCGGTAATCAACACACATCCTAAGCTTGCCATTCTTTTTAGGAACCAGTAGGATTGGACTGGCAAAGAGTGATCTACTTTTCCTAACAATTCCAGCCTTTTCCAGATCAGCAATGTGTTCCCTTACAACCTTTTTATCTGCTGGAGAAAGTGGATAAGGACGACGAGTTACAACCTTACTAGGAAGCCTGATCTGAAGGTCGCCAGTAGTGACACTGTCGCTAGTAGTAGGGAGGCCATCAGTAAAAAATGATTTATACTTGGACAAAATCAAATGAAGTTCTGGAAAGAATCTGGTCGAAATTAGACACATTTTGGTGATTCAAGGTGGCATTGTCAAAATAATGAGAAATTGATTCGACTACTTTATCAATTTGAGAAGTTTCGCATGGCATACTGCCACCAAATGTTGATTCATCACAAGAGTGTTCAGAAATTTGCTTTGGTAGAATTTTGGGATTGTCAAGTTGAACTTCGTGTTCTTTCTGTTTGTTTGAAATGTTCGAGTTTGGTATATTTTGTTCCGATTCAGATTCATTAAATTTTCCTGGAGAAATTGTAATCCTATGGTCAAATTTCTTGGTAATTGATTTGCTCAAATTCAAATCAGTAGGTGAGAAAATGCAAGAATTGGCAGTAAGAGTAACTCTAACTCCCATAGCTAGAATTTCACGGCCAATAATTATATCTAAATTAATACTGTCATCAGGAACTATGTGAAAACAAATATTGAGATAATTTCCATCAATAACTACTTCATAAACTATTTGAGATTTACATACAAGTCGAGAGACCAATTCCACTCAAAATTACAGGGGTCTCAAAAATTGGTCCAGAGAATTTATTTTTAATTTGATTACGAATTAGAGAACATTCAGATCCCGAATCAAATATAAAGCTTAATAACTCACCTTTATGTGTGAGTGAACCAGGTGGATTGACAGAGCACAAGTTGACTCTGCGTTCAATGACCTTCCCCTTAGGTCTGGAGTTGTCCATTTGTGATTGAGGGTTGTCCTTCTTCTTGTTGGGGCAGGTGTCAGTATAATGTTCGGAAGACTGACATATGAAGCAAACGCCACGTCTTGAAGTCGCAGATCCAATCTTGCTCAAGGAAGATTTAGATTTAAAATTCTCAGATTGACGACGAGTATTACTGAATGAAGAGGGCTGAAGAGTATAACGCCCTTTATGGCATTCATGGGTGCGATGTCCAATTCTTCGACAATTTTGACAAAAGGTTTGGTAAGATGTACCCGGTTTGGAATGAAATGGCTTGAATCTCTTTGAATCATGAGATGATGCGTCCAGAGAAGCTGATGAACGTTTCCCAACTGATAAAAATTTCAATTCTTTCATCAAAGTTTCACGGGTTCTAATGTCATTGGTGTAGGCCAAGTGACGAATACGTTTGTCAAATCTTGAGAGGTGACCCAAAACAAGAGAAATTGAAATTTCTTTAGGTGTAAGATCTTTAAATCTAGCATTCAAAATTCCCAACATTTGAGTTGCATATACCACATAATTTTCGTTATCCTTTGGTATATTGTTTAGTTGTGTGGCAATCACAGAAGCAGGGGTGTCCAATAAATCAAATTCAGTAGTAAATAAGGTTTTAAATTCATCCCAAGTAATATTTGGATAAGACACTTGAGAGAGCCAAAGAGCTGCAGGACCTTTCAATGCTCGACCAAGAGTTAAAATAAGGTCACTTCCTTTGTGAGGATTGTCTTGTAAACAGAGATCAGCTGTTTGCAACCAGGCCCTTGGGTCAGTACCCTCAGACAAAGGGTCGAACTCAGGGAGAGTGAGAGGACGAAACGAATGAGAGGGGAAGTTAATGCGACTCACCAGTTGTTGAAGGAAATCACGAAAATCCGAACTTTGAATGTTCTCAGGTTGGGTAGTAGAGGACTGCGCAGTTTGTTGACGATGTTGAGTTCCAGGCTCAGAACGGATGTTTTCAGGACGGATGGTAGAATACTTATTACCTGGAGGAGTATCGTAGGGCCCAAAACTATTTTCGGAACGAACTGTACCTTGGTCTTGAGAGAAACGCTGGTAAGAGAGAGATGGGCTTCTTGTGGAGTGAGGTTGTGAATCCCAGGCTTCTGATATCGAAAATACATCGTCAGGTGGTCGAGGATATTCCTCATCGGGAATCTCCCCTTCTTCTAATCTTGGATCCATAACGATTGAGGATAAATAACTGCACTTAACCACTGATTGATAAACGAACGAACTGATATAATTAACAAGACGTTGAACAAGGATGTTGTGAGAGTTTCTAAATTAGGTATCTTTATATTAACTTGGATATTAACAAGAAATGATTGTTATTAACTCGTAATTGACGATAACACACTTTTGAATTGGACAAGGAACAATATTCGAATACTCCCACTTTAGAATAATCTTTGCCACACAGATAACACAACTTGCACGAAGCATAGGCGGAGACGGACTGACTAAGCAACGAGCCAACAAGGGCTCTGAAACGTTGAGGTAGGTAGCGCTAGTGGTGGCTTTCATTCTGGGGGTGCATCGACGTTCCCGATCCTCTTCCCCGAGATATATATATATATAGGATTGAGATAAAAATTCCGTCGCCTCCACCATTTGTAAGTGATGTAGTTTCGCCTACTCCAGTTCTGTGAAGGTGTTTTATATGATTGGTTATTAGTCTCCAATACTTTAAAACTCCCTTCCAGCTAAACCCCCTAACTTAAGAAATTTTCCAAATTTAGAGGTTTACACTCCCAATTCCAATTAACTTAGCCCTTGACCTCTGTGAAGGATTATCTGGTATTTTACAAGAAAATTAAAGGCAGATGTTTGACCTTTCACGAAAATTTATTCAAAAATCAATTTTGTTACTAAATCCTATTCCTAGAACCAGGACCTCACACGGATTTATATTAACTAACCTTAGATTTTCTTGTAATGTTGCGCTGTTGAAGAAATTGAAATTGGGAGTCTTCCGCCACTTGATCTTGATGGATTTTTGAAGGTTGGCTAAGTCTTCTTCCAATCGTTGGCGATGATACTTCCAGTGAGGGGACTTAGCACACCGAAAGGATTCTGACCCGGGTCTATTGAACTTGACACGTTTACAAAGTCTGTTCTGTACAGTAAACTTTATAGTTCATATATGACCACAAGTAATAAAACCACGAGAAGGCAGGCTGCTTTTGGGGCAGGTGTTGTCTCTTAGGCAATACTGGGTAGAATGATATTCCTTTGAAGTTCCGAAATTGTCCCGGAGATTTTCCTGCGCATGATCATGCTTCAGAGGCGTTACATGGATTTTGTCCATCCCTCCAAGGGGTGCCATTTAAATTTGGTTGCCATGGTATTAACGAATATCGACGATCCAATATGCAAGGTAACACCCTGGGGGTGTGTTTCGGTTGGTTTTTCCGTTTTTTGGGGGACCTATACCAGACGTCTGAGCGGCGATTGAGTGGGGACTAAAATCTGCAGTGGTGTTCCCTTTTCGGACGGAACGTGCGGTCTGCGACCTGAACTTTTTGATGATGTGGATTTGGGAAATTCGTTCGTTTCCTGGGGCCGTGGGACTGCTGTAGCTTGCAACTTCCCAGGCTTTGAAAGCTGACGAACCTGACGAATTTCCTTTTGATTGTGAGCCAAATTTGGGCTCACAGTTGGCCAACGAACTCATCCAATCAAAACTTGATTTTTCGACACAAGAACGGCATTTTTATCTCAATTCCAAGAAGAGTTATTGTCTGGAAGAACATATGAAAAAGCGTTAAACTTTAGGATTTGATTCAAAATGCCTCTTCAAATCGGATTTAAATGAAGAAAATGTTTATTTTAAAATTTTTGGAGCCATTGCAATAGCTTAATTTTTAACAAAATTCTGTATGACTAGGTATTGAAGTCGGGCGGCATCCCCCGGCATTTCCCCGCTACTCAAGCCACGTCGGCTCCCTTTGATCAGGACCGGCATGGTGTGGGTTGGGGCGGTGTGTGGCTTTCTGGGAGGCCGCCCGGCACGTCGACATATGTGCGGCTTTTGCTGAGCGGGTCGTGCCGGGGGAGGCCAGGCGGCATAGTGTGGACGCTGCTTAAGGGTGCGTGCCATTTCCACAACTGTGCGGTGCTCCCGTTCAACGCATCCTGCCTGCTGAAAAGTCTAAGGCATCATTAGTCGCTGCTTAATACCTTCTTCCTCAAGAATTTCCTACACTACCTTGCACCTTGGAATCAAACTCTCCACCATTGTCACTGAGCAATACTTTCACTAAGTGACCTGTTATTTTCATTTCTGCCAACAGTTGTACCAACTTGTCTTTCACCTGTGACCTCTCCTTGATGAAATCAGAAACCTGTACCTAGTATAATCATCTTTTAACAACACGTAGTACCTATAGCCTGGTACAGAGCGTTCAAATGGTCCACAGACATCAGAATGTAGAAGTTCTCCAGGACGTTTTGCTCTACCGCAAGTCCCAAATGCCGATGAGTCTTTCCGAACTGGCATCCTTCGCCCAATTCACTATCTAGCTGTAGTTTAATTCCGAACTCTTTTTTTCCTCTAAGGTTTTTACATGACGTTCATTTTGGTGTCCCAGACGTTCATGAAATTATTTTAGTTGATTCTCATGAGAGATCAGATTGGTATTCGTCAAAATGTTTAACTTGTATAATCTTCCATGGTGGCTTCCACTGCCTTCCAGAATGACTTTATCGTTGATCCGAAATGCTTATCTTTCACGAGTAGAAACAAAACTACTGTTATCAACTTTATTATGTGCCGAGAGAACTGAGAGCAGATTCTTCTGAATTCTTGGCACATGCCAAACATCCAAATGCGTTACTTCCTGCTTGGTCCCATCAACAATTGATTCAACTTCAATAGTTCCTTTTTCCCGTAACCAGCACTGTTTCGCCATTCACGCAGGTGACTCTGAGACCTTCAAAAAACTTATCAAACGTTGAAAATAACGACCTATTTGGGGTGATATGATTTTTAGCGCCGTTGTTCACAAACCAATCTTCGCTGCATTGCTTAACAGTAGTTGAGACATGAATTTGAACATGCTGTGTGGAGGCAATCAACATTGTTTGAACTTGAATTGCCTTTAGATAGCTTAGCTGGTTTTTCGTTGGCTTTCCATTTAGCACAACGTTTTACCACATGATTCTTGCCATTACAATATTTGTAATCAGTTCTTTCGTCCTCGTGTTTTTGCTGTGCTTGTTTGATTTTGTTGCGTAACGAGCTTTTTTTCTGTACAGGACTTTCCCTTGCTAATAAGTTCTCTTTCATGAGCGCACAATTTATCCGTTAGGTTTTCAACAGTCCTATCCTTCTTGTCCAACTCGTCTTGAAAGAAAAGAATTGTACCAGAAGAGTGCTGAGAATCTTGCAGACTAGAAATAAATCCAATTTTCTTCATTTTTCGTTGCTTTTTACAAACTATTCCAAATGTTTTTCAATTTTGACACATGGGTGGGGGGGGGGGGGGGTTCGTTGGGGTCACATCGTCACTCTGTTGCCACTCGAAACTGGAACATTCCAAACACACCACAAAAGCTTTATCTTCGGAAATCCCGTGGTAAAGCAAACTTCCTTGGCACTGTAAAACCGCATGATTTTCTGTATTGTTTTCAGTCATATTGGACATCAGTACAATTAGCGCTTCTCTCTCCACCTTCGAATAGCTGCTCAACTCAACTGCATATTTAAATTTTTCTTGAGGAGTAGAGCTATCGTCATTTGGAGGAATACGTTTTTCCAATACTCCCTCTACAACTTTTAGTGCTCCAGGGATTCCTTTGAGTATGATCCCGATCTTGAATTTCCAAGTTGACCAATTGGATTTTCCTTTCAACAGCCCGATCCTGATTCTTGCGAGATCCATTATGATCAAAACACAGGAACTTGAACACTTGAAATTTTTAACCCAAGAACACAATATCTAGGCCCATAACCTGTAAAAGTAAACCCCGAGATGCAAAGATTGGTGTATAAAAAAGAACTATTTTGAGGAAAAATTACAAGTGTCCTGTATCGAAAGACTTCACATGGACTATTTATAGAATGAAACATATGACAAAATGTTATAGTGGAACATGACAAGTTAGGGGAAAATGCTCGATGCTTAATAGGTAGGTACCGCAATAGATAGCTGGAAAAGAACCTACATAATTTGAAGCAGCATGATATAAAAGTGGAACCGAATTGGTCCAAATCAAAGGACCAAAGGAAATGGTGGGAGTGAAGTGATTCATTGGTGGAATCAAAGTGGTTCAAATTTTTTCTGTTATGAATGCTTCATTTCAGGTAGTGATGAACTTTGCACCCACCAGCCTCCTTAGGGGAGTTACACTTGTGACGTTTTCATATATTGACATATTTTTTTCTTTATATATAGCTATGTTCTTTTTAACAATATCACTACCAAAACTTTTTTTTACCCATGTGAAATCAATTTTAAAGGCAGTGGAAAACAAGTTGTCAAATACCTAATATAAGAATGAACCACGAGCGATTTGTATAGCACACATTGAACCGGCGCTGATTGCGCTTCTGTTTAGCCATTTCATCTAACTTGGAACATGATACAGGGCTACAAAAAAAAAAACCCCCGATGTTACTGGCACATCCACAGCCGATATATGATATTTGAGCCAAATTTCATAAATTTGGTCTAGTAGTTTCAGAAAATAGTATCAACGCTTCACGCTGATACATTATGACATGAACATGCCTTTTATAAGTAGGTGGTCCAAACGCCATATCCATTTCACGTTCCATTTCGCTATCGATTTATGCTGAAATTTTATGCAGACTTCTCGGCCATAAAAACAAAGAAACCATGTCAAACATGGAAACGCTTTTTTGAGGACAAGATTGGTAACTTCATTCGTCTCTTAATGTCCCAAAGAGCCTCCCTATCAAATTTCAACTTCCTAGGGTGAACAGGAGAGAATTTAGCTCAATCAGCTGATCAGGAAAGACCCCATCATTTCAATTGTCTCTTAATGTCCCAAAGAGTCTCCCTATCGAATTGCAACCCTCCCGAAAAGACATATTGATGTTAAAAGAATTAGTTAACTAGACCAAAATTGAAGTAAACACTGTCAAGCGTAAGTTTTTCTCTCATAACTAGGAAAACGTAACTCAGTAGGTTTTTCACTTACAAAAATCGTTATCCACTCGTTGGAATGCTCTCGATTTATGCCGAAATTTCATGCAGATTTTTCGGCCATAAAATCAAAGAAACCGTTTCAAACATGGTAACGCTTTTTTGCAGACAAGATTGGGATCGCTTGTGAAGGGACACAATTTTGGAATGACCCCAGCAAAAAGACATATTCATGTTGAAAAAATTGGTGTGCTTTGCTCTGTGAGAAAATGAATAAGAAAATGTGCAATTAAAGCAACTTTTTCGGTTGAAAAATACCTCAAAATCATGTACCTACCTATCACATGAGGCCATTGAATATCTCCAAATACTTGATATTTCACGATTTGCACACTTTTGACTCAGAAATTCAAGTGATTGGTCATTTTCTCATAAAATTTCATGTAGACTCCTGTGCAATAAAAAAGCTGGGTTCTCATTTGAAAAACTGAAAAAAGCATGGCGCCTAGCAGTCAAAATCTGATTTTAACATTATCACCTAATATCATAATATGTATATGTGTATTGAGATTAATTACCTATCTCTTTTTATAGTGGGAAATTGGAAATCATCATAATAGACACGATATTGCCACGATATCCTTCAATCCTCAAGAAACTTCGTTTTGGAAAGAAACCCTAGTTGAAGGGATCTTGTGGAAGACGTCGAGGCAGTCACGGCTTTTTTGGTAAATCTATGATAGTACGTATACACCGAAGATATTACATGCTAAGAAATTATAATTATAAATTTTTGACCACAGCCAATAGAAGTTGCGGAAATTGGATAGTTTACGTTGATCATATAATCGTAAAATATGTATTATGTAACTCCTAACTCCTCCAGCAGTTTTCCACCACCGTGCCTGTGTAAAATACTGTCTAAAATCTTTGTGCTTTTATTAGTCATATCTCCAGCTGAACTTAAGCAAGTTAAAAACTGTACCACATCAAAAAGTGTGTGGGACACATTAAAAAATGTTTTCCTAAGAATTTTAAGACTTGTGGAAGAACAAATCAGCCTACTGAGAAGTGTTGGCAAAATAAAAGTAACCAACAAAAATCAAAGTTAGCAGAATCAACTTGGTACACTGTAGAAGAAAGTCTTGCCGCAAATACTAAGACGTATAATGTAGGTTCAAGTTGGTGCTTAGATAGTGGTAGTACATCTCACCTATGTTCTGATAAATCAAAATTCACAAGTTTTGAACAACAAAAACCAATAAAGGTCTTGAGGTAACTTTCAAAAATGTTCAGGTTGAAATCTTCATGAAACTCCCAGACAAACTTGAAAACTTCTTATCTGAAATAATACTTGAAGAATGCGATGCTGACGACAAAAAAATACTCAACAAGGCCAAAGAAATGCTTCACGATTTCAGAAACATAAAAGGTGAAAAAGTGTGCAAACTACAAAAAGCCTTGTATGGATTGAAGCAGGCCGGAAGGCAGTGGTTCCTGAAACTGGATTCAAAATTGAGGGAACTTAACTTCGAGCAATCCAT
Organism: Adelphocoris suturalis; assembly: GCA_030762985.1. Classification (NCBI taxonomy): domain Eukaryota; kingdom Metazoa; phylum Arthropoda; class Insecta; order Hemiptera; family Miridae; genus Adelphocoris; species Adelphocoris suturalis. Next base: position 24,670,103 of record CM061046.1, read on the forward strand.
CGCAGACCCTTGTTTGTATTTTCGGTCGTCAGGAGGAGAAAAAGTACTCATTTCTGTCTATGTTGATGACCTTGTAATTGCATCGAAGAGCAAGAGTCAACTAGATGAAATAAAAAGAGAACTCAACGGCAAATTCGAAATGCGGGACCTTGGCCCTCTCCACTATTGCCTTGGAATCGAGTTCAAAATTCAAAACGGAACAATATCAGCATCTCAAACAAAATACATAAATGAAATAATAAAAAAATTCAAAATGGAAGAAAGCAATGCAGTTAAAACACCGATGGAACCAGGACTTAAATTGGAGAAAACTGCTTCCCTAGATAAAACTTACCCTTATCAAAACCTCATCGGCGCTTTGATGTACCTCGCTGTAGCTACCCGACCTGACATTTCACACACCGTCAGTTTCCTGAGCCAGTTCAACAACTGTTATGGCAAGGAACATTGGCTAGCTGCGAAGAGAGTCTTACGTTACCTAAAAGGAACGACACAGTTGTCTCTTCACTATAAGAAGACTGGAAAACCTCTGACTGGCTACGTGATGCAACTTGGGGTTCATGTTCAAACGATGGACGTTCATACACAGGTTTTTGTTTTACTATGGCAGGTGCATGTGTAAGTTGGGAGTCTCGCAAGCAGCGTACAATTGCACTATCAACTCAAGAAGCAGAGTACATGTCATTGACCGAAGCCGCCAAAGAAGCGATGCATCTCCGACAGCTCCTTCAAGACATGGGAAAACCTCAAGCACCCATAGAGATATTTAATGACAACATAGCTGCGCAAGACCTCATAAAAAACCTCGCTTCAACTATTCACGCAAGCTCAAGCAGATCTTATCCAAGGTGGTGGAGGGAGCTGCTATGTTGCTCAATTTGGATATATGTTGGAGTACTGATGTTTCCTTATCTGATCACTTACTTAACAATAATTTGATTTCAATGCTAGGGCCTGTTGCTCCAATAAGAAAAGTACGAAGAAGAATCCAATATCTCCTTCCATTGAATGGAAGTCATGTTTAGGAGTCCTGAGGCAATATGCTTTGTGGTCTCCACCCAGACAATATCTGGGAAGATCCGCCTGAAAGGAGACTGTTCACACAGTCAATGTCCTTGAAAGATGCCAAGTACCCATCTTAACCTACAGGTCGAGGCATGCGTTCTAGCTCGCATCACCAACTATGTAGGTTGGTGCCCGAGTTTTGGGATATCCACAAAACTCCAAACGCCGAGGTCCGTGGAAAGAGAACCACCCTGGAGTCGATTCCCACGGACCTCTATCCCACATCCGCAGAATGGACTGCATGTTAGGGGTGATGAAACCTCTGCTCCTGCGAATCCTACCTCAGTTGGGAGGCAGGCAGTTGGTGCTTCGACAAAGTCTACATACCCGTAGCCTGGGACTCTCCCCACCCAGGGTACCAATTACTGAATACAGCGCCCCTCCATTAAGGCCAGAACCATCTTCAGCCAGATGCAGAGATGTCTCTGCACCCACTGACTGTGAGGAGTCCCACAGCTCAATCATGTCAGGGAGAAAAGCTCCTCCCATCATTATCATGTCAAGGGGGTGGGGGGTTATCTGGTCAGGGAGAAGTCAATATAATTTGAGGTTTCAGATTAGGGGTCACCCTGCAGTGGTGTTGTTACGTTCAGCTCGCTTTGGTTGATGGTGCTAGACATTTACCTCAGTGTTAGTTAAACTTGTTATCACAGCTCTTCAAACCGATTAATATGTAAATACTATTTGGCTACGGTAGTTATTACCCTTGTTCGAAGTGAACACTTATGTACATCTGGCTTTCTAGTCCTTATACGCCAGACGCTCTAGGTAGGTGTAGCACGCAAAAATGTAACTGTGTCCTGGAAGGAGTGAGGACACCCTGTTATATACCCCTGGTAGTTTCTAATTAAATTACTGTATGTATCCAAGGATAGTAATTTTTTAAATATATATACTTTACCTATTGAGTTTATCAATTTTTAATTCAAATATGGGTCTTATTGTTATAGGAAAAGGGACGTTGGATATTGCCACACATTGATTATGTGACCTGTGAGGAACACAATCGGTAAGTTCTACTAATTTTATTACAACTTCTCATCCTCGTTTTCAGCCACAAGTTGAGTTCTAATACTTTTTTAAGAGAAAATTACAATTTCCAGAACATTTGGAAAGATAATCAATACAATTCACTCGAACCTATTATACAGGGATTCGGGGTTGTACTGTCGTTTCTTTCGTTCTGTTACAATAGCCATTATTTCTAACGCAAGTTAAATAGCCTGCCTATGATATCCCAGCAGTTTATGTGTCTTTAACTTGAACTTAGTCTAAATTGGAATGGATTTATTCCTCCCAGAGTTGAATCATTTGCACAACACTTTTTATTTCACAGTTCATCAATTAATGCATGGTCATGAAGCCACAACTACCATGCCCGAGCACGCCTCAGCGACGGTTGACTCCTAGAAGGAAGGCTCGCAATTCTGTCGAAAATTATTTGAAGTCTAAGTATCCAGATTCTACGTTTGACAATGTTAAGTTTATCAATTCTAATGAAGGAGATAGTGTTAAAAAGCAAACCCGCTGCAGCCCACCAGTAGTTAGTACTAAAATAAACTTGACTTCAACGAAGGTAAGCCAACCAGAGTCTAATATTGGAGTCAAAGATAATTGTAAAAGACTCAAGAGAGGTGTTACAACGAAACATCATAATTGCTGTGGTTCCATTTTCGCATTTCCTTCAATTTCCAAAAAGGTGCAGGAAAATGTTCATAATACGCAAAGTGAGGTGGACCTTGACCTCAGGTCACATGTGGAGAACACAAAAGGACCCTCAACGGATCCTGAAACATCAAGTTTTACACAATCACAAATTGGCATTATCCCTGGAAGGAAGAGAGGAAGACCCAAAAAAGTCAATACAGAGCCAGATAGTGTAAATGTTTCGAGTTCGAATGCAGAAAATATCCTGAGCTTTGAAAACCCTGTTGAACTTCCTCTCACTACTCATCTCCCAGACTCTGTCAAATCTTTGAACCTTAAGATTCCTATAGTTAGATTGAACAGATTAGAAGCTTCTGGTGGTGAACCTGCTAAAAATATAATCTCTCTTGAACAAAAGAGCCTAAAATTCCCCTCAGATGAGCAATGTGTTCAAAACACAACAGTTGCCGAAAATAGTTTGGAATCTCAAGTAACAGATATTGATCAATCAACAAGAAATTCGTGGTATAAAGCTGGAAAAGTTGTAAAAAACGGCGACAGTAGCTATGCAATACAGATCCTTGAATCAGATGATGACGACAACAGTTGTTCAATGCCAGCAGTGGTGCAGCCAATAGAGGTCCACAATAGAGCATGTCAGCAACCCAGTCGAAATCCCAATCTTACTCCTGCAAACGCCTCCTCCACAAATGCAGGGCAGGTAAACGAACTAGATGACACCATTTCGATTTCATCAAGTGATGAATATTTGAGCTCTGGTGAGTCTGTAAATGAGGTTATGATACAGAAAATCATGAATAAAGAAGGTGTTTGTTCTAAGTTCGAAGACGTTCACTCCAATTCAGAGAAAGCTCTCCGTCATTCACCAATAAATGTGGCGGTAGAAGATAATTGCGGTGTTTCAGAAGTGACTGAACATAATACTTGTTCAAATGGAATTGAAGGGACTAAGCAGTTGAATAGTTTGTCGGAACAAGAACGACACACAACAACTGAAGTACTTGTGGGTTCAACGGTTGTTGGTGGTGGAATCGTGTTAAATTGTAATCAAGATTCGTCTGAACAGGAAGAAAAAGTGTCTAATAAGGAAAATATGTTATCCCTCCATCATGATAAAGAGGTTGTTCCACTTGATGATTCCTGCAATACATCTAGAAAAGAAGGTATTCAACATAGGATCCTCAATGCCCATTTGCACAATAGCAATGAAGCATGCAATACGTTACTCTTAGATCATACTGATGTACGGAAACAACACCAGATTTCAATTTCAGACACAAATCAACTCATCCAACTAGTGGAGTCAGTTGACCATGCCGAAGCACCTGAGAAGGCAAAAAACTATCGGCATCAACAGTGTGGGACTAGAGTGTTTTCAAGGGAACAATCTGTCGACGTAATTGATTTGCCCCTCAGTGGATCCTCGTTGATTTTCGAAGATGTTTTAGTTCCAAGCACTGTTACCAGTCCTATTTCGAGTCGGAAATCATTGTTAACTGAACCCAATGGAAACCCAAATGGCTTTTCCACGACAGAATATGTTGAAAGAACGGAATTACTTCAAAAAAAAGATAAGGTCCAAACTCCTGTAAGTAATTTGTCTGATAAAGAGGCATTGCTTGTTGATGATAGCAACGAATTTGTCTGTAAATTATCCACTATTCACGGTTATGTCCTTGATCACAACTACGTTTCCAAATCGACTTCATCTGGAAATTTGAAGACTGAACAACCGTTGGTTGCAATTGGTGAGCATGACAATCGGCGACTTCTGTCTTCTGCACTTGACTCATCACTGGAGGAGTCATTGCTCAATGTAGAGCGTACAGAAATCTGCGCTGATGGGCCATCAGGTCTCGATGATACCGTGACTAATGAAAGGATTGTCATTGAGAAGGTGAATCGGTCAATCTCACCAGTAAAATCTTTCAGTGCATGCAGTACCGTTTCATCTGTGGAAAATGTGGAACCTCTTGTAGGAGAAGAGGACGATAAATTATTTCAACCAGGTGTATTCAGGTCATCGCTCGAAGGGGTGGGCACTGAATCCTGCAGTGAATTGCCATCAATTTCTGACATTTCCAACATGTCAAATGTACTAGTGGACCAGTCTTGCTTCACCTCCTGTGAAGTTCCAAATACCATTCCAGTTGTAGTATTACATAAGAATTTGAAGGATGTTCATGGGATAGAGAAAAATCAGCTTCTACCATATGATTCCAAATTAACTGATGAGGCTCATTTGCAGGACGAGCAGAGTACTAAATCCTATGGCAAATCACAATTAGTTCATTATGATGATAATGTTAACCAAGATAACGAACCCACTCTTAGACTTGAAAATCCACACTGTGACTTGAAAAGTCAAAATGTACATCCCAATTCATGTGAAAATCAATCTGGAATGAAAGGACTTAGCCCGCTGGGGGACATTCCCTCTGTAAATCCCCTCAGTATTCTGTCGAATGTGGAAGAAATTATAGACAATACATTGGTAGTTGATATTGGTGAACGATCTGATGGAATAAACAAGGAAAACACATTTCCTCGTATTGATAAGCCTCTCATTGGACCAAATGTTAATTATGAAGATACCTATGAAAATTGTTCGCAGAGCAATGATTTCCATGAAATAAGTGTTTACACTAAAGCTTTGGTGGATGCATGCCTGCGGGAAAATTTACCAGAATCATCCGAAGACGGTCTTCCTCCTATGGACGAAGTTGAGTCCTCTGATTTGCCCTCTGCCTCCTTTAGTAGTGAGTTTATGACAGACTCTGCGAGGAATTGTGGCCGATTCACTGAATCAGGCTCTATGGAGGGTTTACATGAAGAATTTGCCAATGAATGTTTGGATATCCAAAGATTGTCAACCATCACTAGTCAAAATGTATCAGATCCGCCCAATAATTGCTCTAGCTCAGAATTAATATTTGATGGACTGTTCTATGCTTCTGATGAACCTATTGACCTTCCATCTGATGGGGGCTTGGATAAATTGTGTCAGCATGGACCAAGCACTGAGGAATTGCAATCCTCACCCCTACCAACATGCGAAAAAGATTCAGTTGCGACTTCTGATAATGATCAGCAGTCATCAGTCCCTGCATATCAAGAAACTGATGTAGACATCCAATTGAAAAATAAACCACCTTTACATTTAGTCCAACCTGAAGACTCTAATCGATTACTTGAGCCCAGCCATTCATCTTTGCCGTGTAAAATCGCTGATAGAAATGTGTTCAACGTAAATGATTTATCTGGAAAGAAATGTGAACTTGGTGTCCCTTTTTCCCTACTGAATCACGATGTCAGCTTGACAGTTATTCCACATGCTCCAAGGACCATTTATACATGTGATGAAACTGCACTTGAAAGGGAACAGTCCGAAAACGCCGAGATTGACGAAAACAAAAAGATTAACGATCTATTGTTTGATGAAGAATTCGAACCATGTATCAATGCGACTCCTTTTAAAAAGTACAAGAGTAGAAACAAACAGTCACCTTGTAATACTGTTTCAGAGAGTTCCATTTTGTTCGATGAGGAATTTGAAGCATCCAACAATGTTACTCCTAAGAAAAATTTTGAAGCCAGTTGTATCGATCAAGTTACAGTTAGTAGAGCATACCCAAAACCATCAGAATTGTTATTTGATGAAGAGTTTGAGCAGAGTAACAACGTAACTCCTGTCAAAAGGGAAAAAAGTGGAATGAATCGTTCAGAGACAAGCTCACCTCAGAATGTACGTCTCACGGCGCTCGGCCCAGTTAATGAGTTGGTAATTGATGACAATGATTTTTGTCCTTTGAATGAAATTTATGAATCTATTGACAATTATGAAAACCAGGTCAACAGAAATACTGCTGAGGGTTGTGTCGTTATATCTTCTGATGAAGAATCCGAAGATCCACTTATCCATAACTACCCAGGCCTTAAGTCGGCTAGGCCTATTAACAGACCTGAGATTCAATTGTCTCGCAAGACCAACTCTGTCATCCAAAATCGCCCTATCAGCGAGATGTACAAGAGAAACCGTATTGTTCCCAGTTCCCCTAGGAAGGCAGTAAGCTCCAAAAACCTGAACCGATTGCTAAAAAGAACAGCTGCCTTCACCCCAAGGCTGGAAGGCGTTTGTCATGTTGATCTGAGTGATACAGAATCAGAAACTGAATCAACTGATAACCCTCCGAGGAAAAAAACAATTCACATACCTGTATGTATCGATAAACCACCTAAAGAACTCAGAATATTGCCGATGAGCAATGAAAAACCGTTAGTTCTGCAAACACAAAATCTGATAGCTACTCGTGTAAATTCGTTGAATCGTAGTGGTTTGGAATGTCTTTCTTCAGAAGTGACATTTTCTAGTCAGGGGACCACTGAAACACAATCTACACTTGTTGACAAGTATGAAGAGAATCCTGTGAACACGAGTAGTTCTCATACTGTATTCAAACCAATCGTCGGAATTTCTAAAATACAGAAAAAGTACGGTACTGCTCAGTATGTCTCAGAACTGACAAAAACTACGCATTGTTCAACAGAAACTGCTCCTGTTGAACTGTCCAAGATCACTAGAAACTCTGAAGATGTCATTGAGTTGTCTGATTCCGATACTGAAAGTAATGCTATCAACCCTAATGATGAAGTACAACTTTTTGAGGGAGGTCTTTCCACAGACTACTTGGATGAATTCATTGAGAGTGATGATGACAACATATTTGGAAAAAATGAACGAAATCCATTACCTCCTAAAACTTTGGCAATACCAAATCAGAATTTCATTCCCAATTACTCTCAACAGAATTCAACTAATCTGGAAGAGTTATCTAGTGAATTCATCCACAAAGAACCATTGGTTGTGCCTGATGGTGTGGATTCGGACACAATGTCAGTGGAAAGTTTCATCGAATGTGAGGATGATGTTTGCTCTGTACTAGAAAAATCCTCCTGTACTTCACCTAAGCACTCGGTCCCAATACAATCACTAGATTACTCCAAGAAATCTATAACTCCAGTAGCTAGGAATTTTGTGGGACTTTCAGGAAGCATACCCAGTTTGGATATACCTATCCATAGAAAATGCGATGATATAGTTGGTGGTAATCACCATTCCACTACTTGTGTTGGGGTCTCTGTGGAGAGTGCAAGTGGTTATAGCTCTGATTCAAGCATCATCAACAATACCGTCAATCCAGTAGATACAGTGCCATTGAAAGTGACACTACGTGAAAAAAGGGGCGCCAGACATTTGAAAAAGTCTCCTAATGAATCGCATCAATTCCAGAAGGAAACTGTATTTATTTCTGATGACGAGTGCTCTGATATATCCAATGGAGATTTCAATGAAAGTAACAACATTTCTTATCAATCACAAGCATTCAGTTCGTCGTCTAGTTCTACATTATCGAGAAAAACGCTCAACGGCTCGAACAAGTCAGCAAATTCGGTTCTTCAAACGCCGATCGTGACTAAAAAGATTTTGAAACCTGCAGGCATCTTGCTTAGAAAATCGTCGACTGTTTTTACAAATCGTAGAGATTTTCTCCAAACCAATAGTATTTCAGGAACAGAACAACCAAAATCTTCGTTCTCAATGTGCTTGAAAGAGCCGTTGACTACTAAACTAAAACGGAGGAAAGTTGCGAACCAATGTAAACCTTCTACGGAATTGCATGAGTTATCTTCTGCAGTACCAAGACATAAAAATATCTGTGCTGAATCCTCCTTGAAACGTCGTAGGAATTCGAGGAATCATCTACTCAAAGTTCCTTCATCTGGCAAGAAGGTATCATCCAAGATAGAGAACGCCGATAACAAAGGAGAAACAATGGACCTTGACATTGGAGAAGAAGAAGAAGCCCGTCCATATTTCAAATGTGAAAATCCTGAATTACAAGCAAAGATTAACGAGAAAATAGAATCAATTCTCCAAATTAAAAAGAAACCGGCAAAGAAAACATTTCTAGTTACTTCCAACCCGGTTTTGAAAACCACAACAAAAAATATTCATTTGGAGGGCAGGGCTGATTTGAGTCGTTCAGCGTCACCTGACCCTGACAAAATGTCTTCAAAACTCGTGCTGTCCAAGATGTCGTTGGACTTCATAGAAAGCGTTACCCAACAAAATAAAAATATAAAAGAAAACAACATTTTTTCTGCAACACACACTAAGAATACCTCTTCTTCGCTAAAGAGTGGAGCGTCTAGGTCTAGAGCAAAAGTCATTTCCCAATCACCGCTCAAGAGAAAAACGAGTTCTTAACGGTTGACCCGATGAACTCGTGTCAGTGATTTTGTGTTACCGTACTTCATTTAGCAATACATGTATATTTTTTATCTGTATATATTCGTACTTTCGGTAAGAAAACGGCTAGTTATATAATATCGATAGCTAATTATATAATAATCGATAGCTTGGGCTACAATTAAATATCAATTTCAACAAACAATTTATATTTTAACTAAAAAAAAATTATCATTTTGCACGAAGAGCACATTGATTTAGGTACCCACATAATTGTTATTTTTATAAGACTTACCTTCGAATTCCCATAATATTGATATTAGGTATTGGTAAGAGTCGTGTATATATTGCTGTATATTAAATAATTTACGAATGTAAATAGCATGTAAATAGTTTCGTTTTTACGTTTCAGAAGCTGTCTTATAACAGTATAATGTTTATTTTTAGATGTTGACTAGCTTCGTTGAGCGAGTGAAATAGAGGGTGATTCTTGTGAATGGACGGGATGGGGTTAATTTATAATAAGTGAAGTATTTTACAATAATTATTATTATTGTTTTCTTAACCAGATTGACTCTGTAACCATAGAATCATTAGGTACCTATTTCTTACCATATACCAACTCAAGCTCTCCTATGAAAAGTTAAGATAAGTTTGTGGCGACTTTGACGTAAATAGCCTTTGTCGCCGAACTCTCTGGATGTTGATATAATGAAATTGGAAACAGAAAATGCGGCATCTAGTTTTCTGGACCCATTCGCATCCAAATTCTCCTTTGTTCCACACCCATATTGGTATCCTAGTTCAATTTAATTCTACTTGCAGAAACCTGATGGGTTATTCTCAACTAAATGGCAATCGTCCCGTTTTAAATCGTTAACCATTTAATAGCTTGTATTTTAACTACATTAGTTTTTAAGATTCAACCCATCAAAGACTGAACGAATAATTACTACTTGATGTTAGATCTTAAGAATTGATGAATTGCATATACCAGCCAGTTAGGCTTTCTTGTTTTTCTACGATTCGGGCAGAGTGGAATTTTTGTTTTTTCGTCGCTATGTGCAAACAACTTGCTAATGTTTACCTATAAGTTTTACTTTAGGACATCAAAAAACTTTATGTATGTGTGTAATGGTGATATTTGGTTTTCCATTTTTTGTATTACTTTCTTTGTTGGGTATCAAAATATTCCCATTCATGAAAACGTTCCCGCCGAAGTAGACCATGTTGCATCCTGTGTACAGGGTACAGCAGTATGTATGTAAATAAGTAATAGTAAAAGTAAATTCTTTAATTTTGGATGTATTCTATTTTTCATCTCCCTAACTTTCAAAAGGTGTAAGACCTCTAAATGGCATTAGTGCGCTTTTTCAAATTTCCTGCAAAAACAAAGTAAAGTAAAAAAAAGTAAAGTAAACAACCATTCCAGGTTGGGGCTTTTCGTCCGACTGCCTCGGGCGTCGCGGACGTCATCCATCAGCTGTCCTCCAAATGGAGGATCAGAATTCGTTCTGATGATTTCGCTTAAAGCTACTCATTGCCTCGCCCCCTTGAGTGGAGAGGGGTTCGCCGTACAGAAACGTGAACTGCAGACCCTAATCTACTTGGTTGCTCAACTTAGCCTTAACCCGTACGGCTCTAAGTATACAAATATAGCCCATATTCTCGAGACCTCTTATCTGGAGTTGGTTTATGTTTCCGCCATGATCTGGCAAATATCAGTAAATCGCCACTCAACCCACCAAGTTTTCACAAGAAGTTTGCCGTCTTACGTCAACCTAAACGTGGCCAACGTTATAACGACTTTTTCAGCAGTTTTGTTTTGCGAGTGTAATATTGTAGTAATATAAAGTTTCAATTCAACTAAATATGCAATAATCATGCCTGCCAGAGCGATTTAGTTGTAGCCAACAATACCGATTCGATGATGAACGAGTTTTTATTTGGACTAGGTACTAATCATTATTCTTAGTGTTCGAAAACTAAAGAACCTCATTCGTTCACACCTGTAACCTCAACTTCATCTCTGGTCTACCTTACCTTCCCCAAGGCGTTACCTAATATTCCCGTCTGATAGAACTCTCATGTCATGTCTTTTCATGACTACTTTCACAGGACTGTAAAGATTTTTGGTTTTTTAATTGAATCAAAGAACAGCTCTGAAAACTAGATAATCCACTTCATTGTTGCGGCTGATGTCGGGAACATCTAACACTTCATTGTCTTAACTCCCCAATGCACATTTTATTGGGAACTCGACCACACAAACTAATCTTGCATGAATAATAATTAAGGTCATCTCTTGATAACAGCTTAATATTATTCGCTCACAATTTTATTACCTGGCATAAGTAATTTTTAAAAAAACTTAACCAGGAACTAGGTACATAGGCAGTGACAGACCGAAATGGCGCCGATTGGCATAGTTTACTCGTCACCATGACAACAAAGTGTCTTAACCTCGACAGTAAGGTTTTTACCCTTGTCGAAGTCTTGAGAACATTACCTATACTACAAATACGAAATGAAAGTATAATGAACACGTGTTGATATTAGTAACATTGAGGCTTATAATTTGTTTGCTAGGTTGAGGAGTCGATAAAGATTGAGTAGGGAAGGAATGGTCGTCAAATATAAAAGTAGAGCAATATTATGATAGAGGCGATGTACTTCACATTACAATAAATACAGTACTTCGGTGGTACGAGTCATTGTATTATACTTTTGTAAACTAGGCAGGGTAATTACATTCATATTAAGGAATTTAACAATTTTATTGCATTTTTTATTAGTTTATTATTATTATTTATTTCATTATGGAAGTTTGATTTCGTAACTTTACCTAACTGGTTTTAATGTTACTTAAAAAAAACATTTTCGTCCGTTTTTGAACAACATTCCTTAGACCCAAGAGAATTCCTCAGCTTATGAAAATTACACACATAACAGCGAAAATAGGTAGGTACCTATTTACTCAAGGTGGTAAAATTTATATAATTTTTGCATGAGTTGATATCACTTCATTGAGTGAATTAGATTTTGGGAAATTCAAATAAATTCCAACAAGTTTATGAAAATGTTATTCACATTACATTACATTATTGGAAAGCATTACATTGATTGGGCTTATTAATCCTAACTTAACTAAATTAACTTAATCTGACTGAGCGTGACGACATAAATTTCGCTCCCCGATTCCATGTTTTACTTTCCATCTATGTAATCTGCCTAATAATATTTCTGGTACGAATAAGAAAAATATGTATGAATGTGTGTTATGTATTAGTGAGGAATGGCGGACTACTGGATGAGTCTCGTCTGAAATGGAAGTCGGCTTTGCAGCTGGAGTCCTGCTCGATGAAACCAATTGTAGTGGAAGAGTTCCCTGGGTTGGATTGAGGCTGCATGAAGATTCCTGATCATGTAATCACAGTGTTGTCGGTGCATGTGATTTCTTGCTTCAACATACTAAATCACTCGCGACGAATTTGTGGAAACCTATTTCAAAACGGAAGTAAGTGAAAAAACGTTGTTTATTTCCAAGAAAAATAAAGAAAGATATTGTATAATAAAGTTATTGTTTGTTGTACATTGTAACTCTTTATTTTTTGTGGAAATAGACAACGTTTTTTCACTAACTTCCGTTTTGCTTCATCATCACAGTGTGTTAAGTAGTTTCATTAAACTAGACACAATGGAACCAAACAATATCATCACGCATGGTACAGTCGTGGTCGTGAAGTGCTCATAGTCGACATTTTTCAATTTAGGTACCTACTATAAGAGTCTGTATTATGAACTACAAAGATGTGTGCGCCTAGGGTGCTGAAACTCCATCATTTTGAGGGTGAAAGAGTGAGCTTGACGCTAGCGCTGCAGTGAGCAATGGTGAGCTTTCGAACTACTTTGTAACCCACCCAACCTCCCTCCACCACCTTCTCCGTTTTCCCAAACTGTTATTTGCTTTGTTTGTTCAAATTTTATCTACCAAATGGATCAACATCCTCTATGTCAAAAGTAATTTGCATTGCTACTACAACCCTGTGCCATGAAGAATCTTCAATTGTAAGTTGTGTTCTTATTGTTTACTTATCTATTTGATTATGAAATGAAGTGAACCACGATTTACGAATCTGTTGATTATTCCTTGTGAATAGTTCCATGATTCAAGCGTGTTCCTATTATGGTAATGATGTTTGGAGGAGAGATTTGAACTTGTGGTTGTGTTGTCTTGGATATAATCTAACAGGTGGTGGTTTGCTTCATTTCAAATACGAACAGGTAAGTAAATAATAAGAACACAACTTGCCATAGTTGAAGATTCCAGGTGCAGGGTTGTAGTAACAATGAAAATTACTTTTGTAAAAATAACAAAATAGGTTAGAGAACCGCCGTGGTGAGTGCCAGTTCAGTGCCTTCTAGCGGGAGTCAAGAGAACTAGAGCTTTCCTCAGGCAGGAGTTTCGCATTGCTTGCCATGGGGAGCGCTAGTAGCCGTGCAAAAAGCTCTTTCTGCCTGACTGTATGACTGCTGTTTATATTTTAAATGTATTGATCTTGATAATGATTATATTTAGCTGATCGCCATCTTCATTAGTAGTTCAAACTTCCTTCATAGTATTTCAAAACCTCCACCCTCTTTTCCCCCCATAGTATGTGATATATATATATATATATATATGTGGATCCCCTGGAGTGAACCACTGGTTTTTTCCCCAAGCCGGGAGTGAAACCCTAAACTCCCGTTGATCAACAGTCAGGGCGAAAAACCAATTCTGAGTGCCCATGTCAGAGTGAAAACCCACTCTGTTCAGTCAGAGTGAAATGCAACAGCGTGAAACACCGGCCACTGTGATAATGGAAGAAAAATTTATTGAAGCTAAGAGGATAGAAGTTTTGTATCGTACGACCCACCCTGATTATATGAGGACCAAATTAAAAAGTGAAAAAATGGGAAGAAGTCGGAATCGAAGCAGAGTTAATTAGTGGTAAGTTTACTAACATTCAGTGGCGTAATTTGAGGAGGGGCAGGGTGGGCAGAGCCCCCCCACGATCACAGAGGATGTAGAAGTTCTTCTTGAAACGGATGCTGCGTGAACAATAATTAATAATTTCACATTACTAACGTCAGTACCAATTACGGTAAGTTCGAGAACGCAACCCGCAAAGCACGCCTGTTATGTGGGTCCAGTTACCTAGCAACTTCAAGGCTAACTAGGAACGCTCCTCCAAGGCTGGTTCCAGGGAGGGCCAAACGCCGTGGATAATATAATTGCCCATAATGCCCATCCAACAGAAGCGAAATAACTACAGTAAAAATAATGGTATGCTGGATACTATAAAGTGAAACAGTGGTGAAATTATGTCGTTCCCCCTCTCCTGAGGGGGGGCTGGCCCATCCTCATTTCCCTCTGGAAGCCAAAAGTCATTTTGCCCCTCTCACTGCCCCTAACTTTCCCCACCTTTACTGCCCTCCGATTCACGTTCGATTGATCGATTCAATGCAGTAGCATCGATTGCGTCCTTCTTACCATCAATAAGTTTTCTTACTCATAAAAGTCTTCAATTGTCCCTGATTTTTGGTATGAGTCCCAGTAGGAATAACGGTAAAATAAAATTAATAGAATCTTACAAGGACTAAAAAATGTCTGTGCTGTGGTGATTGAAATATCCATAGTCGAATGGAAACGATTGAAAGAATCGATATGTGAACCAACCGATAAATCATTTTACTTCAGTTTGTTTACGTTTGTGAGTCTCTCATAAACGTTTGATGCCCTATATCCTGTATCATATTCCGTGGTAATTGTCATACAATGTTTAACATGAAAGGAACCGTAATTAGTGTAAAAGTGAGTGCTAAAGTTACGAGTTATGAACCCCTTGGAGGGATACATTAAGATCTACAAAGACGATTGGATTGGAAACGGTAAGTCAATGACAAGCCTTGTGCTCCCCAGTTCATGAGCATTTTCTCATAATAAAGACAGATTTAGTTTGGTAAGAATGTTCTTTTTGTGTCCATCAAAAGAAGGGTTAATTACCTTAATTTAAGGTACGTAAGGTTATGCTGTAAAAATAATACAATGTGTCTCCCTACATAATGATTACTTTTATGTTCATTTTCTCTCGGTAGGTAGGTAGGTACCTAAGACTCAAATTCAAATTAGGTAATTCTAAAGTGATTGTTTTCGTTTAATTTTTTTTCAACAATGAACCTTTGCAATAAACTATTTCTGGCATCGGCATCGAGGGAGGCATTTCTCCTCTGCGAAATCAGATGGGTAAAAATACCGATTGTCACTTCAAGGTTCGTTCTGGACAAAGTACAAAATGAATACCTATTGAGCGTCGTACTAAGCATAACGCTTTTTCCCATCTACTTCTTACATTCTCCTCTTCGTTATAATTTATTATATATCAGATTTCCATTGATTTTATATGACCCGGACTTTTTGACAAGGACTTTAAATTTGGATTTTCGGTTTTGTGCAGATATAAGGTATAATTTCGGTGATTTTACATTTAATTTGCTAATTGCTAAACTTCTGGTGCAAGTGGCGCACGCGAAAGTATTTTTCCTGAGGTCTACTTACGCTGAATTCAGGGGAAATGAGGGGGGGGGGGGGTAACATTTCTGTGGGGCACCCTGTATACATGCTACAATGCCCTCTTTGAGACTAGTAGTACCCACCATACACATTTTATACTATAGTTACATATACCTATAATCTTTGGCTGTTGTTGTTGCCCCTCCGTGATAAATTGCTTTGCTACGCCACTGCTAACATTTTACATGCATGCATTCTGTAAATGCATGCTTTACGTACCAATATGTTTTTTGGATAACGTATTTATTGTCCTCTCAAAATACATTCTCCCTGCCAAGGTACAATTCCCAACGAATTGAAATATTCTTAGAGTTTTTCATGTTTCTACCTACATTTCCTTTTTTTATGATCTACTTGTTGATGTTTACTTGTGCGATGAAGTCAACAACAGCATGTTGGCGTCATTAGAATCGCTTTTCAAGTTCAGGTATTCCATCATTAATTCTGCCACTGCATCGTCCATCATTACCTCTGCCACTGCATCGTCCGTGATTGAGATGTCGCTACGCGGCTGAAGCGAAGTTCACGGGAGTGAGTGACCAACTGAACCTGTGTTTCAATTTGCACTCGGAACCTGAGTGCAGGTCTTCCATGTTCTGCTTCACCCTCCGTCACCTCACAACCTGCGTTTCTTTTGTGTCTGGCCTAAATATTGGAACTTGCCCTCTTGCATTAAACTTCCCCAACATCACACCTGTCAAACCGAAGCATGAAAACGGCATCCCATCTACATTCGAAATTTTTTTTTTATCGCGCCAATTATTCATTCTAGGCCCACTGTGGGACGCTAGTTCTTGAAAGTTACACAAGCTGCCACACAACTGTTATGTACACAAAATCTCATAACTAGGGTTTTGATTTTATCCACTTAATATCGGTACTTACTTTTTGATATTCATTTGACTGCTCTTATTTTGATGTTATGAGAATTGATTTGTACTTAACAACACATGAAGAATATCCCAAAAAATTGTCCTAGTTGTTGTTCATATTTGAATCAAGGAGCGATTTTTTCCAGAAAATTAATTGTACGGTTACCACCAGAGAGGCCTACAAGGACTATGTAAAGACCTGTACAACCAATAAATTATCAATTCTTGATAATCTAATAAAAATGAGAGGAACATTATGGAAGTTATGCGATCTTACTGAAGAATTTGCGTATGCTCAATTGATCTGAATGTCATTAAATTATTTGGTGAGATGGCACAGACTACGAAAATTATTGAAAAGTGAACTCTACTTATAGAGTGTGCGACTTGGATGGATAATCTGATTTCATGATAGTTTCGACAACACGAGGAGTTCAAATGGTCTCCAATCAATTAATGTCTTCGCGTTCGTACTGGTTCATAATGTCAGTAAAACGTTTGTGAAACTATTTTAACAACTCCCACAGTATTGCATTTTTATAAGATTTTAGAGCCTATAATTTGGCTTTAGGTGATTCCTGCAGAGATCTGTTGGTAACCAAAAAATGATATAGCATAGCAGGCACTCGAGAAAAAATGATAAGTATAGCATTGCGCGTTGATTCAAATTTGAACTTTTACATCATCATCAGTACGTTTTTTTGGGTCTCTAAATTGCTTTGTCTGATTAAATCTAGCGCACAATTCACAATATTTGTGAAGAGTACGGTGTTCTCCAAGGACAGGGCGGCTGGAGACAGTTATTCCAGCCATTGTTGTTCCATGGGTATGGAGGCCTCGCCGGAGGGGGGTAGTAAGGCCTGGAACAAGAAATGTGAAATCATCAGTTTGTATTATTATGATTTTGAAGTCACATACATTGTAGGTATAGTAATCACTCCTTACCTAACTACGTTTATCACCATCTATCAGTACCTTGAAGGAAATTTGATCATCAACAAATTGGGTCGATTCAGTTCAACAAATGGGTAAACCAGCCAGTGATTATAGTTGTCAAATAAGCAATTACCTTGTAAAAGTCACTACATTATTATACATACAACACTATGAAAATTGGATCATTGTTAAGTTGGTTGATAAGTTCCTCTGCCAACTCCCGAGTAATAGGTACGTATGTAACAGTCCATTTGCGTCATTCCAATTTTCATGTTTTGAATCACCAACGGTATATATCGTAGTAAAAGCTTCAGTTGTTGGAATTATCAGCATCCATCATGCTGTTGGTCGTCTCCACGGAATTTGGGTATGTATCGCCACTGATGGAGGCTCTGTGGTGGTCAGCTGACACATCGTAGCTGCTGGCCTTCAGTCTCGAAGCTACTTCCTACTGTTATCTCTTTCAAGTCGCTCCCTGCTGAGTTTGCAATGTAACCGTTTGTGTAACAACCCGTCGCCCTGTCAGTCAGAGCCAGTCCTAATCCCATGTAATCAGTTCGAAATCAATTACAGCCTCATCAAGGAAATTTCAAATTTAGCGATTATTCATTTAATCTAAACCCAAAACACCCGAAACTGTAACAGCGTATTAAAAGAAGTAGGTATTAGGTACTAAAATTGTCTCTCAAAATATCTCTCATATTTTGCAGTCACCTACCAAATTTAGTTTTCTTTGGGGAGGATTGTTAGGACTACTAAATCGATTGGCAGATGGTGGGCTCCACCAATTTTAGATTCTTACCTGTAAGGTGGTGGATGAGGGAGAAACTCTGGTTTATTTAGAACGCCTTGTGTATTAACTGTGCCTGTGTACACTGGCACACCCTCCGTCTTGTTCTTGTTATGGAGCGGCACCACAGCGTTTACTTTGTCATGGATTGTGTCGTTCACTTCCTTCATGAACTTATCCGTGTCCAACTGGAAAATAACAATGAACATTTGTTTTTATTAATTATTATTCTAGAAAGTTGTTGGTTTGAGTCTTCCTGAGCCCAAAGTAATGAGTTAGTGAAAATTATGGCAATGAGCCCTGAATTACACTTGAAAGCGTACCTGTCATCCTAAAATATACCGTTCAAGACTGATAGTTGGTTGAAAATATATGGTGACTGTATGGTTTACGGAAATCATTGAAACATTTCATCAATACGTACCCCCTAACTTGTACATTACCTTTCTCAAGTTCGTAAAGTGGTGACTGACTGCTTGGTTCCTCCATATATGTGCTCAGGCCTATAGATTAGTTTCCCCCGGGATGAATCCCTTTACAGGTTGGGATTGTATGATCGCTCCATATCTCAAAATTTGCTGCTCAAGTCAACTATTCTATTAATATACACTTCCAATTCAGGTTTTAAAGTGAGGTTCTTTCAACTGCAAATGACCCAGAGCCTCTTGTTTTGATCTCCGGAATCGATCACATTTGCACAAGACGTACTTACTCAGCTGTGCATTCCCCCTCGCCTCATAAAGTGAAGAGGGTGCCGTGGACTTGAAAAACGGGGTCGTCTTAAAGTAAAATAACCAGTGAGGACTCCAATTAGTAACACACATGAGCAACTCTGGAATATTGAGAGACGAATGAAATTACTGCCTCCATCCTGATCAGCTGAGTTAGCTAAATCCTCTCCTTTTCACTATAGAATTGTAAAATTTGATAGAGGGCCTCTCTAGGGCATTAAGAGACGAATGAAATGACGGGTTCCATCCTGGTGAGCTAAATTCTCTCCTGTCCACCCTAGGAAATTTAAATTTGACAAGGAGCCTTTCTGGGATAACGAAAGTCGTATGAAATTGCGGACTGTATCCGGAAAAGCTGAGTGAGCTTAATTATCTCCTTTCCACCCTGGGATGTTGACATTTAGTTGGGAGCCTCTAATACCCACATCAATGGTAAAAGCGTCCTTTAATGTTTAGCCGTTTGGCTATGGGGGAAAACAAAGGGGTGTCCAGGTGCCCACCTCCGCGTCGTTTTAATGATTTAAGTATGTACTTATTGGTATTGTTGTTAATGGGTACCACTGTGTTGAGTCTTGAAAGGTGCTTATTTCATTGTTACAACCCCTGATCATGGTTTCATATAAACGGAAAGCTTGGTGATAAAGACTAAAAATGCAGTTAAAATCCTCATCCTGATAACTTGACTCTCTTGACAAATACCCCCTTTTCACAATTACCCTATACATCGCCTTGTGGAAAAGCTCACTTTGTCCGTGGGTATGACCCCCTGGACGACGGGGACAGTCCCCTCCTTGGACTTCTCGATGAGGTCGTCTATCCGCTGGACGGCCACGATCTTGGAGGGCGTGTAGTAGTACTTGCATAGATCCGTGTTCACAGCGAAGGGGCATTTCTGGGGAGTCGTCACCGTCACTATGCCGTTCCCTGATTCATCTTGTGGCCCTACAACAAAATAATACTTCACTTCGCTACAAACAACATTCGAAATTTTGCATTATTTCAATGTTCAACAATAAGTCATACCTAGCACATCTGAGTTTCCACACTTTTTCCGATCAATTTGCCCCGAATCCAGGTTTCCGGATCTATTCGTTTTTCTAATGCGTTTATACGGGGTGTATCTTAATGGAAGAGAATTTTAATTTCCTAATTTTAAAGGTCTTGAAAAATTATTTACTTTTTTTGCTGCATTCAACTATGCAAAGTCCAGTCATGCAGCATGACCCCATGAGTGAATTTTTGAAGAAATCTTCGATTAGGTATTTCGTTTTTTGACTGATTTTTCAACTTTGAAATTTTTGAAAACTTGATAAATATTGCTGAAAAAATTATTTTGCACAACAAATCGCAAAAAACAGGCTATTTTGAAATTTTTGACTACATTTTTGAAAATTTCTACCCGAAGATGTAATCCAATCATGCTGGCCAACGAACTTGAACTTTCGTTTTGTGTCCTTAACATTTTAAAATTTGTTTGAAGTTTCTAGCACAATTCTACGGACAGTTATCGTCTGGAATGACACATACATACATGTTTACATACATACATAAAAAAAGTCCAGTCATGCAGCATGACCCCATGAGCGAATTTTTGAAGAATATTACCGATTTTAACAACCAGCGAACGGCATTATTTCGATTTTTGACTGTATTTTCAACTTTGAAATTTTTGAAAACTTGATACATATTCTTATAGGAAATTTTACGCTGATTCCGAATATACCACATGTTAGTATGCTGAAAAAATTATTTCGCACAACAAATCGCAAAAAACAGGCTATTTTGAAATTTTTGACTACATTTTTGAAAATTTCAACCCGAAGATGTAATCCGATCATGCTGACCAACGAACTTGAACTTTCGTTTTGTGTCCTTAACATTTTAAAATTTGTTTGAAGTTTCTAGCACAATTCTACGGACAGTTATCGTCTGGAATGACACATACATACATATATACATACATACATATATACATACATACATATATACATACATATATACATACATACATAAAAAAATGCGTTAAACTTCAGAATATGATTCAGAATAGCCTGAAACGGATTTCTGCATAAAAATTTTTCAAAAAATCACATTCTACAAATTTTGAGGCGAGAGCAATAGCTTAATTTTCTTCAAAAATTCGCTAAAATGCGTTAAACTTCAGAATATGATTCAGAATAGCCTGAAACGGATTTCTGCATAAAATTTTTTCAAAAAATCACATTCTACAAATT
Source organism: Adelphocoris suturalis (assembly GCA_030762985.1). Lineage (NCBI taxonomy): Eukaryota > Metazoa > Arthropoda > Insecta > Hemiptera > Miridae > Adelphocoris > Adelphocoris suturalis. The sequence goes on from CM061046.1 coordinate 24,691,262, forward strand.
TTGAGGCGAGAGCAATAGCTTTATTTTCTTAAAAAATTCGCTAAAACGCCTTAGCCATGCCACAGCGAAGCAACTCACATCACTTACTTAATGTTTTATTTTTTTAATGGGAACCCTCTTTTTTACAGCAGATTTGGACTGCATGAAATTGCATACAAAACTCGCCCCTCACTCGAATTTTTGAGTGAGCAAAAACGTGCACTATCAAGTACAAAATGTGCAAAATATTTTCGGCGGTAGTTTTTTATTTTTTTGTTCTTGTTTTTTGTCTTAATTGGAAAGTTGATTTTTTTTTAAGTAGTGGAACAACCTTTTATGTTACATTTAAGCTTATATTTTGCGAAAAATTTGATCCTTTTGATTTCTTTGCGAGTGGGCGCAATTTGACTAGCAAGTTCCAGGGATGGTTTTAACTAGGTTGGTACCTACAAGTTTGTAAGTAGGTACTTGATTGCTGAAATTTGAATTGGAGCGTTTTTGGAACTGCTGGGTAAAAATGACAAGGTACGAAGCCACCTTACATAACACAAGGTGCTACGTAATTACCACAAAATGGCCCGTAGCGGAGCACGTAGTAATCTGATCGAGGAGCATTTAGAAAAGGCTAAAGAAATCCAATCTATGGTAATTTTCCCCGAATTCGATTGATCTACTTATACAGAATCGCGGTCTGGTTTTATCTCTGAGTACCTATAACAATTGTTTTTTTCCACGTCTTATTTAGAAAAGTTTTACATTATACATTATTTGAAAGGTATGTAGAACCTTAGGTATAAGGCTCTTAAATATTTTTTGAACTAATTTAAATCCCATCACCTCACCTGTAGCAGGTACAAAATGTATCTCGTAAAACGCTTTCACCACTTTGGGGCTGATACTTGAGTCAAGAGCCAGCTCACCGTTGCTGTTCCTGACGAGAAGTGAAGGCGGTGGGTCCACTTCCAGTTTCGAGTCTATGGTGATGCTCCAACCTGGACAGGAAAAATATGATTTTCCTTTAACAAATTGAGAGAACTTAAAATAATGGGCTCAATGGATGTTACTTTCCTAACACCCCGAAGGGCTGAGTGATCGACTGAAAATATACATTGTTAACCAACCACCCACCGAATTATCGTTATTTATTAACTTGCTTCCCTTTCGGATTCCAAGATAATTGCGTTGTATCAACTAATTAGTCAATTAATCCACGACAAAATCTCCCGATTGGACTTAATTAAAGGGTTCGCAGATTTTCCCAACATATGTGCCTACGTCATTATTGATATAATTAGATTCTAAGGTACCTATGTATTTACATATCAGCTCTTGTGACTTTGGTACCTACTAGACGGACTAGTTAAGTGAACTACTTTTATTTAATTTCATTGATTTCCTCTCGGAAGTGCTCGTCTATGTATTCAAATTTAGATAATATTATATAGACTAGATACGGTTACTCATTATAGACCAATAAACGTTCGTGTAATAATTTGCAGCGTTTATTACCCTATCGAGCTCATTCCAAATCAATCACAACTAAATTGTGAACGATGGCCCCATCTACTTTCATTGCTAAATACGTCATGATGTTCGGCCTAGTTCTCAGCTTGATGGAATAAACGGTCTCACCAACATTGCAGCAAGCTTTGCTGTGATCGGTTGAAAAAAATGCCAAATCGAATTCATAATACAATTGACCTCGGTGATAGAGGAGGATGGAAAGCTGTGACCTTTTATTGACAGTTGTGGCCGAAATTCACGCTCCACCCGCTGAAAGGGACGTTCATGATTCAAGACCATGTAACCAATAATGAATCCGCGTCTGCGAGTTGTAATTTTTAATCAACGGCTCATTCTTTTCTGAGCGGACAATAACTGTGTTTTTCTTACCACCCAAACATAACGTCACGGAGTGATAATGAAGCGCCCACGCATGTCAGTAATTGCATGTCTTTCTTTGAATTGGAGGAGCTCGAGGCAATCACTGTGTTTTAAAAATAACGGGTGGTATCGCTTGTGAACATGGGTTAATGCGGTAATATTAAGGTAGAGTTGGTAAGTTTTTAACGTCATGAAAAGTTCGGTTGGTACATTTTACATTCTTTCATACGGCCGAGGAAGATTAATGGAAGAGTAATTACTCTTTTAATGTGTAATTTTTTAAATAAATTTTAGATTCCAAATCAGCAATAAAAATGGGATTCCAATTTGAAGAAGCAAAGTTGGTACATATCCATTGCGCATGTTTTGCACTCGTTCACAAGTCCGAAAATGCCATTTTGGATTTTACTCAACAAATTATGGGAAGTTGCTATATGAATTTCATTTTTTCAAATACGCGTGGTAACAATACCTAAATTTACGATTAGAAACCAAAGTTGAATAAACTTGGAACATACTATAATTTATATTCATAGCAAAATCCAAGATTTACCCGGAAATCCAAAGTGACGTCGATTGTTGTATTGAGTTGCGAAGGTGACACACCTTTACATATTCATATTTGGAACATTATACGTCAAAAATCTTGGTTTTACAATAATAAACCTCTGAGCCTGGTTTGTTTCTTAATCGACTTAAGGTGCTGAATCCTGAAACAGAGCTCCTTTGGAACATCAAGATATAGTCACAAAGGTTGGAGGGGCTCTGATCAGCTGTTGGACCTCAGAGGCTAATTTATTTTGTAATCGACTTTATGTGTTTATAATCAGATCGAGCTCCGAAAATCGGGATCTCGAAAACTTTCAAGGTAACAGTGGGTAATGATTTTTTGGTTGTCATTGATAATTACTATGCAAAAGAATCTAATAAAACCATCTGGAACGCTATAAGTTAATCCGTTCGCTCGTCTTAAGGGCTAGAACTTCGAGAAAAAACTCTTGGATTTCTAGTGGGGAGAACATAGAGAAATCTTGTGTTGCTAGCAAATCTTTGAATTAGCGGGTCAATCGCTGAATTCCATTCATGACCCCTAGAGGGTGGGATCGGAAAATATAAAACTTGCATGTAAGTATCAGCTGATATAATTGCAATGGAATTATCAGCTAATATAGTTCCACATTTCAGCTGATACAGTTGCAAGCTAATATAGAATTCCAACTTTGTGAAATCGAGTTTATTTAATATTCTACGTGCGGATTCATTTTGTCTCATAAATTTTCATTTGGCAGGCTACCTACCTAGTGAAATGTAGTTGAACTTAGACCAGGAGGACTAGTAGGTACAGTGTTTCAATTAATAAGATTTATTTTCCCTCTGCATGTTTCAACTTATAGGTATCCACGTAGGCACCCTTTGGGAGGCACGATGCGCCTAGTTTTGATCATACATATACTCGTATTATAAAAGGAGTTTAATAATCATAGACCAATGATCTGCGTAGAAGGGCTATCTAATAGAGAAATAGGTAATATACTTTGTGCAATAATTTGCAGCGTTTTTTATTCTAACATTGAAAAAATAAGTAAATAAATAAGAAACTGCCAATTAGCTGGCATTTGATATATCTGAAAGAGGCTTTTGTATTCACTCATAATAGGTAATTACATCGACTACACTTATCTGGACCAGACAAGGTCCAGTCCCTGTTGTCATACCTGAGAGCCGCTGAGCTCTACTACGAACTGTGATATCTGATCTGTAATATATTTTTGTACAATCTAGTCATAGTTTTATTTCTTTCTGGCGATTATACTCGTATTATAGTAACATATATTTAGTTATTAGCCTGTCACATATATCTAGTCTTAGTCGTGCTATTTTATTTTTGAGATTTTATTTTTATTTTTTATCCGCTCTAGAAGCTAAACAGTGGTCATCACTGTACCCCCTATTTTGTCCTCCTCCGATCTGCCAGTGGAGTCCGTGATGGTACTCCGTTTGGTGGTGGAGGGTGGCATGGCCCATGGAATCATGACACTTGCAGTGTCCCTTTGGACACCTTGTTCGATGACGCTAATGACCCTTATAGTTGAGGTGCGGCTTAAACCACTTAAAATATATATATATATATACATTCTACATTGACTACTTCTACTATACCTTTAATCCACACCAATAAATTGAAGGTTGGTTAACTAAAATCTATTATCACTCTATGAAATCTTGAAAGCATTCGAAAAAAAGTATTTCTTTTGATTTACCAGGGAACTCCTAGATTGTTGGACCATTTTTGATTCATCTACCATTCATCCAAGCTCTGCTGGTAATAAGTTTGTCGGGAACGTCAGCTGAGAACAGACAACCTCCATGTGCTCTGATTGCATCGAGTAAAGTCGAAAAAAAAGGTTGTTTCTACGCAGCAGTTACGAGTAATTGGTTAATTCTATTATTATAAGCCGCTCAGCTTCCTTCCTCCCAAGGTCAGGGCGATTCCTTGATTTCGCGCATCCAAGCGTCGGCCGCCGGTGTTGAGCGATGTCATCAAAAGATCGTTTCCTCTCGTCACTCAGCACGCCATTCTTATCTTATTTCACTGCCTGACATGCTTGAGAGACAACGACGTGACAAGTGTAGCAAAGAAATCCAGGGATATTCATAGCTATGGGTAACACCGGAGTACGATGTGCTTGCGATGCCATTTTAAAAGGTACAGCATATGTCATGCAGCCAGATACCTACTGAGATAACTCATACATTCTTTTGAAAATTGATAAAACTTCTTGGTACTTAATTTGTATGTTTGCACATTATTGTGATAAAATTAATCAGGGTTTCCAGCCCCCACCCTCCCCCGATGCGTGAGAACAGTTCTTCTCTCTGATCTTTGCAGCTCTAGCATTCCATTTCAGCATGTTCTGTTCCCATCTCCACTTCACAGATTCGACATCCCTTTTGTTTGTCCGGAAAATATTCTTGTCGTACACTCCATAGTTAACAATCATTCTCGCGATTGCTTTCCCGAGGTCCTTAGACACTCTATTCCCATTGAACCACGGACGGATTTTTATCACTAGCTGAATGCTCATCGAACAATTTTACTGAATAGGTACTCATAAAATCTTCCCGTTAGAGCATTTTTTGCCAATCAAATCGATGGTATCGCTTAATTGATGGATAAAACTCCTCTACTTACTTCAGTACAGCCTATATATACGTCAATCAACTGGACTTTTTTAGCCATTCGGTCCACGATATATTTCCCAGACAAACCGGAGTGCCTTTTAACCCGAATTAATTCAACTTTTCGGTTGTTGGATGCAATTACGTTGAGGAGTTGCAGCAGTCTTTTCGCAAGTCCATTGGAGGAAAAACATCTTACGCGGAGTGCTCAATGATTCTGAACATAGAGCATTTCCCAGTCACAAATTTAGTATTTCTCCATCCAAATTTAGTTTTTTCCAATCAAATTCAAGGTAGGTACCGTATTATAACTTATAACTCTTCAGGTATTTGCCATCATTATGTCCATCATAGATCGTGGAGAGTAAGTTCCACATTAATTAAGGAATAAAATTAAAAAGTAATTACCACAAGTGTCTCAAAACTAACCTAATGACTGCACAGATTACATCATGGGGAAACTTCCAGCTGTAGTTGCTGCCCAAGATTTGCGTTAAACTTTTTGTAACACACCAACAATGCCTAAGTATATTTTGGGTTTTTTATATACCTATGTGTTATTTGTTCCATTCTTTACAAGTGTGTGCTAGTAGTAATAAAATGGACTAGGTTTGTTATTTCCAGAAAATGGTTGGTTTTATTCGAGCCCCTCAACTTCAGAGTCAGTTTTTAGTCGATTTAAGAAGATGTTGACATTATGGTAACGGCTGCGAAGCTCATTGAATTTGATAGGGATGGAGCATGATCGTATGAGCGAATTTTTGTAAATATTATCCTATTATATCATGTTAAATTGTTTTGAAATTTGAGCTTTTTGAGTGCAAAGAAATCGATAACTATTATTCCATGGCAAAAAAGTATTTTAAATAATAATATGCAATTCGTAATGGGAGTTTAGATTTTTAGCTTTTTTGTGCAGTTTTTATCGATTTCTTAGCACATTTTATTAAAATGTGAGTACATTTTTCAGTATAGCCTTTTACATAGATTTGTTAATGTTCACAACAATGTTCTATTTTGCACAACGACTTTATTTGAGCAATAATCTGCTCAAAAATATAAATTCAACAATTTTTAAACGTTTTTAGCCATTTTAGTGTTTTTTTTTTTTTTCAGCACGTTTTTGTAACGTAAGTAACGTTACGTGCTCAAAAAGTGCTGGCCAATGAACTCATCCTTTCATTTGAAAAGCTTGATTTTTCTGGCGCAAGAATGGAGTTTTCATCTCAATCCTAACCCGCAAATAGATATGAAAAGGCGTAAACTTCAGGAATCGTTTCAGAATGCCTCATTTTGGATGTGTACAATGTTGAAAAAAATTCATTTTAAAAATATTTGGAGCCATTGCAATTACAGATGAAATATGGTTCTAAATCAAATTCTAAACCAAATCAAATTTGGTTAAAATTCGTGTGGTAAAAAACGATTATTTTTTAAGGTACCTATCAAAAAACTTTATCCAACAAGCGCGTTTTATCCACAGTGGCGCTACGACTCATAACTCGCGTTTTTCAAATAGGAACCTTTTTTTTTATTGCAGATTCGAAATCTAAATAACATTTCATGGGAAAAGGCCCCATCATTTGAATTTTTGAGAGCGCCAAAATGGGCGCAATTACGAGCAGAAAATGCGCCAATTATTAAATATCGAGTTTTTAAAGATATTGCATTGCCACATATATTTATGATACATGAATTGCGGGTATTTTTTCACGCTGAATCACGTGGTGATGTTCTTTTATTGATATTCACAACACCAACACACCGAAAAATCGACCAGAATTGAACTTTTCTTACTTTTTTCCACACAGCAAAAAGTGTACTAAAATGTAGTTTGTTTCGGCCCATAAATAACGATTTTAGCAGGGGGCGGGGGAGTTTTTGGAGTCATCCTTTTGGTTTATTATTTCCAATAATAAGCCTATGTGATCGTGTAGCAAAAAATTTTTATAAACCCCCCCCCCCCCCCCCTCAAACTTTGTCATTTTACGTTTCAAGGTGCGTAGAATCCAAATTTGAAATGTCCGTCCGCCGTTCGCCGTCCGGGCCATAAAAGGCCTAACAATTGACTTAAAAAACCCGTTCTTTCGCACATAGACTCCATTTGGGGTCTAGTTGGTCCTAACGTTTAACCATCCCGATCGCTTTACTCGTATAGATGCTATGGGCCAAAAACGGGCGAAAAAGTGTCTTTTTCAACGCGCGCACGCCTGGCACGCTTGGCAGGGCGTCACGGGGGGGTGGAGTGAGAGGAGGCGCCGGCGCCGCGGCACCTTGTGGTGGGTACGGCGTTCCTTCGAGGCATGAATATATGTTTTTTTCAAGGTCATATTTGTGTGTTAATACCAATGCTTTTCCTACGCATATTTAATAACATATCCTCTCGACTTTTCGTACGTACTTAGATAATGATATTATTAATGCAATAACTATTTGAATAGATAGGAGCTCAAATCGAGAAATATAAACATGCGTATATAATTATAGAAGTATAGGTTGTGGCAACTCGAAATAGGACACGCCGAGGAGTCTGGACGGGCCTTATGACGTACGCTTGCCAACTAAAACTACGATCATACTCAATTGAAAAAATAATAAACCTTTGTGAAATAATTTGCAGCGTTTTTATATTGCAAAAAACCTTGTGTACACACGATGAAGGCGCAGTAGGCAAAGAGGCACTTTTTTTTCCTGTGGGAAACTTAACACTGATACTAACTATCAATATTTTGGAAAATTTAAGAGAGCGAATTGAAGGTCCCCTTTTCCCATGAAATAGTATTTAGATTTCGAATCTGCAAGAAGAATTGGGAGAGATTTGTCACCTGTGGGACAAATAAATGCTGAAGAGTATATTATGATTTAAAGGGCAGGGGTTACATTCCGGCTAGGAAAATAAGTAGGTAGGTAGTGCTTTCCAAGCAACTGAACACTTCTACTACTACCTATATACGTTACTGCTAGCTTTACTGTATGCGTGGGCTCCGAAATATTGCCTCAAAAACACCGAAAAAATGGAATTTCATTACGCATTGTACTGATTAAAAAAGTGGAGAATGGCGCAATTCTCACCGGGTTTTTGTTGTTTCTCGAAGTTGGTAAAATTCGCTAAAATTCAAGTAAGCACCCTATGATTTTAGTTTTGGGCCAGACCCATGTTTTGGCTCCTGTCATTCCGTTGACATAACTTGGGTACTACTCTTAGCCGTTTTGGAAAATGAATACTTATTTAGTTACACATTTATCATCATTATCATGAATACTTATTTAATATTCGTGTTTAATCTCAATTACAACTGCGAAACATGTAGGTACCTATAATATTTAAGCCCTAACTATATAATTATTTTATACTATTTTTAAGAGAAGAGTGTAATTATATCATGCTTATTAACTGAGTCAAATACCAGTGTAAAGGTAGGCCGCGCATGACGAGGACAATGAATACCTAACTATTACTAAACATTGGATGTTTGAACACAGTGTAGCATTGTCATATTGAGCAACGACTCAAATTAGTGCACCAAGTGTGAAGCGTGAAACGCGAAGTCAGATCAGGTTTTTTTACGAACGCACCCATTTACCTGTTTTGTCATTGGCACCCGAAAAAGTTGCAGTCATGCAGCATGATCGTATGAACGAATTTTCTCATACTATCGTACTATATTATGTTAAATCGTTTTGAAAATTCAGGACTTAGGAGAAAAATTAGGAAGTGAAAAGAAAATGTTAACTACCAATTTTATGGCGGCAAAAACTCGTTTTAAATAATATTTTCCGATTAGAACAAGATTTTGAATTTTTAGTTTTTCGCAGTTTTTTCTATTTTTTGGCACATATTAAATAGGTTTTTCAGCATAAATGTGTGCATAAATTTTGTAATGCTCTCGTTGATCATAGATCAACAACTACTTTTGACTAAAACTCTACTAAAAATATAAATTTAACAATTTTTAGCTGTTTTAACCATTTTTAATGATTTTTGTTTAGCACATTTTTGAAATTTGACCAATTTAATGTAATATTGCTGGCCAACGAGCACATTCTTTCGTTAGGGAAGCTTGATTTTTGTGGCGTAAGAACGGGATTTTTATCTCAATCATAAGGAGGGTTAACGTCTGGAATGACATACACACAAACACACACACACACATTTATAGATATATATGAAAAAGTATTCAACTCCAGGATTTGTTTCAGAATGTCTCAAAATGGATTTCAAAGAAAAAAATTTTCAACAATTTTGATTTTAAATTTTTTGGAGCCATTGCTATAGTTTCATTTTCTATGACGATTCGCTAAAAGTAAACTTTAGGCTCAATAACTATGCTGTTGATGTGAAAATTGAGCTCGGTTTAATATGAAATACAACCAGCCTACAGAAAATATGTATACTTCGTTGAATAGCCAGCAGTACTTTTACTAATTGTCCAAGGCCCAGCGACACAAAAATACCAACCATCACAAAATGATTTTTCTTACTCTGAAAAGTAGCCGAATAGGAGACAGATGACTAGTCTGATTTGACGCCCTCGAAGGTTGAAAAAATGGTAGACAAAGTAAAAGTCCAGAAATGGCGGATTAGCTGGTAGGTATGTAAAAGATGAAAGATTAATTTACGGAAATGGCAGACGTTTTCAAAATTACGAAAGAGGGGGCAGACGCCTACGAAGGCTGAACAATTTAGTCGAAATATAAACGATTAAGAAATGGCTGGTTGGTAGGTATGTGAAAGATGAAAGGATCTAATATAAATAAATGACAATAGCAGAATTTTTCAATTTTTCAGGTTGAAAGAATGAAGAAAAATTTAACGATTCAGAAATGGGCTGATTTTGGTTTATTATCTTCAATAATGAACCTTTGTAATCAATCGACCAAAAAAAAAAAAAAAAATTGTAACCCCCCCCCCCCCCCCCCCTCAAAATTTGTTGGTTTACGTTTCAAGATGCGTAGAATCCAAAAATCGAATAATTAGAAGATAACAAAAAATCCTTGCGTCCACCGTCCAAAATCAAAGTTTATGAAATTCGGGTTATAAATCACATTTGAGGTCATGTGGATCCTAGAAATTCAGTATCAATTTGTATAAAATTTAGGGGCTGAAATATTTTTAAACGCTGTAGCTTGAACCCTTCGTTTTTCTATGAGGGCTATAGTTGAAAACGTCGTCGAATAAACCTTCTGATTTTCTAGAAAAAACCTTCTGATTTTCTTCCAGGCGCGAGATATGATGCGCTTTTAATGATATTATCACAGGTGAATCGATAGCTCCTCCGATAACGTGTCAGATACCCGAGAGGTGAAGGCGGCGCGCCGCGACGGCAATGGTTCGTATCCCGGCTGCGTCAGCACAAATTTTTCCTTCCTAGGGCTTATTTCACAAAACAACAAGTGTACAAGTATGCACGTACTTATAATGCACCTAGTTATAATAGAACAGTGTTTCACCAAAACAAAGAGTAGTACAAGTGTAGAAAAGTTACATTTGTCTGCTAAGTTTACAATTGTAGCAGAAACTGCTGGGTTAGTAATGTCATCTGTAACTTCGAGATGATTCTCCACTTTGTTCTTCAATGATGGGAAGATTCTCAATACCCGATCAGGAAAAATTGCACAGGGTTCCCGCAGCATTTGAATTTTTCAAGGATCTCGGAAGACATCCTAAATATCTCGTTAAACTCGAAAATTCCCTCGAAATGAGCGTTTATTCGTGGCCGAAAAAATCTTTGGCTTCTTCTACGCTGAATGCTTCTTTCTTGTCTGTAATATTCAGCAGAAGATGATTCCCACATATTAATCACCGAATTAGTCAACTCACAATACTGGAAAATAACAAGTTTACAGGGCGTAGGTTAAAAATCGGCCATTTTTACAGCTGTAAAACAGTGACGCGTAGGTACAAAATGATGAGGGAACATTTGTAACGTGTCCAAATTTCGTACACTTGTTAATTTTCACTGTGTCCTCATGCGCCTGGGTTATCTTGTCTCCCTAAAATTCATAAGGAAGGAGTGCCGATGAGACCAGTGGTGTCTTATATCGGAGCTCCCGCTTACAAATTGGCTAAAAAACTCAATATTTTATTTAGAAACAAAATCAACTTTCGACCTCAACATACTGTACTAAATTCCTATGATTTGGTCTCTAAAATTAAGGACATTCGGATGCCTCCAAATGCTAAACTTGCATCTTTTGACGTGGTTAGTCTGTTCACCAATATCGATGTAACTAGATGCAAAGATGTGGTGTGCAGGCTGATTCACGCCTCTAAACTTAATATTTTCGAAAAGGACGAATTGTTTAATTTGATGTCTATTTGTATGGATCAAAATTATTTTTTATTTGAGGGGAAATGTTATACACAGCCAGGGGTTGCTATGGGTTCTCCGTTATCTCCTCTGCTTGCAGATATTTACATGGATTATCTTGAGCAACAAATATTTACAACTTGTAGCACAAATGATCTTCTCTATTGGTATAGATATGTCGATGATATCGTCATTCTATGGAAGGGCACAGAAAGACAACTAAATTCTTTTCACGAAAAAATCAATAAATTAGATCCCCTTATCAAATTTACCCTCGAATTCGGCGGAAATAAACTCAATTTTTTAGATCTATCCATTTCTTTGGTAAACGAAAAGCATGATTTTTCAATTTATAGAAAAGATACATATAGCGATATAACCATCCATAGTACTTCAAATCACCCTTTAGTCCATAAGCATGCAGCCTTCCATAGTATGATTAACCGAGCACTGTCTATTCCAATGAGTGAACAAAATTTATCAAAAGAAAAATCCATTATCAAAAGCATAGCGGCTAGTAACGGATATGGAGGAGATCTCGTTGATACCATATGGGATAATGTTCTTAGGAAAAAGAGTAGGGAAAAAGTTTCCAATCTGGCTAGGGAAGATGTAAATTTAGAAGAAAAGCAATGGATAAGTATACCTTATTATGGGAAAATTTCGGATAAAATCGGCAAAATTCTATCATCGAGAGGTTACAAAGTAGGTTTTAAAACTAAAAATAGTCTTAAAGAATTACTAGGATCCGTTAAGGACAAAATCAATGTTCAGGATAAAAGTGGGGTTTATAAACTAAAATGTTCTTGTGGCTACGAATATTGCGGTCAAACTGGTAGGAAATTCAGGGAAAGAATAGACGAGCATCAGGAGGATTACAGGGAAAATAAGGGTAAGTCTACATTTGCAAAACATCTTAAGGAATCCAATCATAGTTACAATTTTGATTTGACAGATAGACAGTTTGTAGAATTTCTTCATTTTTGTCCGAAGGGAGGTATGTTGAATGTACTTGAAAAATTCGAAATTATCAAAAGTGACAGATCTGGTAAATGTTTAAATGAGGATATACCTCAATATATTTCACCACTAATAGGTCCATTTTTATAAAGCTTGGAATTATCCCTTCACAATGTTGAAACCATATTCAGTTATTTCCCCCTTTCACTTCATCTAATTAGCTATAATCCCCCGTCACCTTGTTCGCACTTCATTGGTTGTACCTCTTGCCCCTTTCCTTTCTCTTGACCAATGGGATTCAATCTCCCTTCACCTGTTACTATAAAAGCTGTGTCCTTTCTAATGTATCTTCAGTTATTGTTTGTTACTGATGATGGCCTAACCGTCGAAATCGATTTAACAGTGTAACTCTTTATTTTTCGTGGAAATAGACAACGTTTTTCACTAACTTCCGTTTTTTAAATGGGTTTCCACAACTTCGTCGCGAGTGATTTAGTTCGTTTAACGCATTTTGTAATGTATGTATGTATATATGTATGTGTCATTCCAGACGATAACTGTCCGTAGAATTGTGCTAGAAACTTCAAACAAATTTTAAAATGTTAAGGACACAAAACGAAAGTTCAAGTTCGTTGGCCAGCATGATCGGATTACATCTTAGGGTTGAAATGTTCAAAAATGTAGTCAAAAATTTCAAAATAGCCCGTTTTTTGCGATTTGTTGTGCGAAATAATTTTTTCAGCATACTAACATGTGGTATATTCGGAATCAGCGTAAAATTTCCTATAAGAATTTGTATCAAGTTTTCAAAAATTTCAAAGTTGAAAAATCGGTCGGAAATCGAAATAATGCCTTCCGCTAGTGGTAAAAATCGGTACCTAATATTTGCATGAAACGTTGTCCAAATTCAGATTGAACTACTCTTATGGAAGTATCCCTGTATAACCAATCCTAGAACCATGCTGTTTAAAACGGAAAAGCCAAGTGACACTTCCCCATAATTTAGGCTGCGAATAGATGCACAGAGACTACAGTTTGTCAGTCAATTTCTTGCTGTAGGATACTAGATTCGAATGCAACTGACTTTTATATCACTCGTAATATAAAGCCTCATCATCGATTGGCTGTGGAAATACGTTTCTTTCATATCACGTCGGTATGATATTTTATTTTATGTCAAGATTTGATGATGTTATGATAGGATACTGTTAAGACTGCCTTCAATACTGACCACATTGGACATCGAAATCTATGAATATTTACCTACATTTGTCTTTAAATCTACAAGATTAGTTTAATAATAATAAAGTATGAGTACCTCCTAATTATTTTTAATAATTTTATTCCATGTTTGTCTTTCAAAATCATAAACTAAAATTTCTCTACACGATCAATAGCGACTGAAATGGCGAAGATTTATTAAAAAATTCGCTCATGGGGTCATGCTGCATGACTGGACTTTTTTATTTATTTTTATGTCGATTTAGACGTTTGATATGTACCTACTATTATACATAGATATCAGCTCTTTTTACGTTTAAAAAGAGGCGAATAATAATAATAGTTTTTAATTAATTAAATAATATTGATTTCTCTATGTTTTGCTTGTCAATGATAAATATAATCCCAAAGTATCGTTTAAAACTAACGAGCTGTACGTTGAACGGCTACTTTCTCTAATCAACCTACTGAAATACATTAATTGTAATGTGCAAGGAAGTTACATAGTTTCAAAACTATATGCAGTGTATGCAACCCTTCAACTTGATGGGAAGATGACTTAATCATAGATCATTTTGTTCCTCAACTTTACTATATTGCGTAAAATTATGGGGTCCTGGTGCTGTAATGCAGTGAACCCAATATTGGAAGCGCGAAGCCCAGAGTTTCGATAGTAAATCTCTATCTCTATTATTTATAATTATAAGAATGAAACTCTGTGAGTCTGTCCATCTGTCTGTGTCGCTTTCACGGACGAAGGGATCCGAACTGTTTTTTAAGTTTATTTTGATCGTGACCGGAAATCTCCCGGTCAGACTATAGGCTATGTTTTATTCCTCCCCCCCCCCCCCCCTCTTAAGACCTTAAAATTACGTTTTTTACCAAAATTTTGACGTTTGACGGGCGCTTTTCTCCGTTCTTTTCGACTTCCTCGCTTCCCCTACCGCTCTAAACGGCCGTTCAAAATTCCGGAAAAATACCGGTTTCGTAGGTTTTTGTACGAGGAAGATTGTGCGATCGGATTGCGAAAAAGGTATCGGGAAATGCGTCAAAAAATGAAAAAGTATGTAGCAAATCAAGAAATTGAGCTTAAAAAAAAAAAAAAAAAAAAAAAACCTGAACCAACTACAATTTAAATTTACCTATAATAATTCTGACCAGACTCAGTTGAGATGGGGGGATTCGAAATGAAGAAATTCAAAGCCAAATCTTCGGGATATTTAAACAATTTAATACCGAACGTTCGGAGATTATGATGAATAATACTACTCATAGAAAATCGTAGAATAAGAGCGGTATTCATGAAGAAATCGTTCAAAATAATTCGCTTGCGCAGTCCTTTCAATATAAATTTGGGGTTAAACGAATCCTCGTTCAATTTTGAATAAAAATATAAAAATCTCCGTTTCAGTAAATTAATCAAAATTCTTATAAACTGGTTACCTATATATTCCCTAATTTCTATTCAGGTTTATTAATTTCCTTAAAACCTTAACATTATTAAAAATAAATAAAAAAAGAATTTCCCTAAGTGACCACTCACAATTCATCAGAAAATGTTATAATCTATACCTAATCAAATCAATGGTGACTACACAACGTAAAGGAATCGGAAGTTTAATATTAAATTTTGTTAAGGAAGATCGAGGATCACGACAATTTGCAATATATGTACCAAAATCGATTAGGTCGGAACATAAAAGTTGGAATTTTTGCATCTGAATATCTTCCGATTTGAGCGCTACGATGGAATTCAAATTTCCACCCGAAACTTGCTGCCTCCAAGTGGTGCACTTTGGTAGGCTGTAAAAAGATAAAGGGGAGACAAATTTTAGGGTTTAACCTGTAAACCCTTTCCGTTAAGACCTCTTGGAGTCATTGTGAGACAGAAGTAGGAAGGTATGAGTTTGAAATTTCAAAAAGTTTTCGAAGTAAAATCAATACCTTCGAAATGGGATTTGAGGTGTCTGGATTTCATGAAAGATGGACCAGTTTGCTCAGTAGACGGAGTCGCCTGAAGATGGCGTCACAGCAGAGAAATGATTAGACGGAGGCTCTAGAAAATAATGCTGCCGGTAAGAGACTTCGAAGAGGCGTCCCGCAAGATGATCCTGATGCTTCCGTCGAGTTAGCGAATCAAGAAGGACTCACGAAACGTTGAATTAGGAGCTTTGCTTTCCAGGGCAATCCTCCAGATGTAGTAATAATCAGCTACTATAAGAGATGAGGCAAGATAAACTCCTCGTGGAAACTGCCAAATTCCGCAAATATGGCTGCTCCAACAATCCGTACAACAGGGCGATTTAGCGATTGATTAAAAACTGTCACTTCCAGCTCATGATTTCTCCATGTTCTCGCGCTTAGAAGCCCTAGGTTTTTTTTGAAGTTCTAGCCCTTAGGGAAAGTGAACGGATTAACATACTGCGTTCCGGGTAGTTTCAATCGATTCTTTGTGACAACTATCAATGACAACCGAAAATTATTACTGTTACTGTCGAGATCTCGTTTTAAAATATTTCAGCCCCTAAATGTCGATGAAAATTGATGCTGAATTTGTAGGATCAACATGACCTCAAATGTGATTTATAACCCGAATTTCATAAACTTTGATTTTTTGTTATCTTCTAATTATTCGATTTTTGGATTCTACGCATCTTGAAACATGAACCTACAAATTTTTATTGGGGGGAGGGGGTCAATTTTTTAAAATAAATATATACTATAAATTAAAATAAATACATACGTATAAAATAATAATATTAAAATTATAATAAATTTATGTTTATTATTATTATCATTATTATTTATTTTATGTTTTTTTAACTAAGCCGAAAACTAGGTAGGTAATAAATTTTAGTTTCAAGTTGTTAAAATTGAGAAAATAATTGCTTAAAACATTCGTCTTCGTCTTCATTATAAAATTTTAAAAATGACATACCGACGTGTCACATCTCATCCTGCAAACTTTTTTTTTTTTTTTTTTTTTTTTAAGGTCTAAGTCGCACCTCAACCAGAAGGGTCATTAGCGGCATTGAACAAGGTGTCTAAAGAGACACTGGAAATGGCACGATTCTAAGGGGAGCCATGTTGACATCCTTGACTAAAAAGGATCGCCATCATGGACTCCACTGGCAACTCGGAGGGGAAAAAAATGAAAAAATTAGGGGTACAGTGATGACCACTGTTTAGCCCCAAAATGGATTATAAAAAAAACCCAAAAATAAATTAATACAACAAAGAATGCGAGATCGTAGATGTAAAATAGGGAAATAACTGTATACATGCTACTATACATATACAATCAGCAAAGTGAAATAAAACTACGACTAGATGTATTTAAATATATCACAGATCAGATATCAAGTTCATAGTAGAGCTAAGCGGCTCTCAGGTACAACAACAGGGATCGGACCTTGTCTGATCCGGATAAAACGTCAACCCACTTAGGGATATCCTGCAAAAATAATGTTAGTGATGATTTGTTGGCTTTTGACTTGATGATCCTCAATTCCTATTTCACAAAAACTCTTTCGGTAGGTTAGGCGCGCCGAAGCAACAGAAAACGTGTCTATACAGATTTTCAGAATAGGTCAAAACCGGTTTCTGGAAGTATGCACTGCCATTCTGGCCTTGATTTGCTATAACTCTTCATACTGATTGTATAAGCTAATTATAAATTAGTTTTGACCCCAGAAACTTGGAATGGGAGAAAATAATATTTTCCTTGATCACGTGTTTTGTTCAGGCTACTGGTGACTTACCTATTTGTTTTTAATCAATTCTCACATGGTCTTGTTTGGCTTTATTTAAGCGAATACTCTTACTAGTTATGTGACTAACAAAACTGTGTCGGTCACTAAGTCACGTGATCGGAATCATGAGCTTCCATTGGCCAGGGGGGACATGTTTGTATACGAACAGGTCGCCGGAGAGGACAAGTTTGCCTTATTTGGCCTGGCTAGCGTTCGAAGCAGTCACCATTTATTGAAATACGGTGCAATGCAATGGATGTGGGAACACCAAAACATTCTTGAAGGGTAAATAGGCAGCTAGTATATATTATTTTAGTTATTTACAACAATAATAGCCATCAGCACATGTATGCCATTGTATATACAGGGTGTCGCAGTTTCGAGCGCACCACCGGCGAGGGCTCGATTTCACGACTAATTTGTGACTTTTTTTGTCCTGTAATATATATTTTTTAATTCACTCTAAAGACCACTTTTTTTCACTTTTAAGATTTTTTCGCGTTTTCGATTTTGTGTCACTAAAATGGTCAAAACTCCCTAAATTTTCAGACAAAACTCAAATCTGATTATACCGTTGAAAAGAGCGTACGATTTCCTGTCGTAATTTTCATGCTGATGACCTAAAAGTTGCATAATAATCCAAGCTTTCCAACGGTGTTGTCACTTTTTATTTTAATTTGTTAATTGTGGGAGAAAAGTATGTTTGTATGCTGAAAAAGGTTGTTTTTTCTATGAAATCGAGGGTTTTTGTGAAAAGTGGCCCCCTAAAATAAATACTAGTTTGGGGTCGGTTTCTACGTATTTTTTCATGCCGAATCGAATGGTAACACTCACAGATCCCTCCAACTCCGTTACAACCGAGTTTTACATAGTTTGAACCTTAAAAAATACATGAAATCAAGCATAACAAATGAGTCAAAAACTAGTTTGTTAAAAGTGTAAATCTCGGTTGTAACGGAGTTGGAGAGATCTGTGAGTGTTACTATTCGATTCAGCGTGAAAAAATACGTAGAAACCGACCCCAAACTAGTACTTTCTTAGGGGGTCATTTTTCACGAAAACCCTCGATTTCATAGAAAAAAACCACCTTTTTCAGCATACAAACATACTTTTCTCCCCAAATTAACAAAGTAAAATAAAAATGGACTACACCGTTGGAAAGCTTGGATTATTATGCAACTTGTAAAAAAGTGAAAATGTTTGGAATTTTACAAAATTTTCACTTACGGATTATTTTTTACTCATTCATTTTATTTAAAAAATCTTAAAATGTCATTAGGGAGATAGGAAATCTTATGTTCTTTTCAACAGTATAATCAGATTTGAGTTTTGACTGAAAATTTAGGGAGTTATGTCAGTTTTAGTGACCCAAAGTCGAAAACGAGGAAAAAATCTTACCTAAAAGTGAAAAAAGTGGTCTTTACAGTGATTTAAAAAATATATGTTACAGGACAAAAAAAAGTCACAAATTAGTAGTGGAATCGAACCCTGGTCGGTGGTGCAACCTGCGACACCCTGTATATAATTATTTCAAAAAACTTTACAGTAGTTGCTCCGAACGTGTGTTGATGTGAAATCCATGCGACATGAATATTAGCCTTATTTTCTCCAGATTTCAATGAATGCTTCAAGAAAAGGGGCCACGGATGCATGCCAATTAGTCCCTGATACATCTCTCCGCACAGCAAAAATCGAGAAAAAAAATTGCTATCCAGAAAATCACTCGAAAAATTATGTTTCTTATTTAAACTACAATACGTCAAGAATGAATAACCAGAGTTTCAGGGTTGCCATGAATCATCAGAAAGTTCGTAATTCGTAAAATGTGTGGCTTCTCAAAAATAACTAACACTTTTCACGGTTGTGTGCCAAAGGCATGAAAACGTCTATATGATTCAGAGGGATTGCAGCGAACTTTATTCGGGACGCAGGTGAAAGGATTAGCCAACTCCTGAAATGACTTGCATATCCCACTTACTTGGAGTGAAGCAGTAAAGTAGCGAGAGGATCGTGACGGGGCGCAACATGACGGGCGGTGATGAGCGGTCGGGCCACTGCAGGGATTTGAGGTTGAACTCCGGGAGCAAAGTCTTGGACGCAGGAAAAGGCGATTCCGCGGGAGTGGGGTTCCGTCTGGGGTCCCGAACCCGCCTTGGGCTCCTTCCAACGGTACTCGGGTCCCGTCGGCCCGGGACGAAGAAACAGGAAAGTCCCTTCAAGTAGGGACAGGTGCCCATGACCTGGTTCGGGCTCGAATTTTAAGATTTCCTAGGTCATTAATTTGTTAATTTTTTTTAATTTTTGTTATTATTATTATTTTTTTTAGGTTTAAGCCGCAAAAAAATAAAATTAAATTAAATTAAAAAATAAACAAATTAATGACCTAGGTTAATTGACCTTTTAATTTCATTATTATTTATTTATTATTTTTTTATTATAATTTTATTGTTAAGGCATCTCAACCTCAACCAGAAGGGTCATTAGCGGCATTGAACAAGGTGTCCAAAGAGACACTGGAAGTGGCACGATTCTAAGGGGAGCCATGTTGCCATCCTTGACTAAAAAGGAGCGCCGTCATGGACTCCACTGGCAACTCGGAGGGGAAAAAAAGAAAAAAGAGGGGTACGTGGATTAGATGTAAAATAGGGAAATAACTATATATACATGAATATAACAACGACTAGATTAGATATATATATAAATATATCACAGATCAGATATCACAGTTCATAGTAGAGCTCAGCGGCTCTCAGGTACAACAACAGGGATCGGACCTTGTCTGATCCGGATTAATTTGTTTATAATCATTCAATATGCTATTTATTTATTAATTTATTTAAAAATGGTGTTTTTAAGGGGTATCTGGGTGTTATTTGATGGGTGAGTGAGGATTCCGATTGGTTAGAAAAGAATGACCGTTACCTACACTTCTTCAATCTACGACAAGCAAAGGAGGCCGGCTCCGTCTTCCAATCCATCCTCAATCCATTCCTCTTACTCGGAGAGAGACTGCACGGATTATGGCAAATTGGACCTTCACCCTCACCCATCCAGAGATTTGCGAGTAGGGTCGGTTCCATTTTTCTGCCAAGACGGCTGAGTGAGTTGTTGTTGTCCAATGAGTGTTGTATTTTCTTGATATTATGATATTGAGCCTCAGTGGAGGGGAATTATGATTACCTACCTACCTATTCTGTGATTTCAATGTTATGCTTGTTGGTTGTTGACTAGTTTTATTTTAATATGTTGTTGTAATGTCATGCTGAGACTCTTCTTCATTGGTTTTAGGCCCTGATGAAGAAAATATATTTTTCGAAAGCTCGGCGATAGAGGCGCTTTATTGGTTCTGACCCCATTCCCGATTGTTGACATTCACGTTGGCAACCTGCTTCAGGAATACTACGAATTCTCTGTCCAAAGCCTCATCAATTGAGCATAAAAGGGGTGCGCGAATGATCCTCTGTGAATTTCCGCAGCTTGGTCATACTTCGAATGCTTCGTATTTGCTGCGGATCGTGCGAGTGTATCTAGGTGAAATTATCGTGGAAGTACCTAATGTGAGGTTTATATGAGTAGTAGAAGAGATTCAGTATAACTTTTATTGTTCCGATATTAGGGTCTGCAGTTTTAATATGTATGACCAGTCGTAGTGATGTGGATAATATGTTGTATGTAGAGGTAGCCGTACGGGTTAGGCGTTGCGATGAACCGTTTCTTATGCGATTAGCGTTTCTGTACGGCGAACCCCTCTCCACCCAAGGGGGCGGGGCAATGAGTAGCTTTAAGCGAAATCATCAGAACGAATTCTGATCCTCCATTTGGAGAGGGCAGCTAATGACGTCCGCGACGCCCGAGGCAGTCGGACGAAAAGCCCCAACCTGGAATGGTTGTTTAATTTACTTTTAGTATGTAGAGGTAATTGTGATGGATGTATTGCAGTATTCAGTGGGTGATTTCAAACGACTTATTCCAAGATGTTGCTTGTTGGCAGCGTTGAGTTGAGTGGAGAGAGAACTCATGGTTGGTGATTATTGAATGAAAGGATGGAGATTGAACTATCCTTTGAACGGACCTTAAAGTAGCCACCACTCAATAAATAGACCAATCAAATAAGTCTTTATTTTGTCCAATGAGATCACTCCTTCAGCAATCAGGTTGCTCCTTTTTTTTCTATGATAGTCTCTACAACTACAAGATCTCTATGCTCAGAACTACAAGAATTTCAAAAACACCTCTAGAAGTCCTTCAAAGTGTTCACATTTATAATCTAAAAAGATAGAGACACCTCAGATATGCAGCTCTTATACATCTTGGGTATAGGTCCTGTTTTGGTTAACAAGGCAAACATGTGAGTCAGGAAGTCAACGTATGACACCTCAGATGTGTGGGTACTCATCACTGAACTCATGCTTCACATATAACGAGGTAAAGTCGTAAAGAGCTGAAAATTGTTGAGTCTCACTGATTCTTGGGGGTTTCCTAGGACCAGCAAACGGGAAATCTAAATATATAAAAGAAAGTGTTAATGTAAGTGTAGTGGATTTATATATGTTCTACTTGGTGTAGGTAGACCAAGTGGGACGTTGTGAAAAGTACCCGTATCTTGGTTATGCGGGTTGGTCCCTGTATTATTTCCGAAGGAAATGTGAGCGAAATTGTCAAGGACATTTTGCTGGGTGGTTGAACCTCGTGGTTCGTTCATTGGTATGCCGCGAGGGGCGCCAGGCTCGGTTCGAGCCGTTTGGAAATGCGTATTCGGGTGCTGAACCGTTGTGTAATATTCCGGTCTCAGATTTACATCTGTAGGAGGGACGGAATGTGTTTGATTGAAGTACTGGAAAGTACCTTTTGGTCCGTGCGGTGTATGCAGGATAGGAGTGTGTTTAACACTCGGATCGACGGTGCGATCGTGAGATGAATATTTAGTATATTCATGGGTAGAACCGTAAGAACTACCTTCCGAGAGATTCTGAAAAGAATCCTCGATCCCTTGCGTGTGCACGGGAGTAGCTAACAAACTTTCTGAGGGTTTATTAGGTAAAGCTGCGATCTCGTCGAGAGGTTCGAGCTTTGGGCGCGGAGCTGGCCCGGGTAGTTTGTCACTACGTTTTGAGTGAGAATCGAGTTTCGGATAAGGAGCTGGAGCAGGGCCGACGCCTGTCCCCTCGCCAAGTTCTTCTCCCTCGAACCCGAGGAAGTAAGAGGGGCTTCGCTCCATCGAGATATCCGAGTGTGTTTACTCGATAGAAAAATACCTTTCCGTTCGGATGAAGGATTTATGTAGAGGAGGGACTCGCTCGACAAAGCTCTCTCCCAGCTTGATGTCGGGGTCCTCTCCGAGCCTTGATAAAGGCTTCCTTGGACGGTAAATTGGAGCGTATGAGCTGTGCAATTTCCCGGCGTACCCCTCGGGCAATCAAGAGCCGAAGGCTGCGAGATTCGGGTGATACGGCTCAGGTCTCCCTGCGGACGCGACGTTTTAGACGAAGTCTTAAACATGCCGGGTGGGACCCTTACTGGAGATCTACGTTGGGCAATGAGTAGTGCAATGACTAGACTCGTAGATGCCAAGAAGATCGAGAGAATCTGTGAGGAGAGGAAGATATGCCTTTCTGAGTCTTGAATGCGTGTAGAAACTTCGTCGCGAGATGAGAAGAGTCGTCAGCGAGAGCAGAAAGTGGAATGAATACGGAAGGCTCCGTGCGGGGTATTTATAGGGAGGTGGCCGCCTCCTGCCGCCCCCTGGTTGGTTCGCTTAATTTCATTAGCTCGCCAGGTGTTCTCTTATTGGCTCGCATAGAGTTTTCTCAGAATCTGTGAATATGATAGCTGAGTTGGTTTGCCAGCCTTGCCCTTGCATTTCTTAGAGGTCGATTGATTATTTCCTTGGGCTGTTGTTTTCAAGACAACTTTTGTGGGTTGTCCTGACGAGCCCTTCTCCTGCAGTGGGTGTTTGGCTTGTTGCTTATTTGTGAATATTTCGTTCGTGAGTGAATATTTCGCATATTCTCTCGGGCGAAATATGTTATTTTGTTGAGTTGTAACTCGACGTCTTTTATATGTACTTGTATCGTGAGTACTTCTTTTTGGTAGCCCTGAAAAGGGCTGTTGAAAGATTGTGGTGGAATTCACCACAGTAAGGACAAAATACGTAACCAGCTTCGCCAAATGCGCAAGAAGATGCCCCCAGGCAGTCAATGTAGTGTTCACGAAATCGCTCCAAAAGGAATGGGTTTTCTTCACCGAGAGGTACACGGCTGTGTTGAAGAATTTCAGCCACTGACTGACGTAATTCGTAAGACCCTGACACCAGCCTAACTCAGACAAGTTCTCGGTTCAATCACTGGTGCAGTGCATGCCATATTCGACTCCCAGCAAAGCTAGGAGGACTGGCGATCGAAAATCCCATGATCAGCGTTACAGAAATCAGGAGGACCATTCAATAGAGACCAGTATACGTAAGAGGATCAACGTATACTCGATGAGATTAGCTAGAAAAGGAAGACTGTTTGTGGACGCTCTTGCAATGAGATATGGTGCTGAAGTATAAGGGCTCCCATTTTTAAGCGATGATGAGTACAACGTGTGCATTGAATTGTAGACATGGTGAGATCGTCAAACAAGGCCATGATACACAGTGGCGGGAATGGCAAGACTCGCATGGAGGGGAGTGAAAGTCGAACCCGTTCTGAAAGAAAATTAGAAAATGTTGACGGTTCCCCTATCTGGTGGCTGACGTATATGTGTCCATGGATTGTGGGACAGGAAGAGGACGGCGCCGGCGTTTTTGGACAACCGCATTATCAATGCCGATGCCCCCTCTTACCTGTCTCAAGGATGGACATCAATAGCCAACAAAGCAGCATACGATAAACACGTCATATATGATCAGGCTGCTGAGGATTTGAGAGCCGCTGGTATGCTCATGCGAAGGGATTTTTCAATTTGAATTTGCAGCTTTTCAAAGAAGATTGATCAATGCACTAGCCCATAAGTGGACTAAGCCAAGTACGACAGTAGCACGATGGGTCCGCACGAAATTGCAAATTTCAATAATCCGTGCAGTCTCCTTGCGCCTCCGAGGATCGAGGAAGGAAATACGATGCTTTGGAATGGGGCTTGAGGACGGTGCACCCCTTCCGCTACTGCGAGAATAACTTCCTGTAACGATCTTCGGGAATTGAATATCAACGTCCATTGACACCAACATAAAGCCTTCAGAATGCCTACCCTATGAAATTTGGGCCGCATCCCGACTAATTCGTACAAAACAAAAAAAAACTTTAAAATAAAACGTTGTTTAAAATAAAATTAGTACCTAGCTCCTGAGCATGCGCAAATACGAAACCCTAGACTAAAGCTTAGTTTTCATCCGATTTTGAAGAACTTTCAGGGAACGTGCAGTGGGTTAGGGTGTAGATGGTTCCCTATCAGTTTCAATGTTCCCAAACTATTACTTCATTCAGCGCATGTGCAAACGTAGGTAATTTACTTCAAGCATCATTTTCTTGTTTACAAATTGACCGATTCTGATGTTTTAAGCTACATCTTAATTAGTTTTTTTCCGCTATATATATATATATAGGTTCTCTATCGTTTCTTCCCAGGAACGTTAAAAAACTGTCATAAAAATCAAATTTAAAATTTTAGATTTTAATAAAAAGACAATTATTTAAATTTGATGTTCATCGCCTACAAAAAGAAAACGTAAGAGATTTTACGATTTTAAATTTGATATTTTAAACGTAGTTTTATCATCTCCCTGAATAAGCCCAGTTCCTGGGAGGAAATTTTGAAGAAAAATAACAAATTAAGGACAGAACGTCCTTTGCAAAGTTTTGTAATAATTTACACTATAATAGTATATATAGTAGTATATGATCTATCTTGTTGCTTGAATTGATAACTTTTTATTTTAGATCCGTCTATCCCCCCCCCCCCCCCTCATCTCTCTCCCTCTTTCTTCTTGGCACGGAAGGTATTTCCAGATTCACAGGCATCATAATTACTAATACGTGTGTTATTTCCAGTTTTTCGCTATGCTAGTGAACACTTGTGCCGCCGCCGCAGACATTGTCCGCTAGAACATCTTCCTCGAAGGCCGCTTCGCTTCCCCCTACCTGGGCTATAATGGCTACATCGGATACCTCGGCTACATATCTCTCTACAACCCTTACTTCCACTAAGTTCTCTCGAGCTAACGTCTTCTAATAAATTGAATAAACTATTCCCACACTTATTCCTACCTATTATAGGTTACATACTAATTATTACCTATTCGTTCCCAACACTAGCGCAGATGTTGGGGGGATAACCCTTTCCTCATAACCATACAGCTTAATTAAAAGCGTCAAAATGTAAATGAGTCGGCCTGTGAGCCCATCCAGATAGGTTTTTGATGTGGTTCTTGCGACAGGAAAGGATAGCGCGTGAAGTAGATCACGTAATAGGTTAATGGGACTACTTTCGTTTTGTCTTTCAGTTTAAAAACGGCTGTATTCACACATTTTGCTGGCATATATAAATAATACAAATAGCTCGTTTTTGTTGATGCAGGAATAGTATAGAAATGAAACTATAAACTTACCCAAGTTAGTAAACGGAAAAATCGGCTAAAGGGAAGTTACTTATTCTCGGCCTGGAAATTATTTTCTGGAACTCTGAATACCAACATAGACTTAATTCAGACTAGTGGCGAACCAAACCTATAACTGCTGGGACTGGGAGGGTGTGGGACTAAATTTGCCGACTCCAGAGCCAATTGTAAAGCGGCATTAAAATTAAATTAACTTCATCAGGGTGTCTACTAGATCTGTAAAACGAAAATCGGAGACCTTTTATAGGCTTTAATTTCTTTAGGAATAGCGTACTGAAATATTTACCAGTAGACCTACTGTAATCATGAGTAGCCTACATATAATTAGATCTTCATAAATTTTTTCTTGATTCTAGCCTACTTATAAAGTACAGAAATCTAAGACTACTTATAGAATATTAGTAAAAGACAATGTACAAAATATTTAATATTATAGATTTTAAAAAGAATTCTGTGTACTGGCATTATATTATGATTATTTGGTAACCGACATTATAAAAATCGCTTCTATATTAAAATCCGTGACTTTCGGAAATATCCGTGCCCTACTATTAAATCCGTAACTTTTTCAGGACTTTCCGGGAATCCGTGACTTGTAGACACCCTGTTCATTGACCTTTAGATATTATCCAAAATTTTGAATTATAGCAAATAGGTATATGGGACATTTGGCAATCATAGAGTTCGATAAACTGAACAGTACATAGGTCTAAACAAACAAATATATTATTTTAAGCAAAGTTGGTTCACTTATAACGCAACACAAAGGTCTAGAAGTGTAAAGGAAAGTTTGAATTTTTATTGTGTCACCCCAGCTTACCTGACAGAGTGGATATATTATGCTGCCGTGATTGATATTTTTCATTATTTTATTGCAATAATTCATGTCTACCTATTTCTTACATCTTTTTATTGGACGCTTAGGGGTTTATTTTGTCATCCTGTTTATATTTTCCAAATATTGTTCTCATCTTTTTTTTATTTCTTGAGTCAGACGACTTCAAACAGAAAGTTCCTGAGAACTGACGACCCATAATTTGCAAGACGAGTTAAGAGATAGTCGAGTCCCATGGCAGTGAAATTTTTCAATTTTTTCTTTTTCTGACATGGGAAGTTATACCTGTCGGTGCCATTAGACCGCATTTTTTGGAGAAAACGATACTCTGACCAATGGTGGGGATTTATTTCTGCATCAGATAATCACAACAGTAGGAAAATGTAGACCACATGGCCTGAGAGGCCCACGTGTCGCGAAAGTCAATTAGGTCCAAGTGTCACGTTAAAGGTTAAAATAGACTCGGAGTTTCGCGTCGCCCCTGGACCCAAAAATTTTACACTATTTAGTAAGTTTTACTAAACCGAACACTTTATGAATAAGTCATCTTCCCACCGGTAAGAAAGGTTGTTTAGACAGAGTATGATTATAGGCGAAGAAATGTGACCTTTTTTTTTTTTTTTTTTTTTTTTTTTAATTAATTAGATAACTTTATTGTTTAAAAACATTACAGTTTTGCTCGAAATTAAATACAGTAGGATAAAGATCCTAATTCACATGGCACATGTAGTGAGGTGTAGCCCAGTGGCTACCCTTCATCCAGTTTATTCCAAATTTTCGAACTCCATATCTCCTAATAGAGCGTCTTGAAGGCGACGTTTTTTTAGGCGACGGCTCGGTGGGAGTTCAGGTGAATTGATGGGAATGGATGCTATTAAGGGATTAGTATGGTCCACCATTTTGCTGCTCATTCTCACATATGTGTCCTTGATCACAGTCTTCACCATCGGGATTCCAAGATCATTGTGGAGAACTGAATTTCGCACAAACCAGTCCGCTCCAGTTATCATGCGCAATACCCGGTTTTGCAACACTTGGATTTTATTAATGTGACATGTTGCAGCTGCTCCCCACAGTCCACATGAGTAAGTCCATATTGGTCGGATGAGAGAAAGATATATCAGTCTTTTTGTTGAGATGGAGAGAGGGGAATATTTTGTGAGCAGAGGTCGAAGCTGGCGAATCCGCTGTCGGGTCTTATTTGTCAGGTAGGTGACATGCTCCTTCCAAGTCATTCGCTCATCTAAGTGAAGACCAAGGTATCGCACATGTGTCACAATGGGTATTGTTTCGTTGTTCATCGTAAGTTGGTCTGTGAAGTTCTGTCTCAAATAGGTGAAAGGTACTGCAGCTGATTTGGAGCTGTTGATCTTGAGTCTCCATTTCCTTGACCAATCCTCAATTTCACTAAGGTGACGTTGGAGTACCTCTCCAGCTTCGCGAAAACTGTCGGCTTTTGTCAACGTAGCTGTGTCATCTGCAAACTGAGCTGTCATTACGTCTGGTGGACTAGGAATGTCATGAGTGTATAGAAGGAATAGGAAGGGACCAAGAACACTTCCTTGGGGCACTCCTGATTTCATTGATTTAGAGGTAGAAAGTGCTCCTCCGCATTTTACAGAGAAAGTCCGTCCGTCTAGGTATGAAAATAAGATGCGGTATAAAGTGTCAGATAGGTGCGGCTTCACTTTAACCAAGAGACCTTTATGTAGAACCTTGTCAAATGCTTTTTCTGTGTCCAAGAACACTCCTAGACACACTTTTTTGCTCTCATACGTCTCAAGAATACTGTCGATAACTCGATGTAATTGGTGGGAACAGGAGTGGGAGGAGCGGAAGCCAAACTGCGTATCTGGAAGTAATGAAGAGAGCGCCGAGAGAAGATGGGGAAGCAAAAGTCTTTCAAATATTTTTGAGAAGAGTGGCAGTAGACTGATGGGCCGGTAGCTCAACGGGTCATCAGCACGTTTATTTGGCTTCTTGACCATTACTACGTGGGCATGCTTCCATTTATAAGGAAAGTATGTCGTTCTAAGTACTGCGTTATATATTTGAGTCAACATGACGATTCCTTTGCGTGGGAGGCATTTGAGAAGCTGCTTAGTTATTAAATCGTGACCTGAAGCTTTTTTGTTGGGAGAACGGTTTATAGCATTACGAACTTGCCCAGGTGTAAAGAAGAGGCGATGTGGTTGGAGCTGGAGAGGTTCTTCAAGCTTAGTATCTATCTCTTTGTCAAATACAGGATCTGACGGGGGAAATGGAGTGAACTGTTCTACGAGAAGTTGTCCGAAGATATCCGCTTTGTTCTGTTCTGTCGTGTACCATTGCCCCATTCTTTTCAGAGGTGGAATGCTTGTTCGGTCGCTAATCATGATTTTAGTTTTTCTCCAAAACGAGCAGTCTTTAGTATTGAGGGTTAGTAGTTTTGTTTGTTCTGCTCTGTCCTGTTCTTCCTTCAAGGTTGCCTTCAGTTCTTGGGTCAGTTGGTTGAATCTTGTTTTGTCAGGAGGATAATGGGTGATTTGCCACCGCCTCCTCGCCGCATTTTTCGCCTGTAGAAGGTTTAAAACCACTGGAGAGGCTGTTATTACATGTCTTGGGTTCTTGGCTCGAGGTTGCATGGATGCTTTCCCTGCAGCAATGTGAATCACATTGGTGATTTGGGATATAGCAATATCTATATCCTTGGGGGTTTTAAGTGGCATACTTAAACTAATCATCTCATTGGCCACATCTTGGTAAGTTTTCCAATCGAATGGATGATTGATTAGTCCGGGTTTGCGACAAAAGTTTGATGAGTCCATTTCCATGTCGAGTATGAAAGGTAAGTGATCGGAACTCATCTCGTGTGCGACCCATGAGCTTTTAATGAAGTTTGACGACTGCTTTCCTAGAAAAAAGTCTAAAATATCTGGCATATGTCTATCAGAAGAATAGAATGTGGGTTCAGACGGCGCAATGATTTCCAGAGAGTATCTAATTATGGCTTCCCGCAGAATCACACCCCTAGGATTACTGGTATTCGAGCCCCAACAGGGATGTTTGCAATTAAAGTCACCACCGAGCAAGAATCGTGTTTGCAATTCGTGTATAATCCCCAGGAAATCACTCATAACAACACGATTTTCTGGTGCTGAGTAGAACGAACCTATTCTGAATGCGGACAACTGCGGATGTCTCAGGTTGATTTGAGCTACTTGAAAATTGGGTTCACAGATAGGAGGATGTTCGTCGTGAGGAATGGAGTTCTTGACGATCACGGCTGATCCACCTTTACTGCTACCACTGGGATGATCAGATCTGTAAACCTTATAGCCATCAATATATAGATTCCTGTACGGTGCCAATTTAGTTTCTGTTAACAGCAAAACATCAATTTCATAAGATCGTAAGAATAAAACAAGTTCATGGTATTTATTACCTATGCCTCTACAGTTCCATGTGCTCACCCGGAATATTTTCGTTGATTTGTTATTCATTTCGTGTTCAGTAGAGTGGGAATTATTCGGGTCATCATCTGAATTAGCGGTGTGATAACGGTTAAGAGTTGATCAATCTTCTCAAGAAGCTGATCGTTTACGGAGGAGTGTTGATGTCGAACTACAGATGCATAAGAAGGTTGGAATTCAGGTGTCATGTTGGTAGAGGTAGTTGGTAGAATGTTTTGTCTACTGTCGTCTTGATTTCGGTTTTCAAGGGTCTTATGCGATATTGTACCCTTTGTTGCATTCCTTGCAGTCCAAGGCATTTGTAATGCTTTGTACGCAGGACAACCTCTGTAATTGGCAGTGTGTATACCTTTGCAGTTGACACATGGTGGGTGTTCGTTTGATGATTTTGTGCACTCATTCGAAGCATGAGAAGCGTCGCATTTTACGCAGCGTGGTTGTTTGTGACAATAATTTTTTGAGTGCCCAAACTCCTGACATTTGAGGCATTGAATCACGGTGTTGCGGGGTTTTGGAGGTTCTACTTTTATTCTGCAATAATACAAAGAATCAAGAGAATATATTTCCTGATTCTTGGGATTCGGCTTCAGATCAACAAAAAATAAAGGGAGAGGGATTTTAGTGACAGGGTGGTGTACTGGCAATATCTGCACCGGATCATAGCCTAGTTCTTTAATTTCTGTCATTAGTGTGTTCACATCACATTTCGGATGTAATCCACGTATGACGACCCGGAAATTCCGTTCAGATTTGAGCTGAAATGTATGAAATTCCGCACCATTGGTTTGGAGGCATGCTACTGCATTCCTGTAGTCATCAATTGCGTCGAAATTTAGCTTGAATTTATTATTGACAGTTGTGTGCCTGAATGATGATTTGCATTGACCTTTCAATGTATCAATTAAAACGTTCACATTATTAACATTGTTAATAAATATTGGTGGAGGTTTGGAAACCACGTTTGCTGGTTCATTGATTGTCAATGATGTTGAAGAGTTATTTGTGTCATCCATTTTTTCCAATGGTGCGAATTTGTTAGGGGAGAAAAACATTGATGAATGGTGAGCTTCAGAATTGCTTAGCTTCGCGCGCTTTATTTTGAAATTACTCACATTATTTGGTGGAGGCTGCCTCGGAAACTTGCTAACACCATTATGGTTGCTATGCTGAGTGACAACAACCTCGTTTGCATCGTTCGCCATCTTAACCATAAATTGCAAAAAATAAATCGTTCGTATCTTCCTATACGACGAATACCACTGCACTCAACTTTGGATAAAGTTTCACGTCTATGCACAGTCGGTTGGTCTCCACGGACTATACGAGTTTATCACGCTAGCACTTCTTAAACACAGTAAAACACTACATTTTTCAAGGAGCCACAAAGAAAAAACTGTTCAAGTCGCGTTGCTACCGGTGATTGAAATGTGACCTGATGGGAAATTTTTATCCATCAATAGGAAACCAACGCAGGGGTTGAATGCTAAACCTGCATCACCGATCAGTATTGAAAGAGGAGTAGACCTTGAGCGCCGTGAGCATTGACCTTGAACAAAGTAAGTTGTGTACTTTTCCAATTTGTTGATCATCAAGGTCACGGTCACGGCTCACTGTACTGAAAGTGACTCATATA
This sequence comes from Adelphocoris suturalis, assembly GCA_030762985.1. Taxonomy (NCBI): domain Eukaryota; kingdom Metazoa; phylum Arthropoda; class Insecta; order Hemiptera; family Miridae; genus Adelphocoris; species Adelphocoris suturalis. The sequence goes on from CM061046.1 coordinate 24,723,065, forward strand.
TCCCATGAAATATTAATATATCATTTCCATTACCTACCTAATTTATTTGCAAGTAAACTGCATACTTCTCTTTCAAGTGTTACCAACTGGTTTCTTTCTCTGTTATCTCTGGTATATTTCTCTTCTATCAATGTCAACATGATTGTATCATTAATAGCTACCGCGCCTATGTAAAATCCTTGTAACGACCTTAATTTTCATCCGATTTCGGGTTAGGTTGTAGAGGGTCCCCTATCAGTTTCATTGTTGCCAAATCAATACTTCATTCTACGCATGCGCAAACGTAAATTCCATCATGCTCCATTTTTTCACACTCTAGTCGTTTGATTTCGCTTAAATTTGGGTGATAGTTGGAAGAAGATGACTTGATTACCTCATATCAATTTCAACACGATTGTATCATTAATAGCTACTGCGCATGCGCGATGTAAAATACTTGTAATAACCTTAATTTCCACAGTTTTCATCCGATTTTGATGAAATTGTCAGCGAATGCGCGGTTTAGGTTGTAGATGGTCCCGTACCTATTTCATTGTTTTCAACTCATCAGTTCATTCTGCGCTTGCACAAACGTAAATTACATTGAGTATCATTTTTTCGTTTCTTAATTGACCAATCATGACATTTCACGCTACTTCTTGATTTACTCTTTTCCGCTATGGAATTTTTCAAGATCATTTAAACTTTTCATTGATCTGTACACTCATGATAGGTAAACGAGGAAGCTATGTGCCATCCCCAACTTGGCAGACGTTTTTCTCTCTCTTCTCTCTCTTCTTTATTTGTGACTTTCGAGGGGCTGACTGTCAAAGCGTGGTAATGCAGCTCAGTCTTCCAATCCCAGGGACCTAATTTTCCTCCTAGTCCCGCGAAGTCCCACGAGACAGACCTTAAAACTGCTGAGTATTCACTTTCACCCATGCGCAAACTTAAATTCCATCATGCTCCATTTTTTCACACTCTAGTCGTTCGATTTCGCTTAAATTTGGATGATAGTTGGAAGAAGATGACTTGATTACCTCATATCAACAAGATTGTATCATTAATAGCAATTGCGCATGCGTCAATCTGAAATAACTATAATGACCGTAATTTCCAGTTTTCATCCGATTTTGATGAAATTGTCAGTGAATGCAAAGTTTAGATTGTTGATGGTCTCGTACCTATTTCATTGTTTTCAACTCATCAGTTCATTCTGCGCTTGCACAAACGTAAATTACATTGAGTATCAGTTTCTTAATTGACCAATTATGAAATTTCACGCTACTTCTTGATTTACTCTTTTCGGCTATGGAATTTTTAAGATCATTTAAAACTTTTCATGATAGGTGAACGAGGAAGCTATGTGCCACCCCCAACTTGGCACTTTTTTTTTTTTTTTTGCTCATTTAATTGACAGTTAAGAATTTTATTGCACTCAAAGAACTCAAATTTTAAAACAATGTGACAAAATATAATGATAAGGTTTGGTTTCTCGACTGCTTTGCTCAAAATAAGATGGACCCCAACAAATCTTACAAAATATAATGAGATAATTAATGAATATTCTTTCATACGATCATTTTACATGACTAAAACATTTTAGGTAAATGTAACTATGAAATGAAACCGAAATATTTTTATACGCAAACATTATTTTTGTAGTGAGTGGTGTCTGCTTATACTTTCAGATGAATTTTAAGAAATGATTGGGTCGAAAAACAAATACAACCAGATAATATACTTTAAATGAGGCGTTTCAGCCATTTATTGAACAGTGGCGGTAAAAAATGGTCCATGGTTCGAAGTACAGTAATTTTGTTACATCAAATTTCGTGCAGGGTTTGATGATAAAAGAAAATTATCTCGAAACCAGAACTATTGACAAACCATTAGATTGAGTAATAAAATCATTTTTTATGTTTATACCATTTTTTTGAGGAACTTCTAAAGGATCACAAAACTAGAAGTACCAAGGTATTTAATTTATAAAGGAAGAAATAAGTATTTTGAGCCGCATTTACAATAATAGGAATTAATATTCCTAGAAATGGGGACCCCCAAAATCAAACCTGTTATGATAAATTAACGCTAAGCAGTATAAGATTTTAAACTAGGTATGTTGTGTAGGTATATTCCAATGCCTGAACTACCATCAACTGATATTTCAATTGCTGATATTTTATGCCCCTGCATAATGTTAAATAAAATGAAAGAAAGAAGGCAAAAATTAACTTTTTAAAACAATGAACTAACAAAGGCAGAATCAGACTGAGGTTCAAGAGCACAGACTCCACCACCAGGGCCATCAGCTGCAAAGCACTAATGTTACAGCCCACAAATATTTGATACCTTGACAGAGTTTGGAACTCGTGTCCGAAGGAGAAATTCTTCTTTAGTAACAATGCTCCAACCAGATGAGCAATGAGGCCGATTTAATCAAACCTCTTCAAATGCAGAAGTTTTCCTTGAATGGAACATTTCCCTGGAGTCAAATACCAGCTGTGTTGGCGCTGGTTTGGGATCGGACGAACGACGAAGTAAAACTGCGGGCCACTGGCTCAGCAGATGCTCACTGGAAGAAGTCCAGCAGTAGAGGAAGGTCATCGTCACAATGTGAGTTTTGACCCAAGTGAGTGAGAAAGTGTAAGATGCTACCTGGGTGAATGTGGTGTTTACATTCTTGGCTCGAGAAGGATTAATTAGTTAATTCGTATCATTTCAGGTTTACTGACGTGCGCCAAATGCTACGACCCAAAAATATTTTATACCTCTTCGACTGCAGAAGTTTTCCTTGAAAGTAACATTATGTTTCTGCTGAAGTCCTCAGTGGCCGAGTGACAGCGGGATTGCGCCCGTTTGCGCGCACCTAAACAATCGAGTGATGGGTCATTTCTTCATGAAATTTCTCGTAGAATTCATATCTGCAGTAAAAAAGGGAGGTTCTCATTTGAAATAACAAAGTTGATGCGTGTTTCGCGCATTTGCACAGTGCACGAAAGTGTGATATTTGAATTCTTTGTTTAAAAATAAGGGGTTTACCGCTTGAAGTATTTTTCTAATCCCCATATTAACGGAGATAGAGATAGTGATCCATTAAGTCGTGACCACCCTGTATATACATATATATTTTAATCAATACATCATTCATTTGATTTTCATGCTCTAGGTACAAAATAGGCAATGAATATTTATTAGGAAATTCTTCACTTTTAATCTAGTTTGATTTAAAAAATTGAGTTGGTTAGGACGAAGTTAAGAAATTTTGAAAAAAGGCCACTTATTATGGTATTGAGCTTAGATTGGAGGGGCTAAATGTTTAATATGACTAATAAATCTTATTATCAAAATCACATTATCTAGGACAGACGTTTAGGGCTGAGATTGAAATATGTTCCAGCCACTGAGAATAAAATTACCCAACTATTTCTGGGATGATCGTCTAATGATAGTTGGGAAGCCAAAAATTAAGAAGTCCAAAAATGCCATACTGGAGGTGCCCAGTAGGGAATTTTCATCAGGAGCAAGAGTTGGCAAACTAAAGTTTGTGGATGAATATAAAGTATCATTGCAGCATTCTTCGGCAAGGAGTTCCCATCACCAGCACGAAAGATTTGTTCGTCCAATCAGAGGCAAAATTTGAAATCATCTATTATCTGCCACAAAGAAACTTTTGAATCGCAATGGCTGGTATCTATTAAAAATTTCGTTTCGTTGTAATTCATCCGTGTGATGAAAAAAGCAAAGACTAAGGGCAAGTTTATCAAGGGTCAGTCGAATTTCTGACTAACTAACCACTGACTACAATTAATCAGAGGTTAAAATATGTGAAACTTTCAGATAGGTACCGTTAATAAATTTTAAAATGACTGCTGGCTAACTAATCAGAATTTACCACAGAGAAAACAGGGGTACGACCACAACACGAAATATTCTCACGATATTAGGTTATACGTGCAGAAAGTGGGGGCCGCAAGGCTGCAGCGACTGGGCGACATAGATAGGGATCCAAAGTCAGCTTTCACAAAATCCTAGGGAATATTGACTTTGAGATGGCTCTGACAGTCACCGGTATGATAGAACAAGAAAATTTCGAGATTCCCTTCAAAGAAGTCACCAATTATAGAGACTGCTGAAAGAAGGTGGTGCTCAAGTTTCCTCTGGGCTCAATAGTGAGTCACACGGATGGATCAATTAAGCAAGGAGTATCGGCTGTGGACATTGCATCCTCGCACATTATCTGGTAAAGTCCCTTGAGTCAAATACCACTACCTTTCAGGCAGAGGTCCATGCTATATGCACAACTGTGTGCTAATGAAAAGCTGAACAAGCATTTCGGTAGAACTAAGTAGTATATGTTTTATCCGACAGCCAGGCTGCCCTATAGGCCAATGCTTCCTTTACTATAAGCTCGAAGCTGGTTTGGGATTGTCTGACTACACTCAAGAGGCTGGCCTAGATCAATCAGGTCTTTCCCCTTTGGCCCTGAAGGTTATGAAGTTCCTGATCTTCTTGCCTAAAGAGGAGTGGAGTCCCTGTGTGTCGGACCACAGCCAATTCCTGGAGCCACCAAAAGCTGTTTACAAAAAGTGGCAAACTATTGGGAGATGAAAAAGCGAGTAAAATACAGGCAAAATCTCCCAAGCCTTTGACAGGCGAAACTATTTGTGTGTTCTCAACAAAAAAGGCGACAGATCTAGTTGCCATGCTTAAGAAAGATGGCAGAATACTTGTAGGCCTACTAACGGAAAATAGCCCACTTCAATACCTACCACTTGAAAAAAACTAACAACGGATACCTGTTGTCACTCCTGTGGAACAGGAACAGAGAACGCCGAACACATCATGTGCTTCTGTGCTGCACTTGGTCGAATCAGATACAATATCCTTGGAAACGATATCTTATCTCCAGATGATATTTCCAAGATGGCTCATGATGATCTTCTATGGTTAGCTAAAACATGGGGAGAAAAGGTTAATGGAAACCCTTTTCATTAGGCTAATGCAGCCTGGGGACAACCCACAATAGATCCTTTGGGTCACAGTGAAGGATTTGCTGAAATTCAGAACCCAAAGTCCTTCGGCCATATATTAAAAAAAAAAAGAAAAGAAGTATTTAAGTGATGACAAGGAGGTGATATAATGAATTAGTTACCCCTTTAATGAGCCGATGACAATTAGCCTGCTACACTCAGGGTAAAAAGCACCAGGTGTACCCTCGAGGCCGGCAGTTACGAAAAACGAGAAGGAGCAACTACTTATATCCGTCAATCTCCCAGGGCTTTCTAAGAGCAGGGGAATAGAGAAGGGCGGCTGTGAAGCTATGTGGAAGGGAAGGCTCACAATAGGCAGTGCAAGGGTAAATGGTTAATTGTTATGTGGTATCAGTTAAATATTTATTGCGCATGTTGATGATTGTGGCAATGCCAGAGGGAAGGGGGTGGGAGGCATCAGTTCAGTCAATAATAGAGTCTGACAAGGAGGTGATGGAATGCAGTAGTTACCCCTTGCTGAGGCGATTAGCCTGTTACACCCAGAGGATACCCTGAAAACTGAAAAGCTCCAGGTGTATCCTCGGAGGGGGCAGTTACAAGAAATGTGAAGAGAGAACGACCCATAGCCATCACAAAGTTTGCGTCCTACTGTCCTGCACCCAATGTTACGACTCAAAAATATATTTGACACCTCGGCAGAAATCGAACTCATGCCTTTTCCTTCGCCAGCAAGAAAGCTTTCAAGAGATTCCCAATGTAACTGTTTGACTGCAAAACTTTTTCCTGAACATAACACAGTGTAGCCTTTAATAATAAATTTTGTCAGATTCTGGATTCAGCAGCTTGTTCTCCATGTCTGAAGACATTAGACCAGCATTGATGAGAAACGATCAATTATCACTAATCGTGAAATGAAATACTTGATTGAAAGTACACATGACTACTCGGCATCATACGATTCCTTCATGCCAAACAATTTTTTTTACGAAACTTGAAGATGCCTTATAGTTCCGACTTCTAAGCCATTTGACTTTATTGAGCAAATGCTGGTGAATACTTGAAATAAATAACTGAGTTTGGGATAGCATCCATGATCCAAAGCTAATTAAGAGGTAGGTACCCCACGACATGGTCACCAAAAACCACTTGCATTTGTAAATACAGCTTTACAGCTATGCTCTCCAATTTATTAATATTCCAATATTGACCAAGTAAAGTTAGGTAAGCTTCGTTTAAAATTCATAACTCTGCACTCATTTCCCAAATTAGAATAAACACGACGTTGAACAACCATTTTTTACTACAAATAAAAGATTTACCTACGTTACCTATAATAAATGTTCATGACAAAATTAATATACACGTAAAAACGAAAAATGTTCCATTCATTGAAAGTTTACTGAATAGTTGAAATATGAAAGAATCCTCCACAATGCAATGAACAAGAAGATTGAAACGATTCGAGTAAAAATACTTCTATAATGCAAAAACCTTAACTGCTAGGTTCTCATCATTTTGACTCTATAAAATATGAACTTCTAAAAAGAATACGTAAAAAAAATTAATTCAAGTTAAATGTAGAGATGTCTCATTATACGATGGCCGTGCCAGTTTAGATCGAACGAACAGTAGGTACCTACCAAAGGAGAAATTTAAAAGTGATATATTTTTATTTGTAGATTTAAATAAGCTTCAGGTTCTAGTTTTTATTTAATTTGGCTTTAACACAAATCAGCCACGCAGTAAATCATAATCTGAATGAAATTATTTACCCACTCAAAAACAAAGAACAAAGAAAGTAGATTTTGAGATGAATTGAATCAGTATCTACCAATATAATATGATGCACAATAACCAGATTTAAGGGAGCTTATTTTCTTTTTCTTTTGCAGGTTGCTAATCATTTAGGTACCCATTAGTGTAGATGTGTGCTTTATCTTATTGTTTGATGAAAATACCAAAGTTACCATGCCAGTTTCGAAACTTATCCCTGTCAATAATAAATTGGGATTCCAATAGTGCTTGCTTTTTGTGGCAATTTGTGCTCTCAAGACTACCAAGGAGCAGAAGTATTGAGCCTGCTTTCGAGAGGTAAAATTTTTTGCTCAGAAATAGAAATACCCATTCACTCACGTTTGATGCTAACCTTCTGGCCAATGGAATCAGCGCCTGAGAATCCGTGTCAAACGCAAAACCCCACAATTTCCGCAGCCTCCGATTTTGATGAAATTTTCCTGAGAAGAAATGTGGTGATTTCATAAAAAATATTTCCGAAAATAATTAAAAATGGAAAACTTTTACACAGAACGTCTGGCACTTATTTCCCAGTGTCTGCCAATTATTTCTGCTACCTATAGTTTTGGTTCCCCATTTTCGTGACTTAATGAACCTTTGTAAACGACTAAGAAAAGAAATTCGTTTTAACCCCTCAAAATTTATGTCGTCCGACCGCCGCACAAAGGTCCAGAAACCCAGAAAAGCTGATCAAAAATCTTAAGTCTCGGAAATTAATATATTTTAGTGGGTCAATTAACTAGAATACCTGGAGACGTGAAACACCTGCCCCAACAAGATTCCTCACACTTTTCGTGACTGTTGTTATTGTTTGTTTGATCCAAATTTTAGTCCAGTTATGCAACCTCGGAAATTTCAAATTTACTGTCCGTGAAGGGGTGTGAGGGGGGGTCCGAGAAATCATGATACTTTCGTTTTTTTTCTCTTATTTCAATTCTCACCAAAATAATATACAATCCATTCATAGGGACGTCCCTGTAATGCGTGCATTACTTACCAACATGTTTTTCCTTCTTATCAACTCTACCAACTAATGCCCGTACTCCTGAAAGTACTCAAGTTTGACATGGAACATAAAAACTCTACAGCAAGCTTGAATAGGTGAACTGAAAATGTTAAAATACAACTATGAAAACCCAACTATTTTAAGTGTTTTACATTTCTTCTTCAATAGGTACTGGTTTTTTTTGTACAACATTGTAATTGGTCTTGTCCCGTAATATTTAAACAAATAAAGAAACTATTACCTATTCAAAAGACTGATCATCCAGTCAGGGTAGAATCAGAAATGACAACATGCACGGTAAGACGAGAAAAACTTTGATTTTCACATCAATTTCCTAATCAATATTAGCCGTAATGTAGTACCCCGGTTGGTCATATCGGCTTGGGAATGATTCCATTCGATTCAGGAGGCTGAAAAACATAGAAAACCACACAATACATAATATACCTAAAGTAAAGTTGATTTTTTTTTGTTCTCAAAAAACCAATTGTATTTTGAAAACGGCTGAGCCTATCGGCTTTGGAGTGGTTCTATTCGATCCCCAAGGTCAAAAAACATAAAAGGAAGGTTGTTTCCGCTGATTTGGTAGCCCTTGGATTTTTGGCCAGGAACCGGGCTTTCTGGACCAGCTTTTTTTTCTCCGAAACTTCCGGACAAAAGTTCGTGAAATTCGCGTAAGAATCACATTGGGGGCCGTCTAATCCATAATCATTGTGTCATAATTTGCAGCGTTTTATTTTATTTTCCCTAGGAAGAAAAGAAGATGGTGGGTGGCATCAATTAATGTACGTGTTTAAAAATCAACAAAAAACTTTAAAAATCCAAAATTTAAAATCTTTGTTTGAATAGCAGAATATTATTTAGACGAAATTCTCTCGCTATGAAATTTTTAGTTAACAACTTCTTTGCACTCAAATCAATGTCCAAAAAATTTAACATAAATATACCAAAGTAATACGACAATTTTACGCTTCTCAATACGTTTCCTTATCCTCAATAATCTTGCAAAAATAATTAGGTACCTTAAGGAGTGATCCCATATCTTGTCATCGTCTTCTTCATGTTCTACCTCCTTCCTTCCTCCTAGCGGCCTGCAAGGAGGTGGCTGCATGGAGATAACAACAGTGATACTTTTATACATCGAAATGTATACATACCTGTATAAATACATAATCATAATGTTTATATATATATATATACCTATATTGCTTTTAGTCCCCTACAGGTTTTCCCAAGTAGTCCCTCAGTGAATTTGGTGATGTTTGGCCACCATGAGTTTTCTGTGGACAAGTCCCTCAATCTTCGTGCGGTTAGTTCGTTGGCCTATGTATTAATGGTCCTTCTGAAGGTGGTTTTTGGTAAACCAACTGCTGGCTCGAGCCCTAAAAATGGGGTTTGGGAGCTCCTCCTTGCGTTTTCATCTGCCTTTTTGTTACCAGTAGTGCCGGCACCCACTTTAGGCAAACCCGGTTGTGTTTTACCAGGGTGTCGAGGGTTTGTATACAACACCAGACCACTCGTGATGAGATGGTTGGAGCTGTTAATGCTTTTATTGAGGCTTGACTGTCAAAGAGGATGTGAAATGGGCTTCTTCCTAATGCTCTCAAAGCTTCGAGATTACATCATATTTTTTCACAATGATATCTCATACTGGTTTGGAGGGAATTGCAAATCAGTATGGGAGATTGCGCAGCTTCAGTGCATTTCCTATGGGAAGGTCAGAGAATCTGGACTAAGCATGAGTTATTGCCTTCCAGTCGAAAGAGTTGATAAGTCTCAGTACTGCACGTACCACGCTGGTTTCCTTTGATCTTTTAAGAAAATAGAAGGCCATCGTCAGCTTTTTCAAAGTTATTTTGCATCCTCACAACCGACAGTGCGCATTGTGGTCTAGTCAGCATAGTGTTACCTCCATGCAGACCACTAGGCATGGAGGAAGAGGAGGGAGGTAGGAGCCTAATTAGATGATGACAAAATAAAGTATCACTTCTTTTTGGGGTGATAATTCTCCCAAGATGGCATATTTATATTTGATAGTAATTTCTTCAAACAAGATAAACTAAAGTTTTTTATGTAGAAACATCAGGTATCAATACTTATTAAAATCATGAATACTAAAATCCTGCATGAAAATAATTCGTCGTGAAGGTAACTGAATTATGAACAGTTTACGATTTGCACTCCACTGAGTGTTGCCCTGACCATTAGGACCGACAACTCCTATTTTTAAATATTCTTAATTCGGTAATGAGTCAATTAGGGGGGGAATCAATCAACATCTTTCCTCACAAAATGGTTGTTTTTTAATTTTGATAAGGCATTTGCATACATTTGAATTAAAGACACGAATTCCAAATGTCTAAATTACCATTCTTAAAATAAGTAGGTAATGATTCACATACAGCAGTCATAAAGAGTAGAATTCAGAATTGGATAGGTAGGTACCTACTACATCGATGACCTGATGGGATATGAAAGTTGATCACAAACTAATATGAAGATGGAATGAGATTTCCAAGAATGTTTTACTACTTCTGAAGTACTCTATATCCAGTATTGTACCTATTTCCCTGCAATCATCAATTAATGGAAACGTATTTTAAAACATGTAGCACGGCCATTCTTTAAATTACGCGACAGGAATAATTGTCACGTGACATACAAATAAGAATTAATAAATTAAATGAACGCATAACATTTAAAGGAAACAAATGAAATAAAAAATATAAACACGTCATGCTGAATTCTAGCCTAATAAAATGGACTTTGTACTTACAAACAGGACGTTCTTTGAGTATAATCTAAAGCCGGTCATCAAGATAAATAAGAACATCTTAAGTAGGAAGGCAGCATGCAGCATGTCCTAACTATAGTACAGAATTTTCAACATTACATCAAAACCAATAAGAGAAATTCTAAATTTTGTTCAGGAGCCAATTATTTTCAAGATCAGAAGAAGGCCGATGTGGTAAATAATTTTAATTAGGCTGCACATTCATGAAAAACACAGCCCACGTCTTCTTGTACTTGCTTATTAAAAAATAAAATTACATCAAGTACTATAACTACAGCACAAGAAGTATCTTATCAAAAAACTATTGAAAGGGACAAAAAGTCAAATACACATACATGAGGGGGAAATACTTATTAGAAAAATAACATTAAATGAAAACATCTTCGGCTAATAAAAACTCACAATTAAGGGTTACTCCTAATGATTCTAATGGCATAGACATCCTAATACTTAAAAAGCAGGAAAAAAATTATAATAAAAAGACTCCCACATTGTTAGAACCACAGGATATCAGACAAGAGTTTTTCTTTTTAACTGAGATCGTCATTTCTTCAGCTTTCTTTTCTTTTTGACATAAGTAAACAGATTGGAGCGATTTAGTCAAATGATAAGATGGATCGAGACAAACAATTCACAAGTTGTCACGACAAACTACGCTTGAAGAGAAAAGAATCCGGAATTCCACTAAGATTGAAGGTATACAAACCTCCTCGTACTAAACCAATGATCGAAAATATGTAATAAATCATCATTTCAAGAGACAAATAATCAACTAGTTAATTGGATAGGGCCAAATATGCTGGTTAAATTGAAGTATTCAAAATTATTTGTAATAATTCGAATGCTATATCGCTATTTTCCATTAAGCGATCAAATACCTCCAACGGTGGATTAAAACATGAAGTAAAGCACCGGAAAATATAAATAAATTAAATGAGAAAATTACTGGAGATGAGGTTTGCTTAAGTAGAGGAAAAAAACACACATTTATAACTTTGGCATCATTGATCAGTTTTGCTTCTCCAACAAACGACAGCAAGTGCTTTGAAAAAGCCACGGAAAAATGTCATTTTCCTATAAACAAGGTTACACGCTATCATGCTAGAAGAAGAATACACTTTTTTAAAAATAAATACAATAATATCATCAAAATAAGAAAAAAGCCTCAACCAAAAGAGAAAAAAGATAACATGTTTACCATTAAGAAATTATAATATATAAAATGTTCACAACTTTTTACTCGGTCGTACAAAATAAGAGGGGTTTCAAGTAATAGTTACGGCTATTTTAAACTATTTTGTATTTGTTTATTTCGGGAGAATAAAACAGGGAACGCAGGTCTAATTAGGCCACAGGTACGGCTGTTTTCCCCTGAGCAAATAGTGGATAGGAATAGTGGAGGTTTGGAATAGTTTTCATCAAGATTTGAATGATTTTTCTGGTAAATACGATTGGAAACTGATTTTAAAGGGCCACCTGAAACAAACCAGCTCTCAGCTATCGTTTGAAGTTGAAAATAATTATTCGAGTTAAAGGTTAATTCTAAAAGAATGGTTTAAGTATGATACCCACAATTTGGAAAGTAGTTTGGATTTTTATCAGACTGGATCCATAGAATCAAAAAGTGAAAATACCAACAAACAGGTATCTACAGTCGCAACCCTAAATTTGACTCGAAAATGAAACGTTTTGGCGTGATATTATTTCTTGGGCTTTCTGAAGCTTAATGTTTTACGAGGCCGATGCAGTATGTCTAAAAAGTAACTCCTCCTACTTTCTCCAGCGATAATGAAGACGCCAAAACCAAACTTTGGAAAATTCGCATTGGATTTTTGAAAGTTAGCAATTTTAAAAGTCATCTGAATAAAACCATCTAAATTACCTAAGATATATATGAAATTGTGGGCAAAAGAAGTCACAATCAATAAAACAAGATTATGTGTGTCTTGAAGATGGTAGATACAGATGAAGGTGTAACAACGTTTAAAACAAGCTCGTTTTGTTCCATGTTAGGGTATACCTAACTGTAGATTGAAAGTTTTGAGTATCTAAAACTGAAGAATAACTGAAACAAATAAACCTAGAAAAAGTAGTCCGTATTGAGAGTGGCTCACTGCCAAAAGTATATGCAAATGACTTCTATTTCTGTAAAGTGACATTGAAAATGAGGACATATCATAAATAAAATTGAAATGAACAATAATAGATGAAGGAAATAGAGTTTAAATATTGTAATCTAACCAAACATAAACAAGAAAAAAAAATTGAAAATAGGATTTCCTAAAATTGATGAAGCCTAGTGAAATGTGTTTTGAATTTCACTCATTATTTAGGTCCATTATATTGCATAATCACAGTATTATTTAGCAATTTGGAACATCAAAAGTCAGAAAATCATGAATTACTTTCCTACCAATTTCGGAAAAGTCTTGAGTAACTTTCAGAAAGAAGAAACACACAAAGTCACACAAAAAGAAAAAAAAGTTATGAACACAAAAATATCATTCAGAGCTAAACAGTATAAGATATATTACTAATTAAGTATGTATGTTTCGCGTGGAGCTGTAGGTAAATACTTTCCGAGCCTTTTGAAAAGGTAGAGAACAGGGCTAATAATAAATATCTTAGTATATTTTCCCAATATTGTCCTCAATATGAAAAGTACCTATCCTTTAAAATTTAATTAAGTTAATTTAAAGAAGAAAAAAAGGTAACAAACCACGGAGGAGTTGAGTGGCTAACAGATCATTTTACAAAAGTTTTATAGACTTTGATTGCTTCATTTCAAAATCCAAAACTAGTTACCGAAACCTTGACCGCTCGAATCCTTGACGAACCTGCGTTCCTGAGTCCCAAAATCTCTTTCAGCATTCAAACAACAAAAAAGTTAATGCAGTCAAATGATAATTTGGGACTTTACGAAAAAAGTCCAAATCTTGCTGGAAACAACAAATTAAAGTTTTCGGGGAATGTCAACCTGATGGATCTTTACTAGTTATTCAAATGGAAATTTGATTTTAGTGTGCGTGATTGCATACCTGATATACAGCAAACCTCATATTAGGAAATGGCCTTAAATCTCTTAATGTACCTCGTTATATCACATTACATTTAATTAAATCGTTAAAATGCACAGATTTCCGTTAATTACGTAGGTAACAGTATTTTTCTATTCCACTTAAAAATTAATCACCACACAATTGGTTTCCGTTCAGAATAACGATAATAATATCAATTTGTATATAAAATAATAAATGTCGACTTTAATTATCGTATTATTTTTTTATAATCGCTATATCTTTTTTTCCGCTTTTTATCAAGTTTATAAATATAAAATATGATTTCCGGTGTTCTATGTTTTTTTTTTGTTTTTTATGTTTTTTTTTTTGTACTGGCGAGGCACTATCGTGAGTACCGACCTGCGGTCGATTCGTACACTGTGCTTGGTTCGATGCTATGCTTTTGTTTGATGTACCCGAGCAGTGTACAAGGTTGGAAAGGTTAGTCACGATACGGCTTTTACTGCTACCTCCGCGGCGGGACGATTCCGTTCGTCTGTGCGGACGCCGTGGGCGACATTTCCAGCTCAACCAGGAGGGGGAAATGGTCTGAAATTAGAAGAAGACATCGACGAGGATTAAAAAACAGGAGGTTAGTTCAACGTAAGACAACACAGGATCTTTGGAAGAAGAAGATTCACAACGAAGGATCTTTCGGAAGTCCCTGTACGTAAACATACTGTAGGATACAAGGGAGTCCCCAAAAACACCCCCTCCCTATTGGAATCTTCATTTATCATTTATGGGTAAGAAAAAACAAAATTTTTTTTTAAACAATGTTTTTTTGTAAGGATCTCAAAATGACTAAATTGAGCATTTGCACAAACTTGACATCAACTTCGTTTTTTTTTTAAATTAATTGGAACCCCCAGTTTTTATGGCAGATTTGAATTCTACGTAAAATTTTATGAAGAAAAGACCCATCACTCGATTATTTAGTGCGCACAAACGGCACGATTCCACCGTAAAAACGCGCAATTCCGCTTTAAAACTGCAAAAATAGTGAAAAACTGAGTGGAGACATTCGATCGCCACGTGTAATACATGGTTTTGGAGTATTTTTTCGTACCTTGTTTCGTAACTTGGGGAGAACACCGAAAAATCGACCAGAATTGCACTTTTCTAACTAATTTCCACACAGCACAAAGCGTTATCTAGAATGTAGTTTTTTCGGTCCATAAGTAATGATTTTATCATGGGTGGAAGGGAGGGGCACCCCATATATACTGATAAATTGCGAAAAACCTTGGGTACACAAGATGAGGGCGCGTAGGCTGAGGTACAATTTTTTTTTTTTTTCAGTGGGAAACTTACCACTGATATCATCTATCGATATTTTGAAAAAAAATTAAAATTGCGTCACCTGTGGGACAAATTATTGCTGAAGAGTATATTATGATTTAAAGGGCAGGGGTTACATTTTGGCTAGTACAGTAAGAACGTAGTGGTTTCCAAGCAACTGAACACTTCTATGAGGATCTTCTTCTTTCAAAGTGTAGAATAGTTAGAAGGATTAGGAATTAATCAGTGTTAGAATTGCTCATTATACGTTACGTACCCCATTAACAAACATACGTGATCGTCAACTCACAGGTTCAGCCAAATACAGTAGAATTCTGTTATTGGGCATGATCAAGTCCACTCACAGAACAATTGATACTAGATAATCTTACTCTAAGCTTCCCATCACCAATGGAGGAACAGAATTCGTCCATTTTTCTCTGACGATCTCTAGATCTCTACTCCCATAGGCCACTGCCAGACCTTGGTTTAGTTATATTGATTTGAGTGGAAACAGAATTGGGTGAAGTTATAATGACTAATAGAAAGATGGCCGCCAGCACATACATTCAAGTTACTACTCACATTTTCATCTCGACGTCAGATGAACCTAGAAGAGAAGTGGACTAGGAGCCACTTTTTTTCCAGTCCATCAAAGTGTGGCGGAAAGTGTTGAGGGATAGGACATGAGGGGGGGCACATAACGTACAATCAGTAGTTTTCTGATAGTATTGTAGATACATTCGACTCTCTAGTCAAGCCTAGTCTCATAATGACTAAATGTGCGGTTTTTGGTTGCAAAAGAAATGATAGAATAGAAAGAAAGATCGAGGGATATTAAATTTTACAGCTTTCCCAAGCCTATGTGCCTTAGCGAGCGGTCGAAAACTTGTGCCAAAGAAAATACAATATACATGTACGAACTTCAACTGTTTGCTCAATTAAGTTTTCAAAGGACAGTTTCGAACTACCACCAAGTTTACTTAAACAGAAATATCTTTAAAATATATTAAAAAAGAAATTAGGTTTATGCTAAGTGAGAGAATATTTGGCCGTATATGGAGTGTCCTAGCATACAATATTCATACTTCAAGAATCTATTCTAGAGATCATTTAAGACAAAAAGAAGTTCTTCTGTTTTCGACTTTATGAGCTAAAAACAGCTGTAACGCCCTTAAATTTCAGTATGAAAATGTAAACACATATCTAGATATATAGTTGGGAAGAACAATGATTTTCCAAGAATGTCTACGAAATGTATCTATAAAAAATCAGTCAAGTTTTTCTAAAAATGTTGAAAATGGTCAACTTTCGGCTCAGAACACCTTATTTAGTTACTTTTTGCTATTGCTATCGGTCTCCTCATCTTGGAAATTTAACACTCTGTCCAATTCTATATTATATATATTTAAATTTATAACCTTGAAGTTAATGGACTGATGACTGTTTTAGGCCATAAAATCAAGCATAAAAAAATCAAGTTTTTGCGGTCAAAATACTCCCCAAAACTAGAGGTTTTAGGAAAAAAATGCTTAGAGAGACCTCTTGACTGAAATAATCTCTAGAATCGAATCTAATGGTATGTGTACTTTGTTCTGGAAAGTTTATTATATTTTTTAGTTTTATTAGGTGGTGAAATCAGATTTTCATTATGAAAGTATTAAAAAATTGCGCAAGCTTCAAAATTAAAGTGCAGACAACTCAATTTTTGAGTTAGTAGTTTTGTTTATTGATAATTTTGTTGAAAATTTGCTTTGTAAATATATTTTTTAGGTTAGATTAAAAAATATATGTATTATTATTAATTTTTATTATAAATGTAGGCATCATGCAGTAATTATGTTACGTAGAGTTAATTTTGTAGAGAGGTCATCACTTTAGTTCTTATTTCAATATACATTTTAAGTCGACATTTTTTGACTTTTCATAGAAAATACCTAATTCCCTAATCATCTTGAAAATATCTGCTGATAGATCTATCAGTGTTGTAACAATCAGTAATGAAATTTTCAATTGATTACAGCTGAGAAGATGCTAGTTTCATAATTAAAGAACGATTCCTAGCGGAATAGTAAAGGCCATATCACTAGCATTTTTTCTGTTTTTTTTTTCTCTCTGGTATTTTTAATGCTGTATTGCGGGTTTGAAAATAGCAACTGATAGATCTAAGTGTTGTAACAACTCAATTGATATGTGTTTCATAATTGTCGAAAGAGGGAATTTTTAACTGCAAAAACAGACTCGATATGTGAATGCATAATTCTGGTGGAATGCAGTTATATTGAGTCTGTCAGGTTAGGACTCCTAGAGGTTTTCCATTGAATTGTTACCTTCCTAAGGGTTACGTTTTAGCATTTTTCTTGCGTCAAGTCAAAAATTAGAACGTTCTAATTTTTACAAGTGAGTTTAAAAATGCTCCGCCAGGATGCGCAATGGTCAAAAAAGCTGACCTTGGAAAACAAAACAGGAAAAATGCAAGTGCGATACGGCCTTAGGGCATTGGTAGGATTAGAAAGGAACGTTTGTCTCGAGTCTGACGTCACCGCACAGAAGGGACAAAAACGAGCACCTAAATATTGGCAGAGCCTCTTTCCACCACACTGTCGTCAATTCCAGAACTAAGACAACACTGAGATGGACCCAAACTATATCAGACTCGACCTATTGATGCGTCAATAAACTTGACTTGTGTTTCACATTAATTATGGAATTAAAAATCATCAATCAGACGCACCAAGGCCACGGGGAATGTTCAATCAATCGCGGAAGGGTTAGCAAAAAAGGACATATGCTTGCGATGTTTAATATTAATTTTTAGACTGAAAATACCACAATACAAAAACAGAACACACTGAAGAAATCAACAGAATTCAAGCTAAGCTGGAAATAAATATTCACATCAAATACAATGTTCATTTATCTTTGTTTTTGATATCGTGGTTCTCAATAAAGTAATCTTTCCATTAGGAAAGCTTGATTTTGTGGCAGCAGAACGGACTATTTATCGCAATCCTAAGGAGAGCCACAGTATGTAATGACACATAATATACATAAAATATAATTATATATATATATATATAATGAAAAAGCGTCCCACTCCAGTGTACCCTGAGTATAGAAATAGTTTCCCGTTTGGTATCAACTTTATAAACCGTTATAATAATAAACTAATAAACATCACACTAGTTCACTCCAAGGAGGGTTGCTGCGAAGATGAAGAACTACCCATTAGCGAATTGTTGATTGATTATCTTAGTTTATATATAAGACTAATCACTGAAAAGGATAGTGACGGGATCCGCGTCATTCGTGATTCGCGCTAGCATCACGACTGAAGAAACGAAATCGATGGAAATGGGAGAAGATCGGTGCTTCATTGATTTCGAACCAGCTGAATGTAGGTACACTATGAATCGTTTTGTAATGCCTTAAAACGGATTTCCATGAAGAAAATTTTGGAATTCTTATTTTAAATTGTTTGGAATCATTGCATTAGTTTTATTTTCTATGAAAATTCGCTAAAAGATCAAACTTTATGGTCAAATTGTCTTCAGTGAGAAGTAAGTTCAAGTCATAATCAAATACAACTTCAAAGCTGTGTTCTCGTATCAGCATTCAAAACATGCTACTAATTAAATCTCGGTGCAATGAAGTAGTGGAAATATATTTTACTATTGATCCAGAACTGACAACCCCTGTAAAAAATGCACAAAAAGAAAAAAGAGCAGACTAATTTTTTGCTTCTAGATCCTGTGATAAGTGGCATATATATATAATATAATGATATAAATGTATACATTTATTCCTCACGCACCAGAAGGAATATGTGGGTGTGGACAACCAATAACTTTGTTCTCCTTTAGCCACTCAGCCGCTAGTGGTCCAAGGAGTCCAAGGGGTGTCATGGATTGTTTAGGGAAAAATATGTAATCGATGATTCCTTTGAAATGAAATCTGGAACAAAACAACAAAATTTATATTTCACTTATTATTTTATTTTAACATGGATATATTAGAACTAAAGGATCTATAGTGTATTTCGTCTGTAGTGATCATCACGGTATAGAGAGCTTCTGTAGAAAATAAATTAAATTGCAACAGTTCAACAACTAACGGCTGATGTGTGTACTACTCATGAACCTGACTAACCTGTGATGCTGAAGAATTACACACATGAAACCACCTATATGAAAGCACCTTGAATTCTGAATTCACGTGGGAGATACTATTAAGATTAATCACCTCAGCTGGAAATACAGCTCTTATCACGACAGTAAACAGTAATTAATATTAAATATTAGTTATGTTCATTACGTGTAATTAGTGTAGGGCATGATGTCCTCCGTGTAAGCAGAGGCAAGTTTGAAGGAATGTGTGAACTCGTTTGGCTTGTCACAACCTGAGATCTTTTGAAGAACAGATTTGTAAGGAAGATCTTTGAAGTCCTGGTGATCACTTAACACCCGACCTGATGTCAAAAATTCGATCACACCTGTGAGGAAAAGAAAAAAAGATTAGAAGAATTACGTAGGTAACTATTATGATAGGTGTACGGTAAGCAGGTGTCTACCAAAATTCCGTACAATGGACGATTATAATGATTTCATGTTATTTTTATGCCGAAAGTATGGGGAAATTTCTCAGTAAATGACGTGGAATCGAGATTTATTTATTCCTCCAGAGCTCAGTCAAAAATCGATGGCTTAGATTTGCTTGGTTAAAGGGAATTCACGAAATCGAGCTCCCAGATCACGAGTTAAAAATGGAGTCAACGGATCAACATGGCCGAAAATTGAACCCCTAGGCTAGCACCAAAAAATTCGTTTCGTTTATTTGACTGACAAATAAATTCCCAAACAAAAAATAATTGATGAATTGGAAACATTTTTTGAAGGAAAGCAAGCAAGCAGCACATCTGAAGCGTTTATAACATAATCTGTCCTTAGCAGGACATGGATCAGTGGTTTATGAACTGCGAAGAGGAATAGGAGGAGGGATATATGATATATATATATATATATATATATATATATATAGAGAGAGAGAGAGATATAGAGAGAGAGAGAGAGAGAGAGAACCAAGATCAACTAAGTTTATGAGATCAATAACTATTTCTTTTGAACCAATTCAGATAGAAGATTCGTAGTTTCATGACAAAATACGAGGACGCATCCAAACCAGAAGCCACTCTACCTCTAAGCAATGGATAAACCTACAGCACTTGAGAATGATTTTTGAACTAACCAATTTGTAGAAAAAATACAATTTTTCAATAAGTTGTTTGAAAAAAACTTTGGGGGGGGGGGGGGGGGGGGTTGCGTTGAGGAGTGTGGAGCACTCAGACTTTCTCGTAACCAAAAGTGCCAAGACATTTTTCAATTTTTTAATAATAAATTCCCTTAACTGTATACTGGTATTTATAAGGAACACCGAAAAAATTAGACTTAGCATCGTCAATTCACCGTGGTGGAATATCTACAGGTAGGAAAATGGGGAAAAGTTTAAAGTGAAAGTCAGGCATTTCGTTTCATCAACTCCACTAGATCTTGATTGTTTCTGTGCTTGTACTCAATGATCATAACTTCGTGCCATCGCTCTAAGACTTCGCAGTTCCTGGAGACCGTTTAGGAGCTGGAAGAAAAACACCAGAACATGATGGAAATGACATGGGTCTTGATGACAGGACTCCTTTTCCCTAGGCGAAGTTGAGAAAAATCACCTAAAAACACCTAATCCAATCCCCAACCTTCCTAAATTCTCCTGATAGTGTTCTCCCTATCCCCCTCTAAGCTGCTTCTAGATCAAACAACCACACAACCATCCTAGTTGGGTTTTATAATAAAATGTTGCGATGATCATAACTGCAGATTCCAAAGAAAGATTCCGACAGGTGAATTTTAAGTACACTAACTTGTACGTACTATCCAATACATGGGTTTCGTTTATTAATTTGACATCAATGCGTTACAACCTACTCTCTTCCAAAAATAACGTGGAAGACTAAACTTTACCTGAATCAGGCAGAGAATTAAAATCACCGCACAGAAGCAGCTGCACAGGATTTACACCAGCGTTGGGTCTAAAGTGATGACTAGCCTCTTCGAGCACACCCTTAAGAGCATGTGATAGCATCATAACCTGCAATGTATGAGTGGTAAAATAATATTATGCGTATAAGTCATAAAAAAAAAAAAAAAAAAAAAAAAAAAAAAAAAAAAAAAAAAAAAAAAAAAAAAAAAAAAAAAAAAGAAAAAAAAAGAGCTCATCAGATACAAATACAATAGATCAATACAAAAGAGCTAATGACTTGCAAGCAGAAAAATTATTCGCAAATTACAGCAACAATTTCTTTACAATTATTACAGGCCAAGTTAATACAATTCATTGAAGTCACAGGAATCAACTCTGCGCAAGAACGCAAGAAAGTGCGAAAAAAAACTTCCCGTCAAATAACTATTACAAGGCCCCCTTCCTCAAAGTTCCAACAAGATAGATTTTGTTGGAAGGGTAGACCAGACTTTACAAGGATCAACATGGACACTGTATTATATGTAGTGAGCATTCATCCAACTTTCCAAATTGAGATTAATCACAATAAATTAATCATGTCCCCACTTCTAAATGAATTATCGAAAAGGAATATGAACATGGTTGAATGGGATAATAATTTTCTTTTCTTTTGGGCAGATATCATAATTTAGTGAGTTTATGATGGATTAAAGGTATAAAGTTGCACTGATTCCCCCAATTTCTCAAGTGTCTCCGGGAAAACGCGATCTACCTCAGGGGGTACCAACCGAGCGGTTATAACCAAATACCTGTTCCTACTCCGAATACCGGTCGTTCATTCCCTGCTCGTGCTCAATGTAACAGCTCTTATCTGTTGTCAGGTGGGTGGACTTCGGAAGTCTCATAGTCCCATTCCAGCCCGTTTTCTGTGATTCCAGCTTCCGTTGTTGATTTACCCTGTTTTGCCCCTTATCCCTTATGTATAATTTCAAATTTCAGTGTTTTTATTGTGGGTTCTCTACTAAGTACAAATCCAGTTTGAAATCACATGTGGAGAACCAACTTTTAAAATTCAAATAAAAGTCATCTATCAAAATGTAGTCCGTATCGTTCCAAATTTTGAAATAAAAAAATTAGCCTGACTTTGAGGTATTGAACTCAAAACCTTCAGTTCCGGAGTTCGGTGTTTAAACCGTATGACCACTAAAGACCCTAACAACCTAAAGAACAACTCCTACCAAAATATCTAGTGGAAACCTACTGTTCCTCTTCCTCATATACAAAAAACAGTAACAAGTACCTAACTGTCTCAAGTCGTTCTACAAAAAGAACGGATTGCCAGCACTCCTAGCGTATTCTTCAGACAACAGCATAACCTTGTAGGAAGGATAGAGAATAACGCATTCAAGAAGGGATGCGCTACAGGGATATTTTTTGATATCGGGGGCGCCTTCGACAATCTCTCATGGGATGCAATAGACAAGGCGTTACTTGGCAGGCTCAAGAGCAGGTATTCTGAGCAGGAATAGGTATTCGGTTAGAACTGGTCGATTGGCACCCACTGCGGTAGATCTCGTTTTCCGGAGATGCTCATCAATTTCTCTTCAGCGATTGATCGCACTTACGAAATGTCTAATGATTGTGTGATTAGGCTTCAATTTGGTTATTACAATGGTTCAGCTTTACGAAATGAGCAAGATGAGGGTAAGTAATTATATTTATTGACATATTTATGATTGAAAACTAATAAACCAATGTCAATACATTTTTTATGCTTGATTCAACAAGAATTTATTACATAAGGGATTAGCTGTGTACCCACACTCATCTAATTCCTGCATTCACGTTAATTACACGGAACTCTAATGTTTCGAAAACCAAGTAGGTACTTGTTTCATCATAGAAATACCCAGGAAAAACCACGTGAATGAAACATGTAACTGTGCTCCATGGGGGAATATTGTGGAAGAAAGTGAATGACAACCTTTGGTACAATCGTTAACAGGTGGTCGTGTACAGGCCTACATACGAGTATAATGAGCGAGGTCAGGTATTGGGCGCCAAATACCAGCTGTTGGAAGTGAAACACTGATCACTGAGACCAGACCCAGTACAATAGCATCAAGTAATATGCAGTAGTAAATAGAGTAATAAGTCAGTATTGAAGTAAGACAAATCAAGTAGGAACACAACTGAGAAAATAACCTACTTATTAAAAATCTTATCTAAAATAAAAATTCTTTACCAGTACGGTTGGTTCATATCCCGAAAGATATGTTTTTGTACAGTTTTAATTGATTAGGAAAGTGGACTAATCGATTTTTCACCTGAATTTATCACGGTTTGCTAAATTGCTCAAAACCAAGATAGATATAACAATTTGGAATATTTTACACTCATTTTCAATCAGAATGAAAATTGGATCACTCAATTAGGCGCTAGATTTTCTGCTCGTACCTATAGATAGGACTCTAAAATGCTTTTTTCTCACAAATTTCAGCCTCCTCCGGGGATAAACATCCCTGTAAAATTTTGAATAAAACGTTCATGCAGAACTTGAAGGTTCTAAATCAAGCAGATCAGGCTGTGCGATGACACCTATGTGAGCGAGTGGTATTTGACAAATAACTAAGACTAGGAATACATACAGGAATCGGAATTAACCCAGACAGTGCAAGAAAAATAATTCCCCAACAATGATTCTTCACATCACGAGTTCACAAAAGTCACTCAGAGTAGGTATCTAACTATGTGTTTTTAATTCTGTCTATTTGCCCAACTAATTTAGTTAATGGTGTTTTCCTAAAGCAGTTTTAAAAAAATTGTTTTCCATTCATAATAAGATATTAGCAATACGTCCATCAATGTCTCGAAAAAGGAAAAAACTAAATTAGGGATTGCAAATGTGAAAAATAACATGCGAGTCTTATTAAGCGCTATATTCACCTGGATAAGTTTGACATCACAGAACTCTGGATCCCAATGTATGTGAGCCGTGCATACCAGGATAGCTTGCTCTGTTATTTGGGAGCAATCTCGTGGACCTGTACAGTTTATATCACCGGTACAATAATATACAAACATAATTTATTGAGGTCAAATTAAATAACTACAGTTTGTAAAGCAAGAGTTAAACCTGTAGAGGAAGCCCAACTTACTAGGTTTTCCAACCAAAGCAGGCCTTAAGACTACATTTCAATAATACCGAAACTTTGGAAGCTTAAGAATTCGATTCCTATATTTAATACCAAGCTGGTTTTTCAACCATTTTTAATTGGTTTCTGTAATTAGGTTTTACTGCATTTGATTCTCTCAGTTCTCTTGACATTGAGTCCAACAAAACAATTCAAGTTTTGTTATGAACTCAAATTTCAGGAACAAGAAAGTGACCACTTCTCGACAATTTTAAAATTGACTACTCCTCTCTTTTCACCATGGACATACCTCAAATATTATTAATAATGAAATACTAATTTTTTTCCTCCATCATTCTATTCCCATTCAGATGTAAATTGTTGAGAACAAAACTTCATTCGTGGTTCTAACTTGGTTAATTGTACCGTATTATTGTATTCAACAAAGTGAAAAATAATATATTTATTTGTTAAAAGGAAAATAACATTTTCAAAGTTATTCAAGTAACTTCAGGTTATGGACACAGATGCAACGTCACTGCGTGAATAACTGCGACTGTGAGTAACTGTTGTAATTCCCAAAAGGAAACAAAAACGTAAGACAACTTTCAAAAATATATAATAATGGCTACGAATCACAAAATAGAACTTCTTCGTAGTGATAACTGTGACACTTGGAAAATCCAAGCACAAGCATTGTGCGAACCAATGAGATTTAAGCGGACCAACCAGGAGGCGGCAGGAGACGGCCACCTCCCTAGAGCTAAGTTTTGGAAGTATGTTGACGGTACAGTCTTTTTCAAGACTTTTGAAACCAGCCAAAAACTCGATCATTTCGATGGAACGTCAGCCTTCTTACTTCCCCTTGCGGGGGAAGGAGGAAGGCGGCAAGACCGGGCCGAGTGACCAACTATCAGCGCAAGGCGCGACCCGCACGTCCGGAGTTCCTCAAATGCAGAACAAGCGCTCCGCGCGGCTGCGACACGGACTATCCACCCTTCCGGCCCGCGAAATCAGTTGACCTTGGCGGCTATAAGAACGGTTAGATCTACCAACGTGTCAAACTCCACTACACTTGGAAAATGCAAAATTGCTTACCTAAGTTTTGGAAGTATGTTGAACTTGAAACCAGCTAATTTCCCCAGCAGAACTAAAGCAAATAAAAACTAGTAAACATGCTAAAGATATTTGGGATACACTTAGAAATATATAATTATGAGAGTAAAGGCCCTGCTCGGAAAGCAACTCTCCTAAAATCGCAAGTGCTGCATCTGATGAAAGAAGGCGATAACAGAGTTCACCTTAATACCATCACCGATACGGTAGATAAATTAACTGATATAGATAATTAATGTTTTCCTTCATCATTCTATTCTTATGTTTTGCTCCATCATTCAACATTATATTACTGAATCTATTCTTTTCTTGATCGTGACTGATACACTTCCACTGATACCTACCTTGAACCCTCACAAAAGCTAACTTTTGATTTTTATTTTGAATATCTTTTAGAAAAAAGTTGGTTTCCGGTAAAATTGAGCGCCATTTGTTTCTGTACAGAAATGGTGCTATAATTCAAGATAGGCAGTAACAAACTGTCACACAGTCCAACTAAATCGGCAAGCTTTTTAAAATTTAATTTCAAGTATTTTCATTTACTTTATTCTTGCTGCAGCCCAATATTCGTAATTATACTATCCAGTATCCTTTGCTACTTTTACCATATATTTTGAAACAATCGAAAGATGTCTAACAGGTAAAATAACGTAGGGAGGTAAATTATATTCAAGTGTTTCTTTAATTTAATTCGAATTAATGCCAATTCGTCATTGTTAGCTACAGTTTTCTTTATTCGATCCATGAGACACATAGATAACGTCTTCAATTAGCCGAACACGAATTTTGGGATCGTACAATGACGCCAAATGTATAGCAATTTCACTAAAACCAAGTAAAATAGACACTGAACCTACCTAAGCATTACAATCCGAACCCCGACCTTTTATCCACTCCCAGTATTGGAATGAATGCATCAAAATTACCTGGAGAGTCAAATTTCAAGTGAAAAAGGGCACTAATAAGGTATCTGTTATACAAACCTCTGACATATTATCGATGCATCTTAACAAAACGCTAGGTAATTGATGACTGGACGTCTAAAACTGCTACAATACTGCCACATATATGAAGTGTGAGTAGGTACCAAGATACTACTGAAATTCACCCATCTAATATCTAACGAATAAAAGATTCGCTATCTACTGTTTCAAACTTTGGAACCCAGTACGGTGTGTAGATCACAACGACCCTTCATCCACTCAAGCAAATGAAAATGGTCTAAAAATAATAAACTAAAAAAGCACATAGGTAGTAGTTTTTTATTTAGTGGAAACATCCTGGGCCACATCGGAGCACTGCGGAATAATCAACATGGACACAAACTGTATTTCGATAGTTTTTATTGACGGATATGGTAAAAATATATATGTAATTAAAAAAATCATTACACAGCATCATGAGTTGGAAGGAGAGTTCAGAATAAAACAAGTAAGGTGAACACACCATACAGGATGGCACAGGGATATGCAATTAGTAGCCTCTGATCACTAGGCACGATGGACGTGAACTCTTTGCTTGCAGCGAGGGCAGACCACAAGATGGCCAGGATAGCTAAACCGACTCCAAGGGGGTTTATTAAAGACATGAAGACTCCAACAATGGAAAGGGCGACGACTGGTATGAGGCCATAGCCCATGATCGAGCCCACAGCCAAGAACGACGGCTTTTCCTGCTGGGACATAAGGCTAAGCAGAACGTACATAAAAATACAAGATGACACACCGATACCGTACACGTAAGAGAAATTGATTCGTCCGGCTGAGCAGAAGGTAGTGACGCCGAAGAGCAGGCAAAATATCAACGGGCCTCCCAAATCATGGTCCCCAACAGGTGGGTTCAAAGCGAAAGGATCTAAAACTGATTTGATCTTCTTGTATATCAAATCTGGGTATATTTCCAGCTCTTCCAAAAGGGGTGGTTCGTTATCAAAATCGTAACCTGTGGGTTGTAGTACGTCCACGCTAGACTGTTCGTAGTGCTGCGGTTGGTCGTAAAAGAACGACATTTTACTGCTCTGAGTATATTCTGCTTGGTTGTCAAATGATGATTGTTGAAAAGATAGTTGATCGGCATTTAGAACCATATCATTGTTTCCGTAAAATTGATACTGCTGTTGTGCACCTTGTTGAGAGTTGCCCCAGTCGGACCCTTCCTGTTCCCACATATTATCGTTGAATTGCCCCGACATTTTCCGCACGTGTTTCACTGTTTACGAGAACATTAACATAACGAATAATAGGTAATTCTAAGTCACTATTGTTCGCAAAATATCTCACTTTACATGAGTAAAAACAGGTTAATAATTTTGTTCAAAACTAATCAAGAAAGTTGACGTCAACAGCTGCAATGGCGATTAGATAAATCGATTCTAACCACTGATACCAACAAAACGATAGTTGGATTTGTCCAAGATTGATTTCTTCCGAAAGGCAAGAACGAGCATGGATACTTCACAAACCATGGACCACGCGAGCGGTCTGCCGCATGGAGCGCTGTGTACCCATAAGATTAGGGAAACAGCGCTTTAATTCAAAAATGCTTCACAGTAGGATTCCAACATAACCTCCCGTCTATAATATATCCCTACCTAACAAAGGTCACTTATTTATATTGGAAGATAGTTCCAATCAAAGAACTTCCAGCCACGCAGCATAACCATATGAGCGAATTTTCGTAAATTTCGCCTTAAACGATGTTGAAATGTTTCAGTTTGTGTGCGCAGAAACTTTAAATTATTGAATTAAGATAAAATACTTTGTAGAAATAATAATCTAGTATAAAACCTAATTTTAGAATACTAGGTATTAATTTAATTAACAATTTTTCAAGCACAATAAATTAATGAAACTAAGCAGCTACATTTTTCAGCACAATTTTTTTGCAATAGATCCCGAATGTTCTAGTGGGGCTGCGAACATGGGACAAGTTAGAGCGCAGCACGTAAACAAGGACCTAACTGATTTGCTCTCTTTTGTTGCCTATAAGGGCCGTCGCGACGGACTTTTTTTCTTACCGGTTATTTGTTTTGTTTGTGTGTTTTTTTTTATTACAATAACTTATTTGTTAATAATAAAATGATCATTTTTGACGAGTATTGATGAGATTGATGGTGCGGGGAACGAACTGCAGATCGAGAAGGGGTGACGAAAGGTATCACCAAGGGGAAAGTCATGTCAATCACCATGTTGTTCTTTAGGTTTTTCGCCCTCTACCGCTCCAAGCGGCGGACCTTGTTAGTCCGGAGCCCCATTGATAATGGGTTAGAAAAATGTTCTTGACAAAGCAACAAATTCTTCTATTTGTGGCTTCTTAGCCATTTTTAGTGTATTTTTAGGCAATTTTTTTGTAATTCGACCAATTTATCATTGCTCAAACAGTGCCGGCCAACGAAGTCACCCTTTACTCTGTAATGCTGGGTTTTTGGAGAAAGGAAGGATTTTTTATCTCAATCCTAAGGAGTGTAGGTACCTATCGTCTGGAGTGACAAATAAATACACACACAAATATAAAAGGAAAAGTATTAAGCTCCAGGAATTGTCTCAAAATGCCTCGATTCGATTTTATTGTTACATTTCAGAGCTATTGCAATAGCTTCATTAACTATATTGAAAAAATCGCTAAAACTTGTAGTTGTGGGGCTGCGTCTGTTTTCGGGACTAGAGACACAAATATTTATCTAAGATACATAATTATAATTATTAATAATTACTAACTATTGAAGCAATACATCTATTTAAAAATGTAAACAAAAACCGCTAAATAATAAATTCTTCAAATTCCAAAAAAAAAAAAAAAAAAAAATAATAATAAAAATTAATAATAATTAAAAAAGAAAGAAAAAGAAACAAAAAATCACTGTAAACGGCTAAAAATGATAAGTTTTTATTGTTTAAGCAGAATATTACTCGAAAGAAGTTCATCAACTTTGAACTAGTGCATTAAAAAACACAACCATTGTGCCGAAAAATCTTTAAATTGCAGATTATTAAGAACAAGTTTGTGTTTTTTTTTTTTTTTTTTTTTGGTTTGCCATTTCTTAGCACTCGGAGTCCTCAAGTTTCAAAACAATTCAACATGAATATAACGAGATAATTCACGAAAATTCGTTCATACGATCATGCTGCAGGAGTAGAACTTTTAAACATCATATAGGTTCCATCTAGTGTCACCATATATACCTACAGATGATTCTGAATTCAAGGTCATCTATAGAAAATATTATTTTAAATATTGAAAAAAATGTACGTTTTTCAAATTTATGAAGATTATCTCGTGATCAGATTGGGAAAAACCCATGTACTGAGGGAGCTCAAAACATGTTGATCCTCTGAGTTGTGGGGAACGTAAAGATAGGTATAATTAACATAATAATCAAATCAATGATACGCTCAACTCTTCAATCTAGGTAGATTTATTTCTTACTGTCTACTTAAATTCATAGAAACATAATTCCTAACTCATGTACCTACTAAGGTAACTCAGTAGGTAGGTGGGTATTTGGACTTACAATTTTCCCATGCAGCTTCCTTGGTTTTGAGCAGAGCTGCGAGCCCGATGTTGTCTTTGGGCATGACTCGGTTGAGCATGTCATCGGAGCCCTCGCTGTTCGCCATCGCCAGTTGGTTGAACTCTACCAAGTGCTCTTTGATGAGGGTGAATCTATTAAAGAGTAAAATTTAATGAGAAAACAAGGCGACGGTTATAATATTTTTTAATGTGGATAATAACGTAGGGAAAAAATAAGACACAGGAAAGCCAACTTTCATAAATTTTTCCACAGTACACAAAAATAGAAAAAAAAATTTGAAAAAATATAAAATTCAAGTATTTTCGGGGAGGTTCCTTACGATAGGAAGGTGTATAAACATTCGGGCTCGATATTCCCTCAGTGCACTAAGCTTTCTCATTTTTCAGACGAATTTGCTAACATTTTCAGAGACTGTGAGGGGTGCAGCTATTGATGATATTCCCCAATGATGGTAGTCACTATGCAAATAAAAACGTGAAGATTTTTTTAACTAGCAAAAGTAATTGACAAAATGCCTAAGAGAGTCCGCTCTAATATAATGCTATATAATATGATGTTATGATATCAATCATAATGATGGCAAAATCGTGCTCAAATCTCTCCTATTCACCGTAGGGCGTTGAAATTGATAGAAAGCCTCTCTGGGATAACAAGAGAAGAATGACCTTACAGGATTCATCTTGATCAGAGTGTGCTAAACGTCTGATTACAACGAAATTTGATCGGGAGCCCCTTTAGGACATCAAGGGACGAATGAAATGACGGGCTCCACCCAGAGCTTCAGCTGACCGATTCGAAAAATTGGTTCTGCTTACGTAAACTGCGTGAGAGTTTTTTGGTTTATCATTTTCAATAATGAACTTTTTTAATCGAAAGGAAAATGTGATGGTTCAAGTTGCAAGGTACATAATTTCCAAACATTGAAAAGGCAATTTTCAATTTTATACTGGGTAACTCTTAACGTACCGAAGCTAACTTTTAACTCATAACGAGGAGATCAAGGGAATTTGGTGAAATGGCCCTGAGGCGTAGTGGAGTCCTTGGTGCAGCCGATTGCTACCACGATTGTACTCAAATTGTATTCAAAACTGACATGGCTTTTATCAATGCCGCAGTGCAAAACCAGAGCCGCGAGGTTGGTTATTAAAACGCCAGCTTGGGTTTCGCTGTTCGTAATTCGATATACTCGTATACATGTGATGATCGTAGATATCACAAGTTTGCCCGCAAACCGGGCTAAAACCAGTCGTTACCACAGTATCTGAACAAGATTCAAGGTTGCAATTATAAATTAAAATGGAGATCTGCGTGAAATCAAAATTAGAAAAGGTAGAGAGTTTATTGAAACGGATTTATTCGGAACGTGAGCGTCAACTTATGAGGCTAATTTCTTTACCATTCAACGTTCAATGCTGAAATACCAAATTAAGGGAAATTCGGGTTATAATGACAAGGTAACGAGACAAAAGGGTACGGATACTACCAAATGAGTTCAAATGTGAGCCCTCGGATGCTCAGATCAGCAGAGCAGACGAGGGAGTCCTAGAATCATCTGAGGCTGAACTGGACCTTCATCCCAGCAGAGAGACAAGGCTTCAGAGAGTCTTGCACAATAGAGAGTTCCTAAAGCGATAGGGAGATAGACCTTATCGTGAAAAGAAAACACTATTGCGCATGTGCGGGGAGATGAGGCGCCTCATCTCCAATAAGAAAAATTTATTTAACCTAAACATAAGTCGCTTTATCCCGAACCAACCTATCTCATCTCTTCCTCCCTATCGCAAAGTAACCTTACACACCGATAACAGTGACATTCATTTCTTGTTGGTATTCATGATTCATGAAAGTAATATTCATTTTCTTGTTCATAAATTTTCCAATTCTGCCATTGCAAAACCTTTTGTGAATAAAAAAAGAACTAGGAAACTTAGAAATGCTGGAAACTGAACACACGGGATAGGCGGGAAAATCCCCAAGGTGGTTCAGCGTTACTTGAAGATAAATAGCGTCACTTTAAGATAAAACACTAATTCGACCCTCTTGGATTTATCAGGTTAGCATACGCTGTGGCTCACCCCAGTTGATAAAATCCCCAATCACCTTATCCCAATTGACTAATCGTTTAGGAACTCTCTAGTGTTTTCCGTTCATGATAAGGCGCCTCATCTCTATCTCCCTATCGCTTTAGGAACTCTCTAATAGCTGCCCCGTATTTATAACATGGTAGTATTAAATCAATTGAAAGGAATAACACCAATTTATACACCGCAGAATGTCTAGAATATGTGAGTACGGCTAATAGATAGGTACCACGTGTGCGCAGTGGCTACCATATTCATATAATTTTTCATTTAATATATTTAACGGGACAAACCCAATGGCACAATAAATACAGGCACAAACTCTGCCGATGCCCGATCCCTGATTTTCGAGTCAAATTTTGAAAACTCTGATTGAGTAACTATGGAGAAAAAAACGGAGGGCGGACGGACGGCTCTATTTATTTATTTATTTTTAATCAAGATTTCCAATTTGATTATTGGAATCTACGTATTGTGAAACGTAAACCAACAAATAATCAGATAGCCATCCACCACATTTAAAAAAGGAAATTTAACCTAATTGTAGGTACCTATGTTTTAGAATAATAAGGAAAAAGGAAACTATTATTACAGGTATAACTTAATCAAAATACAATGAATTAGGATGTTGAGGACAATGCAGTAAGCAATGATCTTAGAGACGCCAATGTGTGAAGATAAAAATTGAGAATTCAGGGGAGAAAATTCATTGAACGAGGGGAGACGGTGAAGAGGGTTCCACAGATAATTAATTTTATATACAATGAAATTTGTAGTGAATCATTTAGATAACGCCAACAATTTCTTAAATTTGAGTAGAATACTAAAGTAGAGTAATAAAATGATGCATGACAAAACGATTTTACATTTGCTCATGTGCAGTACCTATTGTTCTGTCGAGTATTCCAAAAAATTATAGGACAACAAAATTGCTCTAATTCGAGGCGCTCTTGGTCCCTCGAGGAAATCGTCAATTCGGAAAAACCGTATGGTATTTCAATCCTCTTATAAACAAAACAAAATGTTTGGGAGACAATGGGCAACTTTCGTTAGTTTGAATTTCTCATTTTTGATCAAAGGATCGGATTTTGCGCCTTTGAGAACCCTCAACTGCAAATTTTCAGTTCGAAACATGAAATGGCTTAGAGAAAAAGGTTTGACGTCAAAGGAGAAGGCGATGAAGTGCACGTTGACTTAACCAACTGGAAGATCAACCACATCCCTACTTTCTTCAACAATGTGGCTATTTCCTACGCGAATGAAGCCAAATATCTGGGCATGACGCTAGGCACTAAGCTCAGGTAGAAGCAACGTGTTTAAAAAAGAGGACTGAATTTGTGTGAAAGCTCAGAAGAATGTACTGGCCAGAGTTGTAAGATAATGATTACTTTTTCAATTACTTCTCTTAAATGCAATAAAATTAGTTCAGTGAGTATGATTAGGTATGCCTACAAGCAAAGACTGGGGTTTTAAGCAGGATTTTTCTTGTGATTCAAAAGTGTTTGTTGTGATGACTATTTCTAGTAGCACTAATATAATTTCGATTCCACCATCTCACGGATCACTGTTTGTTTTCAAACTGAAAGAACACCTGTAGAACTATATCTGCATGATTAGGGACAGATCCTGACCGAAACGTCGCACTAAATAAAAAAATATCCACACCCAGACTAGTTTTGGTCATTCACCAAACCCATCAACCAACGTTTATATATATATATATATATATATATAAAATTACGCATGCGTATTATACTATATATCACCACCTCTGTTTATTTCTTTTATAACCCCATTTAATGTTACTTTAGGATAATATTTCTTTTGGATCTTTGTATACTGGGCTTTGCTGATTTGATTGAATAAATACTTCCAACTAATAACTAAGTAAAACTAATTTATTAAAACGTACTTGGCAGTCCTGAAGAAAATTGCGCACCCGTCTACGTATTTCCTCTCTGATTCGGACATCGTCTTCGCTCTGGATTTTGGCGAGAAAATCCCATCGTAACCATCTCTTTTGAGCTCCGGAAGGAAAAATTTATAAAACTGGTCTGTCTCCACCTCCTGCAGCGAATGAATTAATTCGTTTGTTAAAGGTTTACATCATCAATGTTACTGAGTATTTGTTGCTCTTACTTAATTCAATGGATAAACTTAAAAATAAAAGATAAGATACAAAATCAAAATAAAAACCGTTATATTTAAAATACCTACTTTAAAACAAGTAGATATTTACATTCTTATCTGTTTATAAACTATTAGATAATTTTAAAAAATCTAGGCGTAGTAGCATGCATTGATAAAATTCATTTAAATAAGTTAATATTTGCAAATTTTCGTAAATTATTGCTATTGAAAATGACCCAAAATGTTTAAAATACAATTTTTCCTAATTTTCGTCATGAAAATCCGATTTGAAACATTCTGAAAAGAATCCTGGATTTTAATGCTTTTTCATATACAATATATTTATGATCCTGGAATGACATGACGACGACGACCACTCGACCTGACGATAACTCTTCTCACAATTATGATAAAAATTCTATTCTTGAGCCGAAACAATCAAACATTCCAGAAGAAAGGATGATTTCGTTGGACAGCACATACTGAGTACAGTAAATTGCCCGAAGTTATAAAAATGTGCTGGAAAATCACTAAAACTAGCAAAAACGGCTAAACTGGAAATCACACTCAACTATGCTGGAAATTACATTCGACTTTGATTTCAATACATTAAAAAATCAAGAAAAAATCCAACAATTTGTAAAGCTGAACATTCCTTGGACAATATTTCTTTTTTTTTTTTTTTTTTTTTTCCTTACATTTTATTGTAGACACTTACTTTGCAAAAAAAGTGCTAAAATCCATTACAAATCAACATAAAAGGAAAGGAAAGGAAGGAGAAATAATGTTCAATTGTGTTCACATTTGAGCAATTTCAGTATAAAGAAACCGTAAAAAACTCATACTAAATAAAATTTGGTAATTCGAAAAAGATTTGGGATTTTCAGCTTTTTTTTGTTGCAGTTTTTATAGATTTTTCAGCAAAAATTAATGAAATTCAAGTAAAATTTTTCAGCATAATTTTGTGCAAACATTTTTTAATGTCGTAGTTAATAGTTGATAATTTCGATTCGGCTGAAACCCTGATTAAAATATAAATTTAACGATTTTAAGCCGTTTTGTCCCATTTCTAAAGATTTTTAAGCTTTTTTTTTTTTTTAATACGAGCACTTTATTGTGCTCAAAAAATACTCGTCCTTTCATTTGGATAGCTCAAGTTTTGGTACAAGAACGGAATTTTTATCTCAATACTAACAAGAGTTATCGTTTGGTACATATGCATGAAAATGATGAAAAAACGTTAAACACCAGGAATCGTTTCTGAGTGCCTCGAACCTGATTTCCATGCTAATTTTCATTTACAAATTTTTGAGCCATTGCAATATCTTCATTTTCCACTAAAATTTGCTTAAAGTGAGATAATCTCTGTTTTATTTAAGCTACTCATTATAAATTGGATATTAAGTTTGGATGGTGGTCCACAAACCACTCGATATTATTTACTTTATAAATGTACGATACATGAACATTTTTTGCATTTATAAAAGTAAAAAATAACACTATAAAAAATAAATAAAAACCCATGTCTGAGCCTATCGTACCAAACTATTGCGCTGTTAACAGGTTGAGGTTGGTTACATTGTAAATTCGTAGACATTTCAATAGTACGTAGCAGTACCACTTAAAACACAAAACCTTCTTATTGAATGCATACCAATAAATAAGTGAATTTAACAACTTTTTGCTTGGATTCTTCAAGATTCCCTCAATTACGGTTACTGACTCGATGATTTCGTTATGCAATAGGGACGTAGCAGATACGCTACGCGTATCTACTGTGTACAGATGAGACTCTTTTTAACCATCCTCGATCCGAAGAAAAGAATTCTGTCCCCTGAAAAAAACCCTGTTGTAACGAAAAAAATTATCTCGACCTAAAGAATTTTTCAAGGGAAATCGAGATGGCCGGAAAGCAAGTTGGAGTGTGACCTATGAGATTCTAGTCAGATCAGTACACCACAGTCTGGCCCTAATATCCGGCCGATCGAGTAATGTGCCCCATAAATCAACTTCAACGTCTGTTGTGTATTGACCTGTGAATGCAGGTTGATTAAACACAGTTCAGTACACATACGATTATATTTGTTTCATCACTACGGAGGGAAGGGAAGATCGGGTCTCCTCCAAAACTAAAACCCAGTTTCTTTCTGTTTCACAATTTTTTGAACAATTCTGTGTTCGTTGGTCTATGACAGTGGTTCCCAACCTGGGGTATGCGTACCCAAAAAATAATCCGTAATGGCGGATATAATAAAAATAATTCATTGTTTAGTGGTGAGTAGATTCAACGTCACGTCGCACACAGTTTTTCGATCCTGGGGGCTTTGGTGGAAAAAAAAGTACGAAACCAAGAAAATCGACAATAATGCAAATTGCGGTTCTATTGCCCTATATAATAGCGGAATCTAATAGAAATAATTATGAGGCCTAATCGTTCCTTTGATGAAGTTTGTAACAACGATAGGTGATGAAGAGAGTATTTACTCTTTCAAATGGGAGAGGCGATTAACCTGCTACACCCAGAGGATATATGTAAGATAAGAGCCCAGAAAATATCCCCTTAGATGTAACATTTGCGAGAATCGAGAAGGGGGAACTACTCCCTATCCATCACAAGTTATCTAAAAATAATAAGGAATACTCAATATCAAGTTAAATTAATAAACTAGGAAGGTATAAATTACCGTTTTTTAATCGGCTTTCGTGTTTCAAGGGCATTATAAAATAAAATCTCACTGCTTCAAATTAAGCATATTGTTTCCACAAATTGGAGAAAATCAATCTTTGCAGAGGTTTGCGGAATGAACGGGTTAAAAATTCAAATTCAGCATTAAATTCTGTAAAGAATGCTTACAGTTTCGAGACTTGACGAACTGGTACTCATACTTTTTTAAACTATCAACTTTATACCATTGGTTTTCAACATCCAATGTCTGTTAAGAAGAGATAGCAATTAAAAACTATTATTAAAAATTTGAGAATATCATTCGTTAAAACTTTCAGGAGAATCATGCCGATCCAAGCTAAGATGATCAGAAGAAAAGAAGAATTAAATATTATATTTCTGGGGAATAATGTCCTCAGAGGTTACGAACAGTAGTCGTCTATTTGGTGCGTTCAAATCTGGGCAACACTGAAGTAGTGGTCGGTTGGATCGTGTTCTTTGTTAGACATTTTGAATGTATTAGCTTGTTAGTTTTACACCAATACAGTGTGATAGTCACGGATAACAAGTTGAAAACTGCAAGAGTGAAGAAGGACTACCATCTCACTACTATAGCAGTCAGTCTACAGTGTCCACTTGCTTTGGTCAGTAGAGTCGTGTTCTTCGTTAGACATTGCTGCTGTATCAGTTTGAGATAGTTTTACACCAATACAGTGTGGTAGACATGGATAACTAGTTGAAGACAGCAAGAGTGAAGAAGGACTGCTCTGCAGCAGTATACATATATCTAATGACCAACCAAATACTTCCTAGGAAAAGACACTTCCTCTATTTTTATTATGACACTATTCTATATGCATCCCATTCTGATACTTCTATATGTATATTCTAATACCACTTTAAAATTTACATTATAATATTTATATATGTTCTACATTCGATGTCCTCAATTAAAAATTCGGTGTTCAGCAGAAACTATCGTGTTACTATCTTACTTTCTAAGCTAAATTTCCAATCATAGACGTCGACCTGTTGTTCCAATACTATAATAAATGTGTATTACACCCTCTCTAATACTATTAGTACTATAAAAAAAAAAAAAAAAAAAAATTATAAAAAATTGGTGATTAGAAATTTGGAGGTAATATGTCTGTAATATTTGGTTTAAGGGGTACCGCTGGTCTATGATACCCTTTTTCGGGCAAACCAATAACATTTTCAATTCGATTTTGAAAAAGGTGCAACGGTTATACTTAATTTTAGAAATCCAATAAACTAATGGATCGAATACTTAATGTTTTTCCGCAATTAACCTGTTTACCACTAAAATAAGATTCGAACGGGGAACATAATTAGAAATTTACCTGGAGGCTGATGATGTCGGCAGTGTAGTGTCGAATCTCGGCCAGAATAGCTTTTTTCCGGTATTCCCAAGCGAGAGCCCAAGTCGGGCAGTAGCCGTACATTTGCCGCGTGGCGTACTTGTCGCAGAGAACGTTGTAACACATCACCGTCATTAAACCTGATAGAAACATATCACAAAACGAGGATAACATGATTTGAAATGACGGGAAAAAAGCGGTTTAACTGAAAGGGTACACATAAATATGTAAAACATTTTTTTTTTAAAGTCGAATTGTTCAGTTATGCAAGATCAATCACACTTCAATAGGTGCCTTCATATTCATCACTCATATTCATAAACCTTCTTATTCCACAACGAACAAAGATTTATTTGTAACCGAGTATACTCGAAAAAAATGTATTCTTTTAATAGCCCATTATTAAGAACCTAAAGCGTATAATACTGTCCGAGGTGGATTTCGTTTTGAGTATTGCTGAAGAATTGGTTAAAGAGAATATTACCTATTTGATAATTTTTCTAGTTTTGGTTCTTTTTAGTTCTGCTATTATTCATGATTTTCTTTCCCTCTCCAGACATGTATTTCTTCATTTTTTTTAAAGTAGCATTAAGGGTGTACCCTTTTAATAAATAAAAACATAATAAATAATTAATACAAGATACCCATCTGATGTCATTGATGGTACTGGAGAAAAATGAGGATGATATTAGTTAATTATATAGGTACTTAATTTTATTTGAAAACGTATTATTCACGTATTCACCTAGTTTTATTTTAAAAAGGGTTCTAGGGTTTAGTTAATTGAATGGGTGTCCGGAAGAAGGGCCGATGTCACAATATCTAAATTTTACAGGAACGCTAAAACACCAGGATAGGTACTACCAATGACCACTAATAAAAGTCTTCTGGAGAGACATAGGTCCGATGATTTCTTGAGATTAAAATGGTTAAATTCATTAAATATAAATAAATGATTCTCGACTAAGTTATAATTTGTATGTTTTTAGTAAACTGGTCATTCTGAGACGGCCCAAAAATATTTGACACCTCGACAGGGTTTGAACTTTGGTAACTGCCCTACAACCAGATGAGCAACGAGAACGATTTCATCAAAATTCTTTGACTGCGGAAGTTTTCCTTGAACGTTACATTTCCCCAGAGTCAAATACCAGCCATCTCGGCTGGTGTGGGGTCTGAAGTGAAACTGCAGGCCGCTGGCATGGCTGATGCTCGCTGGAAAAAGTCCAGCAGTCGAGCGAGGTCATTGTCACGGTGTGTGTTTTGAATCAAGTGAGTGAGGCATTGAAACGTCAGGGAATATTTACAGTCTTGGCTAAAGAGGGATCATTTGATTGTTTCGTATTATTTCGGGTTTCACTGACGTGCGCCAACTATAAAGGCCCAAAAATGTTTGATACCTCGACAGAGTTCGAACTAGTGTCCTTCATTACAAAGGAGAAGTTACTCTTTAGTAGCAACGCTCCAACCAGCGCGTAGTGGGTCACATTGCATTACTATCACGAAAAAGTCAATTTTCGAAAGTCCAATAAAAACGGTTTTAATGATTGTTTTCGAAAGAGATGTTGTTAGGGACCTTGACCCTATGAGAAAAGGCGCCCCAGTTAACACAAAGTGGCGAGAAGCGACATGAACTGACGATATCACAGTTTTCTCTCATTTTCCCCTTCATAATGCGTTTGAGTGTCGAGACGAGTAGATGCAATCATGAAAACTCTTCGATATGGCAGACTCATTCCAAGGTGAGTTATTACTTCTGTATAAAAAAAAAGAATTATTCATAATTTTTTCAACTTTTTAATTACAACGAACGTGAAAAATCGAAGATATTACGTTTTAAAAAGGTATAATTAATAATACACGATATTTGCACAAGTCAAAGACTTGTTGTATACGAGTTATAATAAAGATCTCTAAAAGAAAATCTTCGCCAAGACCCCGTGAATAAAAACAGCCACCAATTAAAAGAGATTGAAATTTGATTTTATCATATTGTAGTTTTTGTCGTATACGTTTCGAAATCGTATCTCAGTTCCTAATAACTTTTATGAAATATACACATTTCTTATTATATTCAGTCATAATTATTGATCCGTCTCCACAAAGGAAACGAGGGGAACTTTTTCAGCTGCGTCACTTTATCTTACCACCATGAAAATTCGCCCAGTTAATTCGCCTACCTAATCTTGAGTTTATCATTGAAAATTCAACGACTTGAGGACAGTTCCATTCGAGTGAGCACTCGAAAATACTCCAGGAATGGTTACAAACCCGGATTTAGCGGGTAGGTTGAGTTTTTCCTTGCTAATAATGCAATCTGGTCCACTGTGCAGCGGCTGATTTAATCAAACTCTCGACTGCGGAAGTTTTCCTTGAACGTGAAAATTCAGTCAACTTTAAACCAAAGTCATTTGGCTATTCATGACTTACAACAAACTCATATTAAGTGGCCATAGCAGAGATTCCATGGTGAACTAATTCTTCATATCCTGTTTATGAGAAAATGTGAATATGTAAAGAGGAGAAAGTTTAAGCTGGCGAAACGCCAGATCATTTAAGACCAAAGCATTAACGAGGAAGGATTTGATAGGAAATTTCTCGTGATATTGAAGAACCTGTACAACTTCCAGACAGGTTTGAATTTCTAATAATCCACGCCGTCTTGAAGTTGATTAACAGAAAATGTTCACTAAGTTTCAGTAATTCTGGATAGATATATTAACAAAGCCTAATAAAACTTTCCACTAGTGTTGGCAGATATTAATTCTAAAAATAACGAACTCAATACACCCCAATAATGAATTGGATATCACAAGATTGCTTATATAAATCAAACAAGTGAATAAAAGTAATAAAACTGATTAAATTAACAACGGCACGATTGTTGAAAATTATTCACACACAGATTTTGATAAATCAATGTGGTAGAAATATAGTTACACAAACAATACCTAATAAACTCACAAACGTGTCTTTACAATACGTGGGAATGTTACAATGATCACTCCCTTTGGGTCAATTGCGCTTGAAACTATCAATACGTTAACCGAAAAAGGATATCATGCAAAAGAAGAATGAATACTCCAAGCAAATAAGTAGATTATTGATCTATCTTATATTATTTGTAGGGCAAAAGGCCAATAGCCCTTGCGGTGCTTTCTGATGACACGCAGGAACGCTCCCCCAAAACAGCAAACAATAGCAGTGGGTAATAAGCGTAAGTAGAGTAACTCATGTCTCACAATAGACCAATAGTGGTCTCCGTGACCAGGGGCTCATACCCCCCCCCCCCCCCCCCCAACTCATGTATTTTATTTTTGAGATTCATATCACTAGTTCCACTTATTTCGCAGTATTATGTCATTTTAAAACTACGATATGTCATTTTATTCTTAAAGGTTTAGCAATCCTACTCAGTCCTAATAAGTTCAAAACATAAAGACCTGGAAAAATGTAGGAAGACTCGAAAACCGTTTCTACACAAGCCGAGATTTATTTTAATAGTACTCAACAAAATTTATACATTTACTCCCAATTTACAAAGTTACTTTTACATTTACTATGTTCCAATGGAATATTTACACAAATAAGCATTTACAAATTAATGAAAATCAGTAAAATATATAACCGTATACGGGTGGTCATCAGTTAAATTGGTCTTTTTCTCAGTCAACCTTTATTAAAAGACCTCTTTACGTCTGCAGAGGTGCCGGGGCATATTTCATTGGAGGAACATCCATTAGCGTCCATCCTTCGGGGAATGCACCCTCTTCTCCTCCTCCCAGCCTCGCTGCATTGCCAACCCACTCTGGGTTCCTCTGAAGTACAGCTCCTAGCTCGGCCTGTGCCTTCTTCCCCAACTGTCCAGCCCACTACTCCTCACGGAAATCGTCTAAGGGTGGGTTCACATTCATCCGGAATTGCGGGAATGCGGCAATGCGTTTGCGGTTGGTGGAGGGAAGTGCGGAATTGAGGCAGGCCGTTCACAACCATCCGGTTGTATTATTATTGTGTCTTCTATTACCATTGCATTCCCCAAACAGACCTGTTTCCTCCCGAATTTTCTCCTACCGGTCATTTCACGGACATCAAAGCTCCATAAACGACGTTGAATAATAAACTCATAAATCATGAGGGCATACACAAGAAATTTTTATGTATGTACATAATAAGTATGGATCTAATGTATGCACCTACCTACATTAACTGCAAAGGCGACAAAGTTTTGAAATGAGACTGTTGGGTAATTATTCGGTCCTTTCATCAACTACTTATCCCAAGATAACATTATAGGTACTTCTACCCGAAAAAATGTGTAGGTTGGCGCATTTCAAATCATTTAAATGCATTGATGATTACATACTTAACGTAGCCATTTCTTAAGGACAAGTAGGCGTATTTCTATACTTCCTCTTCGTTTTGCAAAAGTGATATCTATTCTCAAATACCTACTCATTCGACAAGCAGTAAATTGCTAATCTATAATCAAAACATTTCTCAAAACACAAATGCAATAGGATCATCAGGAAGGTAGGTTGAGATCGCAAAATCGATACCTCCACCAAGGTATTTTTAACCCGACTCGGCCTCATATGCATAAAACCGAGTTCGATTTGAGTGTTTTATCAATTTATTGATGTTATTCTTATACACAAGCTCTACAGAAATATATTTTCTATAAATGAAATCCAAATTCGGGGATCATAAAAATACGGACTCGCACTCGACTACAGTCATAAAACAAGATAACACAACAACAACTCCGACGGATGATGAAATTGCGACAGTCCGTAAAATATCTAATTTTTCAGATGTGGACAGCTCGTTTCAAGAGTGCTTGTCCGGCAAGATTCGCCCCACTCTTCCAACTGCCGCTAGCCAATCAGAAGGCCGAACGCATTGCCGGATTGCCGCTTTTCCGCAATTCCGGATGTGAACCCACCTTCTACTGCGTCCACGGCAAGCATGAACTGCTGCTGGAGTAAGTCGATCTAACCCGGCAGAGTCCCAAAGTTGCTTTTAACATAGTGTAGATGGATCTCTAATTCAGGAGCCCCTTACGGTTCCAAGCGTACCTACTAAGTAGCGTTTGCCCCGGATGGGGTAGTTTAGTAAAGGTGAATTTAG
Organism: Adelphocoris suturalis; assembly: GCA_030762985.1. Taxonomy (NCBI): domain Eukaryota; kingdom Metazoa; phylum Arthropoda; class Insecta; order Hemiptera; family Miridae; genus Adelphocoris; species Adelphocoris suturalis. Next base: position 24,766,147 of record CM061046.1, read on the forward strand.
GGGAGGATATATGACATGAGGACTCAACTGTAAAAAACTGCTGGGGTTGATGAACTTTCGAGAGCAAAAATAAGTAAAAAACGACAAGGGGGAGCCTTTGGGTTAATAAATTAAAGCGCGGAAGGAAAGAAAAATTTGAAAATATCTTATATAAGCCATTTCTACGGTATTTTGGAGATTTATACCGTTTTAACAAGAAAAGACCGATTTATGTCATTTTAGTAGGTCAAATATCATTTATATCATTTACTCACTTCTGGTAATAAGGGATGCGAGTTTGTGTTTTTCATATTTTCCTGCGAACAGCTTAGCATTTCTCACCTGATTCCCCACAGTCCAAGATCTCTATAACCATACCCCTACTCCTCTGCAGTTTTATGCAGTCATCTACTCTACATGAAGCTATTCAGAAAGACTGTAACCTTATTGGAGGGAATGGACAACTGCGAGCAGCATAACATCGGGAAGTGGTGTGGCGAAGAAAATCTGCAATGTACTTAATATTTCAACCATAAACCATTTTCACTCAGAAAACTGTCGAAAACCCCAAAAAAAATCAGATAAACATCATTTCAGGATTCAGTTGAGCAAAGGAACACTAGTTGGTCGCACTCGATTTATCTACATACCTATAAATGCACGGCATAATGCCTCATTATTTAAGAGTTCGTCCGTTTATAAACAATAGGTAAGTTTAAAAATGATTAAGGTTTACAATAAACTGGACCATAAAACCAACCACTACGCTGTCATTAAACAAATTCCTGATTCAATCTGGAGAGCGAATCTGGATACAAATGTCAGATTACATAATCTGAAATATTATGAACATAATTAGTTTTGCACTGAGACCTCTACATACTAACGATATTAGTTATTATAGTAACGTATTACACAGGTCAATAAACCAGGCTCGATATTTTTAGAAACCATCGAATTACGAGTACTTGTTATCTTGAAACGGTCAACACGAGTGCACCGAAAAAATACATCAATATGATAAGAATTGACCACATCAACTATTCTATAAATAAATATCACTTATGTAAGAATATTTTAAATTCACTTACACGACGGCTTGTTGGTGGACGGTCTAGCTAACGGTATCCAAGGTCGCTCCGGTGGTTGAGGTGTTCGTACTGTAAAAAAATAAAAATAAAATTTGAACTGAGAAATTAAAAACTCTGCAAATTATCAACAAAGGTTTCTTGTACACGTATTAGAAAGGCCTTCTACGCAGAACAGTTGTCTTTAACAACTAAAACGAAGTCCATTATACATTACCTAGTATAGAGACCTACCAAAGAGAAATTAAATTAAATAAAACCAACGAAACAAACGCGCTCCGTTCATTAAGCGTAACTTCAACACTTCAACAGTTTCCATTCGATTTCAATGACATTTTCCGGGGATTAGCGGGTCAGGCTGAAGAGGGTCACCTATCAATTTCATCTCACCTAAGTTGATACGCATGCGCAAACACAAAATCCATCAAGCGTCATTTTCATGAATATTTGTTTGATCTCGCTCAATTCGGAAGGTAGTTGGGAAATGACGATTTAATTACCTCACATGAGTTTTATCACGATCATATCAATAGAGAGTGTGTGGCACAAAACCTACTACGCATCTGCAAACGCATCCGTATTCCTTGTATGGAAACGTAGCGCACCATAATAGAGAGTTCCTAGTAGATCTGTAGAACACAATACGTCGTGCGGTATTGACAATCCGGCGCCGTTACTCTGACGCAATGAGTTACGGTGACGCATCCTTCCGTGCAGATACGTTAACGGATCGCAATCCGGAAAAAACGTAATCGTCTGAAATAACCTCCTTCCATGGACTCAAATAACCTCCTAGGGATAATTTCCTCCTTCCATGGATTTAGCGTTACAACTAGATCCGTTAAGGACTTGACGTGACTTTAACTTGCGGTAAAGTTTCTCGTTACCGCACGCCGTATTGAGACCGACGGATCTCTAGGAACTGTCTAGTGACGCTGCGACGTATCTTGTTGCGTCCCACACACAGAACACAGAAAAACAGAAGCGGTATCCGCCGTTAAGAAAGGATGCCAACTTCACCCACTCCACGACATCTAGCTCCAGATCCGTGTATCTCGAAATCACCCACCGTTCACGGATTTCTTGTAGTATTTCTTTCGTTGTTGCCTTACGATTTTGTTGCTATCGGCGTTAATTTAGTGAGCAGTTGACTACCTGTAAGTGTGAGTGTGGTAATAATTTTATAAAATACCTTGCTGTTTTGATTTGGGATGTGAAACGAGCAAGACAATAAATCATCTGGTTTCCAAGGTATTTTTTTAAACCCACTTCTCCGACGATCGTTTTACCTCAAACATGCTTTAAGAGCCTATTTAAATCCATGATAAATCTGTATTGTATAAAGGTTGTTTCAAAAATTCGGTAAGCAAGTAATATATAGAAATACATTTTAAAGATACACACAATAGGACTATTGCAATAGATCAAACCTTAGCTAGACGATTTGATTTCTTCCATCATGTAAGTAAATTCCTTCTTTTATTTTATATATTTTTTCAAATTTACGTACAATCTTATGCATGACATTTTTATGGTTCTAATTTATGGTCGACGAAATTGTTCGTAGAACAAAATATAATTGTGATTATTGTTCTACATTTTCGCATTATCTAATGATGTTGTAAGGTGTTTCGTTTAGGATTTTTGTAATCAACAATATTTCATTTAATACGATTTTTTTTTAAATAAGAGGATGGTAGCCATTTAATTTAAGCATACAATCAAGTGATTAAACTTAGATATAAATAACTTTCCGCTAATAAATTAATTTTGGAATTTCATTGAGTAAACAAAAAGTGTTATTAAAATATTGATGATCCGGAAATTTCTGACATCAAAATCCGTTTTGGAGAGTTCTAAAACGAACCCTGAATTGTTAAACGTTCATTTATACATTCCAGACAAGTCCGCGACGCCCGAGGCAGTCGGTCGAAAAACCCCAACCTGCAATGATTGTTTACTTTACTTTACTTACTTTTTTTTACATCCCAGACAATATCTGATTGTCTAATTGAGATAAAAAATTGGTAACTAATTCATGTATCACAGGGACGTCCTAATCTATGTCTTGTTTGTACAAACACCATGGAATATGAACAGATTTCACAATGTGAAAGCGAACAAGAAAACATTCGTGGGAATAGGTTGAAAAAGCCATGATTCATCCGTACCCCCCCCCTCCCACCATCGATCTGAAATTTGAATTCACTGACAATAATTTGGGTGAGACCAAATACTTCGAGCAAAATTGCGAAAAAATCGAACAAAATAGGATCAACAAAATCGGATAAGATTCCATTCCTCTATTGACGAAACCTTTACTTCGAAGGGACTCCCAAAAAGTTCGGAGGATTGCACATTTAAAGAATGAAAAAGTGCTACAAACTACCAAAACTTCCTGCAATTATTAACACTAGTTGATTGCAGATTTTAGTTGGAAGAAAAGCTGTTTACTTTTTCCAAATTTTTCTACATAGGTACATTGCCGATATTTTATTATTAAAAGGACATTATGCTATTGTAACCGTTGCAAAATAGTCATCATTAATCCTTAATGTCCAGAATTCACCTTGATTAATCGGTTGTGGAAATTAATGATGTAAACTGCGGGGAAATAGGTATAATGTAGATATGTAGAATGAACGGGCTTAGCGGTTACAATACAAGAGGATGGGTGCCGTGGATACTATAAAACGGCCAGCGAGTTGGCATCACTCGATCAACGGGCGGTTGAGGTGGACGCCGCTTCTACTCTTTTCTGTGTTCTGTGGTGTTTTCTGTTCTCAGGCCTGCAATACGTTCTGCTGATGATCTGACAGCCAACGGAACGGCTTTATAACCTTCACTTCTTGAAACCTCGTGTAAGCCAAGCAAAAATTTGAAGGCTATTGAGTGTTGTTTTTCTTTTCGTTTTCATTTGGCCACATTCCTTGTAGACTCTAATCTCCACCGGTCGAGATTGTTTTCGGGTTGCGAGGTCAACTATTTGTTTTGTACACCGTTTTTGTGCTTTAACTACTCAAATTTTGTAATATTATGAGTCTAATTTATTGGAGACGTGCAATAGTGAAAAGTCCATTAGAGAGTTCCTAGTAGATCCGTCGGTCCCAATACGTCGTGCGGTAACGAGGAGGGTTAGGGCGAGCTAACTGGATGGTAACCACAGGCGAGAAAAAATTACTGCACCTTAAAGTCACGTCAAATCCTTTACGGATCTAGTTGTAACGCTAAATACATGGAAGGTGGAAATTATCTCTAGGAGGTACACTACAATCTCTATTATTATCTGGCTTATCAATGAAAGGTTACAAATATGTAAAAGCCTTTCAGAATAACCTTTTTTCGACTTTCAGAATAAACAAAATTTGGGACTCAATGGCCCGAGATTCAATGGTTTCAAGTGTTTTGATGACGGATAGAAAATTAATTAAGTAAGTACCTAACGAAAATAATGATTCATTTATCTGAATAAGTTATCGTTTTTCAGAAGATTCAGGTCGAGGACCCCCCTCCCCATGTTTCTCGTTCCAAATGAATTCGGTTCACGGAATTTATGTATTTCTTTGTTCCTCCCTCTTCATGCACTGCATTATCATCGCTGATGATTTAGTTTTAAACATTCGGTAAACATTTCGCCTCACAAACAGCCGAGTAGCCTCAAACAATCGCGAATTGAAAGTAGACGAGGGCCCTCACGGAACAGCCAAAATCACTGTTGCTGTGATTAATACATCAATGTACAATACATGGCAATACAATTATCATTACCTATTTTATCCAATTGTACAATTAGTTCGTCCAATGAGATGATGGTTAACACGAATGTTGGCGTTACTTCTAGATCGAGGAGAGATGCGTTAGACGTAATGCTAATGCGTTGGCGTTACAGCGAAAACGCATCCCTAACAAATTAAGGGATACGTTCTAGACGATAAGTTTTTCCGATTTGTCACTAAAACTCTCAAGGAATAACCGAGTAGTGCTCTTGTTGTCATAAAAATGCAAATGAACGTGATAATGGTTATAATAGGGTTTCACTTAAATGAAAACCGCAAAAAATATAAATAGGTACCTATATGAACCTGTACCTACTTGCATGTGCATAGATGAAACTTTGCGATAAATCCGTATTCTAGGCTCAATATCGTTTAGAAAAGCCGAAACGTTTTGATGGACGATTCATTAACGAAATTAGGAACTTTTAAAAGCTGAATTCAATGTTTTTCAAACCTAAAGTAGAAGTTGTTCAATCAGCATCACAGGAAATTAGACTAAATAACAGCACTGAAACCTATCCTAACGCTCTCCTTTTTTGAACATCGGGAAATCACCTTTCGATTCTCAGTCGTGTTGATGTTATTTCCTTCGTTTAGCTTTAACCATTCAGTTCAAACTCAGTACTACATACTGTGGGGAAAATTAGTCAAACATGGATCGAGTAGTTTCGGAGAGAACTTCCAACAACGGACGGCCGAATTTTTAAAATCCGATGGTGTAATCTAAGAATCTTGAATCGAAAATCAACAAATTTCGAGGAGGGAGTGAAAGGGAAGAGAGAGCGAGAGAGAGAAAGATAAGGGCGTTGAAATTTTACTTGGTGGTTATCGAAAATAATAAACCAAAAATACCCATTATTCAATAGTAATAAAGGAATAAAAAGAGATTTTCTGACGGGTAAGGTAACATGAAAATTTTTCCACTTCGGGTAGTTTAATCGAATTAATGATAGGACGGAGGAAGAAACGACGCAATTTAGAGATAGAATGGCCGGAAAGCAATAACAATGAAATAACAACGAAAGCAGGCGATCTTCCTTGCAAGCCGGGGCCAGTGAATCCCGCAGGCTTGATTTGACGAGATCCATTATTTATGGAGGGAAGGCGTTAACACGGATAGTAAACAAGGTTTGATTAAACTCGGCGTTGAAATAACATTCCTGCTCGAAGGCAGGGCAGTGCCACCTCGGGCCTACCCCCCGGCTTTGACGTGAGCATTTACATCGGCTTCATTCCACTCATCATCCCCCGACCTTCGGTGTTGTTCATTATGAAATTTGAATTTTGCATTTGGAGGATGATTTAGCTGAGGGGGTTCAACAGGGGTGGAGGATTATGGTGGAAGTCCGTGTTATTGAGAATAATGGGGATGTGCTCAATCCAAACATACGCCGCACAGTAGGACGAATGACCGATGTGATGGTCAAAGAGTTTTGATTGAGTTTTGATTTTGATTTGACTTTTTAGCGTATTTTACTATTTTCATTAACAAAAGGAAAAATGAGCTATTTTGTTCACTTCGTCCATTGATGTATGTATGAATGTATGTTTGTCCTCTTAAAATTGTTTTAAATGCCACTTCCCGACGTCAGACTTGGTATGGCTGTAATCCGTAGCATAGCGAGGATAAAGATGTATCAGGGGCTGCTGAAACATGAGAGGTCATTGAACAGCGGAGTGAACTCTAAAGCTATTTGGTCTCCTATTTGACGCAGGAAGCTGAAATTTGAGAGGGAGGCTGAAGGGAGAATTCTGAAGACGACCGAGAGGTCATTGATCGCCACTTTGACTCCTATTCGACGCAGGAAGCTGAAATTTGAGAGGGAGGCTCAAGGGAGAATGCTGAAGACGGCTGAGAGGTCATCAATCAGCTGATTGAGCTCCAAAGCCAATTTTGTCTACTATTCAACACAAGAAGCTGAAATTTGAGAGGTGGCTCAAGGGAGAATGCTGAAGACGCATGAGAGGTCATCGATCAGCTGATTGAGCTCCAAAGCCATTTCGTCTCCTATTCAACGCAGGAAGCTTCTATTTCACGCGGATTTCCTTACAAGAAAATGCGCTATCGTGTGACTCGCTTCGTGAGCACTGATCTACTTGTTTTGGTATTTGTTCATTCAATACACCATATTGAAGTACAGGAATGTTTTTATCTTCGGGGAAGATTGCTTGTTAACAACGGAGCGACTCGAGTAATGGTGTTCGAAAAAGCGCGAGTTTTATCGCCTAAACTTCCTAGTTCATCTGAAAAGCAGTAGGTATGTGTCTCACCGTGAAGTGATTCAGTTCTTCATTCCTAAGACAACAGGGATGTCAACCAGAGCAGTAGCGTGCATATGTGAACGCTATCGTTCTCCCCATTCTGTAGTTTGGGAGTGCGATTCGGTCCTCATATTACCAGGTGCACAAGAGGCGCATTGAATATACTTATGCTACATAAGGTTTTGCAATAAGCTGCTTTTAAAAAACGCCTACAGTGGAGAGAAATGCATTTTTTTCTGGACATAGACTTCTATACATCTACATCTGGGACTAACTATAAATAGATATAACACCCAAGAAAGGGAACATTGTAAATATAAACCAAAAATCTGCATCTACGTTCATGTACTCAACAACCCCCCCCCCCCCTCCAACGGCACTCCTCTCTCTACTTGATTGGGAGTTTCTTCACAGATGAGATTCCGAAAATGACCCCATTCGAAAGGAAAACTTGAAATAAGTACACTAGGGAACCCTTTTCCCACTTAATCCGAGCTGCTGTTTGGGGACAATCGGGGAAAAAAACGAATAACAGTAACAATCAAGGTACCTAATCCGCGATCTGAATTTCAATCCCTCCTAGCCTCGTTCTTCCAATTCCAGCGACGAACCACTCGGGCGGCTAATTACTCGTTACCCCCTGGAGATTCACCCTAGACTTCCATTAGTATGCTTTACAGGCCTTCCTTAATGGCCATGGAGCACTTTTCTTCTGAGCCCCCTTTTTCCTTTGGTTGGTTTTAGTTTTGTAATGTGGGAAGCTATAAAAGGTTTCTGGAACGCTCATTGATTGCCAACATCGGGCGATGTGCCGTATAGCCGTATACCTAGTTTCAGACGTTAATTATCAAGTTTGTTTTATCAATGTCAAAAGGTATGACGAAACTCGACTATTATCACTCGACGTTCAGGGCACAGTTGACGGTGGTACCTATCGACTTCAAAAACTACTGATTTGTCAGACCTTGAACAAATTGATGACAGCATCGAATCCACAAGTCACGGGTAATGATATAGGTACATAAATAGAATGTACAAATACAGTTAAACGGCTCATAACTTACAATTCGAAATGAAACAATGTATCTTGATGTGTCATTGACGTGATGGGAGATACAAACATAAAAATACCTGGTTATACAACTTGACCATAATATTACGAGACATTTATAACCTGTTTCCTGCACTTTTTGAGGCGAAATAACTTTGGAATCTAGGATCCTGCAGTGGCTACAGATATAAAAGCCATCGAATAACAACCACTGTTTTTTAGGAAATCGACTCCCGAAATTTACAATGAAGGCGAATCAGAATCGCGTTTGGATGGAGTATTCCAGTGGTTCGAAATTCTACGGTTTTCACTTCAAACTGAAATTCAGAATCCTTGAGGAAACCCATATATTATCATCGCTGCACTAGTTTCGAAATGATAGGGCAGTAAAGGACTACCCCTACGAGTTCGTATAACATTATGCTATCAGAATGGATAAAAAAAGATAGAAGCATTGAAGATTTCAGGTTGGTAACTATGAAAGGTTTCTGGAACGGTCATTAATTGACAACATCGGGCGATGTGCCGTATAGCCATAAACCTAGTTTTAGATGTTAATTATCAAGTTTGCTTTATTAACATTTACGCTAAATTGAATATAAAAAGTCCAGTCATGCAGCATAAAAAGGTATGAAAAAACTCGACTATTATCACTCGACGTGCAGGCCACAGTTGCCGATACAGTGCGCTACAGCGACAGCCCTGACAAATCACTGTGTTATTAGCACTGTCTTCTTTTACTCTGGTAGCTTTTCAGGATTGGAGTGATCGCCGCTCAATTCACATATATTTAAAATTTGAGGGATTTGAGTCTGCAGTCTCCCTACCTACATAATGTTTCCATTCTTGAATGATTATTGGTTCCTCATTACCGAAGATAGAAAATGTTTGCATTCGTGGAAAAAGTCGATTAAATGTTCCTCGTCCAAAATCGAAATTTCTACTTGCTTTATGCGTTTTAGTTTCCTAATAAATTTTTTTTCCGTGACCTTCTGTCTGTACCACTCTCATTTCACCCCAAAATTATTCGAAGTCCCAATTTTTAGGTATCTTAGGGGTTAGCTTCTACATAGCCTCCTATAAATTTTATCGTTAATGGATCAATAGCAACGATTGCGTATGCGAAAACGTGAATTTCTTTTAACTTCGATTTTTAATGATCTATCAGTCTTATTTCGTTCAAACTCGGGGAGTAGTTGGGAGCATATTCCCATTGAATTTTATAGTTATTGACCAAGTAATGACTTTTGCACATGCGCAAATTAAAAATTAGCTGAATGAGGCAAATCTCCCAGAAAAACATTTTGATGATATTTTCAGGCATTGTGCATGTAAAACCCTTGACAATATTTCGTCGGATGAATAGTAGCGTGAGCGAAACTATTTGTTATTGACAGATAATATTGACTGAATCTACCCAAAAAGAAGACGCGTAATTCCTCCCCTTTTGGATCCTATTCTCTCCGGCTGATTCTCCATTCCGTTCTCTAGGGCGCACAAGTGTGCACACAACCCACATCCTTTTAAGCAGTAATTGATATTTGGTTAGGGGTAGCCGAGCTTCCGTTTACCGGAGTCGCACTCAGATCTCTTCTGCTCTAACGTTTTCCCTAAAACGGTTTCTAGAAGACGTCGAGTCAATAGTAGGCGGCCTTCAGCGTCAACATTATCAGCTCAACGATGTGGATTCAATCTCCCCCACCATCCGTCCTTCCTCAACATTCCGCAGTTCTTCCCTTCACCCTACATATCAATAATCCATGGCCCCAACTAAATATAGCTATGTATGGAAGTGAAAATAGACAACGGTTTAAGGTGAACATACGTAGATTGTGCGGTAGGAGGTTGTGTATTTTAAATTCTAGCAGTATAAGTGTATTAAAACTCAATTTACCTCAATGCTCGCGCCCTTCGCGCACAAAAAAAAAAAAAAAAAAAAAAAAGTCAGCCAAGTCGCATGAGCAGTAAAGCTTCCTCACATATTGTAAAATGAAGTTTAAAGAATTAGTTGAAGAACTAAGTACTAGTCGAAATGATTGAATCCGGAATAGAACAGTAATATATGTTGTATAGATAGGGTAATATAAAAAATAGGGCTATAATTGATTGTTGCGCATACGCATAGGTACCGTACCATCAGTACAATGAAATTCACCATCTATCTATATAAAGCGATTGGATCGGTAGGATATTATCTAAAGGTTAACCCTCAATCCTTGAAAATTTTAAAACCCAAACATTAAAACCTCTCCATTACTTTTGAACTGTCAACCAATATAAGTTTCCCGAAATGTACGGATAGTTATTACTCATCCAATTACGGTAAAATACTTAGGGCATCTTCCTGGAACAAATCCCAATTACCCTAAGAATCTGAATGAAATCGGATCAATAGATGGCAAGAAATCAAAATTATGAAAAATTCACGTTTAAGCATGCGCACAGGCTACTCTTGATTCGACGGGAAGAGTAGAGAAAATAGCAACCGCTCTAGAGGGGATATAAAAGTGAAGCATATAAAAAATATGTAAATTAGTGGCTGAACTGATAACCAGATCTATGGGAAGGGATTTGTATATATATTACATTTTTGTCATTTGATTTTCTTCCCACCAGAATCCTCCTACACAAAAGTAGGAAAAGGTAGTAGTAGCAGGAGCAGCCAAGAGATCTATTAGGTATTTCAGGGAGCCAAGACGCCAAAAGCGTAAAATACTCGTATATTTGTAACTTTCATCTCACTTTACTTCAATACTTGAGGTTTCCACTGAAGAAAGTTTCAGACATAATGGCTTGAAATTTTAAATGGCTTTAAATAGATCAATATTGCACAATAAGAACTAGATAAGAAACCTCTGTTGTTGTTGGTACATTGGATATGATGATGCATTTCAAACCACCAGAACCACCAACCAAACCAACCACCTCCAGGGGTGACATTTGACGATTAAATTAACGTCGTGAAAAAGGACGTCGACATGGTGATTTTTCACACTTTTCCCCTGTCCACACTACTGATTTTGGGAGGCACTCGACGGGTGAAATTTCGTTGGAATCTTAGCTTTTCAACGGTACTGTTAACTTTATTTTGCTGGTTAGGGGAATAAATGATATGTTAATGTTAAAAAAACATGGTAAAAAAGAGGTTTTTTTGGGGTTTTAACGTTGAAGTAAATGCGTGAAAAATTAAATTGAAATAATAGCGTTTCATTCTCATCTTTACCAATTAAGTCGGCTCAAAAACAAGTTTTTGTCAAAGTTTGACAAAATGGAGACAGGAAATTCAACGTTCTTTCCGATGTTGTCCTCATTTTTGATTTTCAGTGAACCTATGGGATTTATAACCGCTCTAATGTAATAAAGTAGAAAACACGAGAAAAAATCCGAAATGTGAAAATACTCGAAACAGCGTAAAAAAGGAGCTCTAGGAGGGACTTTTTGTAGCAGTATGTAGAACCTTAAGCGTGTGAATATAAGTTCGCAGGGTTGTAGCAGCGTTTTGTAAAGTCATTTTGATTTTTTTTCCCAGAATAGGTGGTGGAAATTTCACTTGCAGATTTCCACCCTCCGATATGCACAATGCAGGCTTTTTTTCGAGTAAGCTTTTTCTTTCCCCAAGTGCATTCCCCTGAGGTTGGACGAATAGGACGTAGGGCTGGAAAAGTATCACGCCGAGGTACCAGTGATTTTTTTCTTCCCTCTTTTCTTTTTTTCAAACAGAAAACTGCGGCTTGGCCGAATTATTCAGTGTAATTCCACGGTCGAGGGGAAAAAAGTGTAAGGGCGAAGTCCTCCTGTCTATAAAGGGAAACCGCCATGACAACGGTCCGTGACCTTCCCAGCGAGTTTAGGGGAGATGGGGAGTCATTAATTAGAGGATTTACAATAATTACCTTCAGTAAACCTTCCAGTTTCATTTCCTGGCGATAAAAAAAAAAAACGCAATTCCCGACGGAAAAGAGGGGAACAGAGAGGGGACGGAGGGGCAAACAATTAGGGGCAGAAGGGCTTAACCCCCCACAATCGCACCACTTCCCCAGCTATATCTTCCGGCCCCTGCCCACTACACTCACCCCTAAACGGTAATTGTGAGGGTAGGTACCAAAGGTCTAATTCTAAAACATTTCGATTCCTATTTCCAATTTCGCATGTACTCCGGGCTTTTTATGAGATAGTTTTGCAATAAATGGAAACGGACCCTTTAATAATTTACACTCAAAAATCGTCTAAAAATACCTAATTTGACCTGTATGGTCGTGTCTTGCGGCTGGGACTTATTTCATAATGGCTGTAGGACTTGAGTAATGGATGTAGAGTTGTGGTTTACTTTCATGATGGAGTTGAGCTTTTTATTTTTGCAGAGTCGCCATGTAAGGGCGGTCACGTGGGGTCTATCTATCCTATGCAACCCGCACGACCTACGAGTGTTGCGTTCATTGCCTAACCGGTCCACCCTTGTGTTCACCCTTCCCGTTCATACACACTCGGACGATAATGTGAATACGAGAAAAATACTGACTGGTTTCCTCAGGTGTCACATAATGATGACATTCGTAATTTATGGATCCATATTCACCTAGAATTTCAAACTCAACAGTGAAAAATAAGTAAGGGGTAACAGCAGCTTTGAAAAATTAATCCAATTAAAAATCTGATTGATTGCGTTTCAAGACACATAGATTCCAGAACACTGCACTGTTTTCACAACAGTTGCATATCCATTCGGTGCAGATCAGTCGGGTACTCTTATTGATAAGCATGCATTCGTCACCTCTATCATGAAAATATCATCAAAATTTGTGATTATATGAAAATTGAAAGAGTAATGCGGTTAACATTTATTCAAATGGAAAAAATCCACAAAGGGACGTCCGTAAACACCATTAAGATATAATTACTATTTAGAAATATGCCACTGTCTTAAATAAAACTGAAAGTAAACGAGGTTTCATGATTCGGTAGCTCCCCAATAAACTAATGAATAATTGTAAATAAATTCAGCAAATACAATTTAAACTAGACAAACGGATTTAAACTTTCAACACATGGATTTCAATTCTAACTGTTATACTCCTGGAAGTAAATTATTTAGACATAAATTTCAACTCAATTTTCATTAAAATACATAATAAACTTATCGATGACAAATTAATCCTTTCCATAATGAAAAATAAGCCTTTCTGTTTTTGAGTTAGATTTCATTTTTCTCCATCTATTTCCTCAGAAACTCGTGCTCCGCTCTTTTTCTACACCTAACTCCCTGTCTTTTTGTTTGGGAAGTTTTCATAATAATCAAATCGAGGATATCATGATCAAATCAATCAAATTTAAAATTCCAATGTTTAAATTCATATCTCAAAGACATATTGAGATAGGGAATCGCTCTTGAAGGCGTTTTACTCCATTTTTGGCCGTTTTCGAAAGAAACGGATTACGCTCAAAAAGGCTCTAATTCAACTTTTAGCAATCAAGTTTCATCAACTCGCTACTTAATTAATTTTTCAATCAAGCGTCCCCGTTTCTTACTCAATATAACCTTAGTTTAGTTACGTTAAAACTATTCCTGAGCAACATTGCTGCGGTTAATAATTTTTGAAGGTTTATCGTTACGAATAAAAACTGCTCGGCTCAACCCACCAAATTCGTTTCCGTACGGTTGACTTTGTTAACGAGAGTTCTTCACGCGTGAACCCAGCCCATCCACATTTGACGTGTAAAGCTCGATGCTGTTCAGTTTTTCCGTAATTACAAATGTGTTCACCTGGGCGACGTCATTAGGGAAAGCCGAGTTCTCGATGGAGGAGTAAGTCCAGAGGATCGTGATATAGACTAAAAACATCCCTGGAACTTGCTTGTCAATTTGCGCCCACCCGCGTGGAAATCGATGTAACCGTTAGCATATTTCTACCAGACAAACAGAACAATATATATATATATATATATATATATATATATATATATATATATATATATTATAAAAGATAGGAAACACTTAAATAAACTTACAAAATAGAGAGAATATTTCGCTGTGTCAGCGTCGTCAGCTCTAGTGAAGAAGTGAAGAGCTGACGACGCTGACACAGCGAAATATTCTCTCGATTTTGTAAGTTTATTTAAGTGTTTCCTATCTTTTCCAACCTTCTGTAATACCTCCAAAATAATATTACACGCGAGTGTTTTCATCTTTCATCAAAACTATATATATATATATATATATATATATATATATATATATATATATATATATTTATATATATATATATACATATATACTCGGCGCTTCGCGCCTCGCCGGATCTTTTCTCTTTTCTACTGCGTAGAAAACGAGGATAATTTGCTACGCAATTCTTAGCCTGAATCAACTTAGTTTTGGAATGTAGCCAGGTACGTAAGGAGAGGGAAATTGGTAGCTTGAAATGTGAACATTTATCACATAAATCAAGCTCTTTCCAACGAGTGGCGAACGATTTTTGTGCGATGAAAACTGATTAATATAGTTTTTCACACTCATCCGAATTCACCCTGTATTTAACCTTCTATTCTCAGCCTTATTAACTTATCTCTTTGGCTTAGACAGTCGAATTGCTTTGGGCTATTCAGCTAAAAATGTAATTTTATATATTGTAATAGTGTAAAATAGAATTACGTATAAATATGCAATTTATCCAGCACTCGCTCTCGTTACTATGAAAGTGAGATTCTATAATATGCACCCGTAAAATGGTGTGAAGAGGCTTTACTACCTTCCCACTTGGACTTTTTTCATTTCTTGGATGGGCAACGTCTGAGTGAGTTTTCCGCGGTAAATTGGAGGTTTTTCCTCCTTCTCTGTCTGTCTCTCTCTCTCTCTCTCTTCTCTCTCTCTTTCTCTCTCACTCCACTTTACCGGTATTATAGATAAGCTTTCACCCAGCTATCCAGCTATGGGATGAGCGAAGAGGCGGAATAAAGCCACATTTTCTCGCCGTGCAAGGGAGAGGATAAAAGCAGAAGCGCGGAAGATTGAGGTCTCGCGCTTTACGTCGAATTCCGCTCGCTGTCCCGAGCTTTGGGCGGAGGCAGTAACGCAGTTAGGAACTCGCGCGAACGGCGACGCAATTACGTATACAGAGGAGCGCGTGTTCTGTGTATTGAATCAAATAAAGCGTGTGAGAGGGCTGTGGGAGTAAAGCCAACTTGATAACGTCGGAACACTTTCTTTTTAGACGCATCTCGACAAGCATCTCGGGGCCGTCGCGGTGCGGGTGGATGGAAATGTACTCACGTCCATTCAGTCCGCCCATCAGACTGTAAGGAGAGAGGCTGCGAAGGAATCATTCGATTTGTTGAGTGACGTCTCGTATCGAACAGAGTCCCGACGAAACCCGTAGAGACATCATGTTCCTTCAAGTATATTTTCTCTTTCAAAATTTCCTAGCTTCGGAGGAGGCTACATAATTTGACGGTTGGCATTAAGATACATGTGGTACCCGAAAAATTGAATGAAAAATATCGTCTGTCCATTATTTGAGCTCGAGCGGACGGCATAAAAACCATCTTCCCACCATCTTGTGTTCAAAAGGGTAGAATTCCGACTTTGTAAAATAACCGTTAAATGTGGTTATATACGTTATATTGGTGATATCAGAGCATAAACTACAGGGATTAAGTGTGAGGATGCATCAATTCATTCTTAACTTTTCATCATGACAATAGACTGAATTACCTCCTGCTTTATTTGTTGATTGTTCGTTTCTGGGGTTTATGCTTTATGTTCCAAATCTGTTTCAATTAATTAACTTTGTTTTTTAAATAAATATTTTTGTGTTACTTATAAAAGTTTTTTTTTTTAACATTATTTATTGACGAATAAAGATTTATTTAGTGGGTATAAGTTTGTATATTCGAGCACTGCACTCTCACTCATATACAGGGTAAGGTGGTTAGTACTTCGGGGTCGATTCTAGAGCTAATTTTTGATCGAAAGTTCTTCTTAAAGATTTTTTTAAAAGCTTAGTTTTCGAGTAATTGAATTTTCAAGATTTTTTTCGTGTTTCCTACCTTTTGTCACTAAAACGATCATAATTAATTTGCTGTGTAAATTCATATTTGAGGATACCGTTGGAAAGAGAATTAAATTTAATATCAGATAGATGCCTTACCTTTTTTAAGAAATGAGACTTGAAAAAGCCCGCTGAAAAGCCAATTCTACTCAACTTGAGAAACTTCGAGTTTTTTCAGTCGGGAATCGAACGATGAGAACCAATATTTTTTCAAAATAGGACAGTAAAAACTGCGCCATAATCTAACCTCTTCAACTGTGTAGTCAATTTTACTGTTACTTTGCTAATTAGGGGAGAAAACCATGCTTTATTATTAAAAAACATTGCTTTTTCAATGAAATCGAGGGTTTTCTTGAAGAATGATCTACTATGATAATACGAGTTTAGGGTCGGTTTCTACATGTTTTATTACGTTGAATCAAATAGTAACAATTGCAGATCTTCCGAAGCCCGTTATAACAGATTTTTTCACTTTTAGCTAGCTAGTTTTACCCTAAAAACATAAATTTATCATACCAAATGAACGCGAATTTGCAAGTTAAAGTGTAAAACTTGGTAATAACGGGGTTGGGGAGATATGCAAGTGTTACCCTTCGATTCAGCGTGGAAAAAAAAAAAAAAAAAAAAAAAAAAAAAAAAAAAAAAAAAAAAAAGTAGAAACCGACTAGGATTTTCATAGGTTTTTTTTTTTTCTTTTTTTCATGAAAACCCTCTCTTTCATTTAGAAAACAACATTTACCAACACTAAAGCATAGTTTTCTCCCTAATCGGCAAAGTAAAATTGACTAAACCGTCGAAAAGGCGAGATTTAGGCTCAGCTTTAACAGCTCTTGCTTCTTGAAAAATATTGGTTCTCTAGTTCGATTCCCGAATGAAAAAACTCGAGATTTCCTAAAAGGTAAAATTTGCTTTTCAGAGGGCTTTTTCCTTAATATCTCGAAGACATATTGAGATAGGAAATCGCGCTTGACGGTGTTTTACTCCATTTTCAGCATATTTATACGGAAGAAAGCTATTCACCCGAGTCCAGCCTGTACACAACTTTCTATTCTTAGCTTCATTAGCTTATCGCTTTGGCTTCGACAGTGGAATTGCTTTGGGCTATTCAGCTGTACCCATTCTCCCCGACGCTCAATTAATGATAATGATAATAACCAGTTAAGGTGGCATAATACATTGTCATTTTTACCTAGCAGTTTTGCAGCTACCTTTGTCACTCGATTCAGCGTAAAAAAATACCTATAGAAACCGACTGGGATTTCCATAGGTCATTTTTCAAGAATACCCTCTTTTTTATCTGGAAAAAAAAGTTCATCACCTTTAAACTATTGTTTTCTCTCCTAATTAGCAAAGTAAAAGTAAAATTGACTACAACGTTGAAAAGGCACCAGTTTTTACCGTTCTTACACCTTGAAAAATATTGGTTCTCTGGTTCAATTCCCGATTGAAGAAACTCGACGTTTCCCAAAAGGTGAAATTTGTTTTTCAGAGGGTTTTTTCGTGTCTTAACCTTAATTCTAAAAAATAGGTCAGGCAGGAAAAAAAATCTGGTAGATGAGATCTCATAGATTCGGTAGGAACGTCATGCTAACCCTTTCGCATGGTAGGAAACCCCTGCCTAATGTTACATCACTACTAGTCACATGACCTCATACTGGTATCCTCTCAAAAATAAACGATTCGACAACTTCAGGAGAAAATAATTACAATCGTCTCTTGGTGTTACAGAGAGTATCCCTATCAAATCTCAACTTCTTAGGATAAACAGGAGACAGTTCAGCTCACTCAGCTGATGAGTAAGAATGAGCCAATCATTTCAATCGATTCCTAATGTCCCAGGGAGTCTCCCTATCAAATTTCAACTTCCTAGGATGAACAGGAGAGATTTTAGCTCACTCAGCTGATTAGGAAAGACCCAATAATTGCAATCGTCTCTTAGCATCCCAGGGAGTCTCCATATCAAATCTCAACTTCCAAGGATGAACATGAGACAATTTAGCTCACTCAGCTGAGTAGGAATGAGCTGATCATTTCAATGGTCTCTTAATTTTTGCTTCAGAGATTAAATACGATAGAAATCATCAGCTTTAGGAGCCCATCTGCTTTGGGAGCCCATCAGCTGATCAGAGGTCTATGCATCGTCTAGTGCCATCTGCTTACAAGTACCTACTGCTCAATAGTACCTACCATGTTGTCCTCCTTTTCACATTATTAGTTCATTATGGTTACTTAGCAATATTAGTTTATAACTTAGCGTAATAACACTTTCCTTAACACTACAATGGCTTAGGGATAATGAGATGTTGTGATAAAATGAGAGCATTCCAAAAAGTGGCGAACGATTTTCCAGCTATGAAAACTACGGGAGTTACATTTCGCTAGTAACGCATTGGTTGTAATGAAAATCAATAGAAATAGAAAAACCTATGTACGACGAAAAATATGAGGGAAAACCCCGTTTTTAGCCAATTTTTTTCTCATAGCATTGATGCGTGTGAAGCGATCGGGCTGGCTAGATTCTAAGACCAACTAGACCCAAAGTGGAGTCCATGTGCGAAAGACCGGATTTTTTTTTTTTTTTTTTTCCATCAAGTTAAAGGCTTTTTATGGCCCGGTCGGTGGACGGGCATTGCAGTTTTGGAATCTACGCACCTTGAAACGTAAAGTGACAAAGTTTGAGAGAAAATACATTTTTTCTCCTTAAACGATTACAAAGGCTTATTACTGGAAATAATAAACCAAAAAAAGGAACCCATAAAAACAAGTTTTTAATGTAACTCTTTCTTTTTCTCATGTTCTCGGTTAATTTTATTGTTGTTTCAATATTTGGTAGTTTCTTGGCAACAGTAAATTGAAACAAAATCACATTGATAATAACTTAAATTAAATTGACAAGGAAAATCATTTAATATTTTATTGACCCTGGATCCGTTGTCATTATATATATATATATATATATATATATATATATATTTTATGCAGACGTTATAATATAGTATATGAGCCAGGATATATTTAGTAGGTTTCCCATATCAAATTTCAAATTTTAGAAAATTTATAGTATAACTAAATTTTTCTTCGCGAAAATTTGATAAATTAAAATGTACGCCAGCATGAACTCGTGTGCGAAATTTCAGATCGATTGGATATCGGGAAGTGGGTTAAAAATCGATCTGAAATTTTGTCTCAAGAAACAAAGCAAGAGCTCAAGAAGAGAATCGAAGTTAAAAGAAAGAGTTAAAAAGGGGGGAGGGGAGGAAATAAGTACAGGTAAGTACAGTAGTAGATTTATTCGGCTAAGATGTTGAAAAATGATATTTTAGGGATATGAGCCATAAAATTAAAAATAATAGAACATTTTCCATCATGAATAATTGGACGAGTATGAATAATGATTTTATTGGAGACTTTGGACACATTTCAAGTAAATTAAATTTGCATGTATATTAATTAGAATAAATAAAATGAATTGATATATAAATTTATCTTTTTCTCATCTGCCAGCATTTGTTCATTCGAATCTTGTCACTTTAACTGGTAGCGTGGACTGGCCCCAAAATACTTTGTTCATGTTCAAAACATAAGTGGAACTCTACGCTGTCCCCTTGAAGCTTGTTGGGCGAAATGATGAACCATGGGACGTGTTGAGCTTGCGAGCTCCGGAAGTTGTTCCGAAGTACGGCCCTTTATTTCAACTGTCCCAAAGAGGCTCCCATTCAAGAAGGTTGAATGGGGAAGTAGTTGGCTTCAGAGTGCACAACGCACTTTGTCATGCTTCCAAAGAGCCTCCTTCCCTTCCAAATGTCAATATGGTAGGGTGAGTATGAGTATCAAAGAAAACAGTTTTCAAACATAAGCAAACGCGTAACTCAGGGAGAGGGTGGGGGTGGGGGAATGAAATTGAAAGCGTGATATGTGGTGTGATGTTTGTTCAATCAAGTGCAACCCAAAGGGTGGAGAGAGAGTCTTTGGAACGGATATTGATGGTTTTTATGACATGAGCTATGATTGGTAGTAAGAAAAAAACCATAAAAAATTATCATTATCAACTGTTTATCAGGAATGAGCATTCAGTAAATATATTACCTTCTTCAGGGCTCAGAGGACGTTATAGTGTGAAAACCACGCCACTCACACATAAACCAGGCATAATGGGTTGCATCAGGTACAACTCAGTGAAGAACTAAAAATCAGGTTTATTGTAGGAATGAAAATAAGAAATAAACATCTGACAGTAAAAATATAAGTAGATAATAATAATGCATTTACAACAGTCCAATGCAACGATACAATAACAACAAAACAACAACTCTGTCAACTTATCTGGGCAGTTGTCAACTGTCAACTTCCTCTGAGCCCTAAAGAAGGCAATAGATTTACCGAAAGCTCGGTGAAAGAAGAAGAAGTGTTTTTGTTTGGTCTAATTCCTGATAAACAGTTGACGAGTTGCTGAGTTTTGGGTCGATCTGCATATCTACTGTAAATCATAATTAATCATTTTCGTACAGATATACATTGAAACAGATTTAAGACAAATGGGCTACATTGTTAAAATCCGCTCAATAATAAACAGGAAAGGAGAGCGACAGCTCCGTTTACCCTTAATAGCTAATAATTCGGAATGTTCTTCCTCGATTGTACGAGAGGTGTTTCCAAAATCATCACTTCAGAAACTCGGGAAAGAACGTTCGACCCAACGAAAAATGGCAAGGAAATATGAATCACTAATTGAGGCACTAACCCCCAATCTAAGAATGGAACAACAAGAAAGGATAACTTGTTCAACTTTGGAGACTTAGAAAGAATTTGCCCCCATTAGGGACTTAGAATAAAAATTTGCTCTCTATGTGGACTTTGAGAAATAAATTGCATCATTGGGGACATTAATAAATAAGTTGTCTTCTTTGGAGAAGTTTAGTAATAAATCGCCTTATTTAGGGATTTAAAATAATAAATTGCCCTCTTTGGAGACTTATAATAAAATGGGAACTGCTCAGGAAATATAAATGTGGGATTATAACCCAAGAAAAGAAATAATAAGACAGAGACACCTGGAATCGGTAAGGTAATGATAATTGAAAGGAAAGGGGAAAAAAAATTAAATTAAGATGCCATGATTCAACAATGTAAGTAAATAACAGGGGATTATTAATTGGGATCATCGATCGGGATTCGGATTAGGATTATCGATTGGGTCCAACAGAGGAAATTTAATTAGAATTTGAAAACAGAAAATTAAATTAAGCCTGAATAATTTATTCAGCATCCTGTTTTGTGATTCCAATTGAATTGCCCCTGCCTGTTCCAAACGGGGACTATATTAATTAAGAAATGTCTCGGAGGGTGTTGAATCAGTTCCAAGCTATTAGCGAATTTTCGTAAAAAATAAAGCTATAGCAATAGCTAACAAAATTTTAAATTCCAAAGATCGAAATTTTTCTTTAAAAAACTTCTTGCATTGAAATCTGTTTTGAGGCAATTCTAACGCTTTTTCAACATCTATATAACAATATGTTGAGTTCTCGACCAGTTTTTCTTGAAACAAGGTGTTGAGGTTCTCGAGGGTTGGTCAATAAATCAGGTTTTTTCCTTACGCCGACGTTTCGTCCAATTGCAACTGTATATAGTCCCCATACCAATGAGACCTACAGCCCATGGTTCGGGTGGGGATGGAAAATTTGAAAATTGCTTACGATCCCTTTCTATAGACAATTCCAAGATATATATATATATATATATATATATATATATATATATATATATATATATATATATATATATATATATATACTCGGCGCTTCGCGCCTCGCCGGGGGGCTTCGCCCCCTGGGCCCCCCTAATCTATACTCGGCGCTTCACGCCTAGCCGGATCTTTTCTCTTTTCTACTGCGTAGAAAACGAGGATAATTTGCTATGCAACTCTTAGCCTAAATCAACTTAGTTTTGGAATGTAGCCAGGTACGTAGGGAGAGGGAAATTGGTAGCTTGAAATGTGAAAATTTATCAGATAAATCAAGTGGTTTCCAAGGCGTGAAAAACACTGAAATTGTGACACAATCTATAGCAACTACTCGGTTGTACGTGAAAATCATCTTTAATTTCGTCACGGACGTTACAAAATAAATTGTTGGGGGTCGGCCTAAGAATTGCATAGCAATTAATATATATAAAAGGGGCAAAACAAAAATAATAAATTGCTGTGTAATAATTTCATGCATTTTCTATGTGGGATCACGAAAAGTTTATTAGGTTAAATAAATAAAGGTGACGCGAGGTTGAAAGGCGGACGCACTTCGGTAAAAACTTCCTCAAATTGAAAGCTTTCGAATTTTACTCTTACTTTGTTAATGAGCGTTACCCAAATATTCATTTTATATTTTTAAATGAAAAAATATTCCATCCTAAGAAATTTGATACCATCCGCACTCTCTAACGTTGTGTGGTTTTCTTTCTACGATTTCTTTCCCAGGCAGGAGGGGTGCTTTGAAGTCACCAGTGTGCCAAACTTTGAAAAATCAGAAACAAAACTATTCATCGTAGGAGAGTGCGGTTGATGCCAAAATTTGCAGAATGGAATCTTTTTCCATTTAAAAATAGTTTAAACACCTTTTTCGCACCGTCGGGTAACGCTCGTTGGGGGGAAAAGTAATAAATGACCCTTCAAGGATATTCGAGTTTGGGGCCGGTATCTAAGTATTTTTTCACGCTGAACCGAATGGTGACACTTCCAGATCTCCCCAACTCCGTTATAACCAAGTTTTACACTTTAACTCACCAATATTTCTAGTTAATTTAGTTAATTTGTTATGCTCAATTTTTATGTGTTTTTACAGTTTTTTTTTACAGGAACTACAGGTTTGCTCAAGTGCAACAGAGACCGTCTTGAAACTAACCCACACACTAACTCTGGAAAGTTCATCAAAATCGGATTTTTGGGTGTGAAAAGGATTTACCATAGACAAACAGACAAAAACAGGCAGATAGACACGGACCGAAAT
The DNA here is from genome assembly GCA_030762985.1 of Adelphocoris suturalis. Lineage (NCBI taxonomy): Eukaryota > Metazoa > Arthropoda > Insecta > Hemiptera > Miridae > Adelphocoris > Adelphocoris suturalis. Next base: position 24,789,343 of record CM061046.1, read on the forward strand.
TGATCAGCAAGCCCTGAAACGCAAAATGTCCAGTCATGCAGCATGACCCCATGAGCGAATTTTTGAAGAAATCTTCGACATTTCAGTCGCTATTGATCGTGTAGAGAAATTTTAGTTTATGATTTAGACAGGGATACTTCCATAAGAGTAGTTCAATCTGAATTTGGACAATGTTTCATGCAAATATTACCGATTTTTACAACTAGCGAACGGCATTATTTCGAACTGTCGAAAACTTGATACATATTCTTATAGGAAATTTTTAATCCGATCATGCTGGCCAACGAACTTGAACTTTCGTTTTGTGTCCTTAACATTTTAAAATTCTACGGACAGTTATTCTACATACATACATACATACATAAATACATACATACACACATACAGACATATATACATACATATATACATACATACATAAAAAAATGCGTTAAACTTCAGAATATGATTCAGAATAGCCTGAAACGGATTTCTGCATAAAATTTTTTCAAAAATTCACACTAAGCTTAATTTTCTTCAAAAATTCGCAAAAAGCAAGTCGAAATTTTGATTCTGGAAGACAAATATTTTTTCGACTTTTCGCATCAACACAAAGCTTCCCTACCTTTGGTAGTAAGGAAGCAAAATAACTCTATAATAACTCAAAAATAACTCACGATATTCTTTGAGAGACTTTTGTAACCAAACAGGTCTACCTTATTGCGCAAGTGTCGATGAAATGGTTTCCAAAACGAGCTGCACGGAGTGGTCGACCGTCATTTTGGGGCTCTACTTCTAGAAAAATAGAACGGAGACAATGTGTTGAAATAGCAAGTCGCATGCGTTAGGTATACGGATCACGTTCCAGACTTAGTGAAGGGTACAGCATGATACGAAAGCCGACGGGTTCTGCACATAGTGGCTAGAGAGAGGAAGAGCACTGATGGAGTGAGTAGAGTGTGATGGGGTGTGCAAGGGAGTTTGAAAGGGGAGGATGGTTATGACCAGGATGGGTTTATACGCGTAGTTGGTGGAGGACAAGTTCAGCTGACCAAAGATAATGGAGTGGTTAGCCAGCAAGGCCAACTTTCCCAAAGCGCGGGAGTAATTTCCGCGGCGCGGTATCGCGAAACCCCTTTTCTAAAACCCTGGTTTTCGAAATATTTGCCTTGAGATTCGCTTCCACCGCCGCCGTTGCCCGGACCCATAAATTTATTCATAAGGAGATAACGAAGTTTTACGGACAAACAAACCCATCCCCCTCCCGCCTCACACGTTCAAACAAGAGTTAGACCGCTGGATAAGCCAATTCACATGTAGTTTGACCTCACGTATTGCTGAAGGTGAAAGTCGGGCATAATGAACCAGGTACCGACCGGTGCACTATAAAACCCAACTAAGTTCTATGAGAGTTTGTTGTACTTTCTATGTCACTTTAGAAGGCTAAGTTCATACCATGTATGCATGTATATAACTTTTATATCAGCCAGATTCCGTAAGTATCTTTTTGTATGTTTCATAAGTGCCTAATGTAATTAATCCGATGGTGTGCTGAACATATTGTGTTCAATGTGTTTAGATGAGCCATGATACATATTTATGTGAGAGCGCAAAACATCGGCAAAGCATCGGTTCTGGAAGCTTATTGCTCGAGAACGACGGGACCCCAAGAACCGTAACAACAGGTTTTGCTGGACTCTCCGCACCGGATGAACTACAAGTCATAGATGCCATATTTTTATAAAGCCCAAACAGACACCATATCTTTGTATTAAAAAAATTATTGAAATAAAATAAATAAATTGAAAAAAATAATAATAAAAAATTAGGCCAGGTACCTAAGTTAGTGTTTGGTAAGACAAAAAAAAAGTCCAATTACTTAAAGGAATTGCTTTTGGTGGTGTGTGTACAGCGTATTTTCGAAAGCTGAACAACAATAACAACCCGCAACAAAAAATTATTGCTGAGTAACGTCCACGTTTGTGGAATTACGAACAACGAAGTGGAACATCAGATAGTTTAGGTACACAATACCTAACCCATCCTCAAATGTCGTCATTATATTTTATTTCACTGGTCCCGAAGATATTCAAATTCAAATGCCAGCTATCTATGTTGAATAGAAAGTTAGCTTCAGAGTTTAGTCAGCTGACCACAGTAGCTCCGCACGGTGACATATTACCCAGCAGTCCCATATGGGGTGGGGGACGGGCCCATGGAAGGGTGAGGATGGGGGTTGAGTAATACCGTCTCTTTAATGAGTGTGATCCAAGTATTCATTATACATATTTTATATTTTTAAATTAGAATAGATTCAATACCAAGACATTTAACATCATCCACACTCTCTCAAGATGAGTACTTTTCTTTCTACAATTTTCAAGGTTTCTTGCACTGGTGACGTCACACAGAGCAGAGGGGGTTCCCGTTGGAGCATATAAAATGATAAAGTTTCAATATTGTTAATGACTCATACTAAAATGACCAAACTATATAAAATGAGCAAAATTAATATTTAAAGGGACATTTCTGCAGAAGACACTTCAGTAATCGCTAAAAAGCATAATAATAATTCCTTCTCCCTATCCTTTCAACCTGTCTTTATAAATCTCTCAACATCATTCTCAACCATTAAATTAAAAAAATGAGGAACCAGAAAGCTTCAAGACCGCTTCTGGCCTACGTTCTCACCCTTGTTACATTACCAGGAATTTTATTGAAAACGCATTTAAGATATTATCATGTTTTAGAGAATTTTCGAAGAAAATGAAACTATTGCGATGGCTCGGACAACCTTTAACATTTATATATCCCGTTCTTGAGCCGAAAAATTGAGCTTTTCAACTGAAAGGATGAGTTCGATGGCCACACTTTTCGAGCCCATTAAATTGGTCATATTAAAAAAAAGTGCAAAAAGAAATCACTAAAAATGGCTAAAAACGGCCAACGATCGGTTAATTTATCATTATTAGCAGATTTTAGTAAAAACAAAGTTATCAACAATAAACTAGGACATTAAACAATTTTTGTACAAAATATACTGAGAAACATACTTAAATGTCAATAGTATTTGCTAAAAAAATCTATAAAAACTGCAATCTAAAAATCCAAAATCTTTTTTGAATCGCCGAATTTTATTTAGTAGGATTTTTGCCATACAATTGGTTCTTAACAATTTATTTGTAGTCAAACTGCTCAAATTTCGATACAATTTATCATATTGTTCTGGAATGTTTACAACCATGCTCGTTTTAGAATAAACCCCTCATTTCACGCTTTAAAACGATTCTACAAAGATAATTTTGTATGCCAACAGAAATAATGATTTTATTTTTTCGAATACACATGACCAGTGTATTGGTCAAATGACCTATATCTGCTGAGATTGGACATTAAAATTCGATAGTTCTAGAAGAGATCGGTTTATTAAGCAATCATTTATATATGCCCATTTAGGAACTTGGGTGCAGACTTCCAAAGTTAAGTGACCGGGGCAACTTCAGTCTACTCTTCAGACCTCTGAACAATTTTGGTTCTATTTCTTCCAATCCGTCTGTCTATCCGCCTTGTCTGAGGGAAGGCAAAAATTAAGTTGTAAATAGTAGTTTCAGCCCAATTTCTATTAAACTTTCACTGGAATCGGGGCTGCTATTTATATTATAATGCAAAAAATTACGACAATTCGATCGATATGGTCAAGCTGCACGGCTGGAATTTATTTTCCGTGAAGATTGATCGTGTTGGAAATTAAAAAGTTGTGAGAGAAGGAAGAAAAATCGAAAGCAAACGGAAACCGGGGCACTAGACATCCCGGAAATGGGCAGTTGTTTGTCTTGGGCCGTGTCAGCGTTTGGAAGCAAGGGTCGCCCTGCCATCCTTCATGTTCGGACAGGAAATGAAGTGGTAATGCCCGGCGAGCTGCCCCCGAGGTAGGCTGAACGGAACAAGCCCCAAACCGGGCCAACCTATTCTTCCATTCCACCCCTCTGCTAACCTCCCGAATGCCAAATTGCCAATGAATTCCACATTAGCTTCGAACGCTTCGGTGGTGGTTGTCATCTTTGTGAACAACGTCCACTGTCAACTCCATAACTTTGTGATAGCATCGTGGATGATCGATACACCTTTCGCCAGGTCGCCGATAATAACATTTGCTTTTTTAATGATCTAAGCCGCACCTCAACTATAAGGGTCATTAGCGGCACTTAACAAGGTGTCTAAAGGGACACTGTTAGTGGCCCTATGGGGGAACCGTGTTGCTCTCCGTCATTAAACGGAGTGCCTTCATGGACTCCAATGGCATATCAGAGGGGAAAACAATGAGGTTTACAGCGACGACCACTGTTTAGCCTCTGCACCATACAAAAAACCTCAAAAATGAAATGGCTTATTTATAAATGAATAAGTACAAGTTGATATTATAATCAGAAATGTCGGATAACACTGACAGATGCACTTCAATTTATCTCAGATCAGATCATAGTTCGTTGTAGTGCTCAGCGAGTCTCGGGTACAACAACAGGGACTGGATCATGACAGGTCCATAAGGTCTGGGCAGTCCTCCAGGAAGTGACGGACGGATAGATCATTCCCACATGTCCCACACACAACACCTCGAGCTTCTGCGCCAAGCAGGTTTCTGTGAGTAAGGGCGGTATAGATAGAGGCAACCAGGTTGTCCATCATTCGGTCCCTCATTGAAGTTGAGTAACAAAAGGGTCTATCGTGCACAAGTCCTGAAGGAAACCACCACGCAGACCAGTGACCTCACCCGGCCATTGACCATACCAGATATAATTACCTTATTGTTGCAAGTTGGAGATTTTATCTCAATGGAGTTATCACCAATGTCTCTCCTCGCAAGAGCATGAGCACATTCATTTCCTTGAATACCCATAACGCTTGGCGATCACAAAAAAGTCATGGCTGAGCAAAATGTTGTGGCTTGGTGTAGCGATACTCGTAGGTTTTGTTCTATTGGATCATCAGAATATGTATCGCGAATCGCCTCAATGGTACTTTTTGTTAGTGAGTCATAACATAATACCCAACTCCCAATAATACCAACTACCTCACTTCTGAATGCGTAAATTTCCATTACGAAAAAATCACAGCCAGTTGGGAATTTTCGCTCTGAAGAGTTGGGAAAGTCACAAGGTTCACCCCCCCACCCCCTTGACATTTTCCCTTCGGTACGGCATTGGGGAGAGTTGACTACATTAAAGCTTATTGCATAACATTTTTAGTTCTTTAGCCTTGGAAACATGATACAGGTGGGTATGTATTTCTAAGAGATATATGAATATTATTTATCACGTTGGAATGAAAATCTGGCAGCTGGTATACATGTACAAACATTTGTACCGTGGATAATATTTGAACATTAGACTTTTCAACAACGGTAGACTGCGTTAATAAACAGTATACCGCTGAAGTTTCTTATTATAAGTGATGGAAAGATGGCATATCTTTGTGTTTTCGTCCTTTTCTGGCACCAGGAGCGACAAAACGCCGACGGCATGAATGTCGGATATTGTAAGGGCACCGAGGAACGGCGATGGGTTTTCTTGTACAGGAGAAAAAGAGAGGCGGCTAAAAGGACTGCAGGGCCGTAAAGGAAAGAGATAACACGTAACAAGAGTGCCAGGGAGGGGAGCAGTTATAGTACAGGCGGGAAGTGGTGGGGGTCTATTGTAGAAGATCGTAGACAAGAGGCAGATTCTCTTGTCAAGGTTGGTGACCTATAAAAGACATTTGGGATGGGACAGAGGACAAAGCCCTGGAAAGCCCAAGAGAACGATGGAGAGGAGTAGACATTTACTTGCGCACTACCCGAAAAAAGGGCGAAAAATATTTTTCGGGAAATGTCATCGCCGTGGCAGCAGTCTCTCCCTTATTAAATTACGTAACCCGCTGTAGGGTAGTTTGTAAAAGACGTTTTAGGGCTGCTGATTCCTAAATTGAAGCTACGTAACAAGGGTATTTATATACGTAACCGTTTGCCCGCGTCGGAGCCATATGAATTGACGTCATATTACCGCCCCCACAATCTCAAAAAAAGAAGAAAAAACATTTTCGAACTTTTGGTAATCCAGTTTAATTGTGGTGGGGGAGTACTCGCATCACTTTCCCACAAGATGAAAGAGGAGGGGGAGGGAGGGAAACATGGAATATTATTAATTGATCTCTACGTAATTAGGACCATATTGTCCTCTCTTACATTATGACAAAAATAGATAATTCAAGATAATATAATTCTAAATTATTCTAAAATTTGTGGTGGATGTACCAAATATAGTGATGAATCCGAATTAAATAATCCAATCCTTTACATTAAAAAAAAAAAAAAAGATTTAACAAACTTTTAACGAATTTTCGTACAAAATGAAGCTACTGCAATGGCTCGGAAATTTTTAAAATACATTTTTTCAAAATATATACATGCGAGTATTTTTTTTTTTTAAAATATGTCTGTGTCATTCCAGAAGATAACTCTCCTAAGGACTGAGATAAAAATTTCGGTCTTCCCTGAAAAATGAAGCTTTCCAAATGAAAGGATGAGTACATTGGCCAGCACTTTTTGAACACATAAATTTCAAAATGTGCCTAAATAATCTTTAAAAATGGCTAAAAACGGCCAAAAATCGTTAAAGGTTTTATTTTTAGAGAATTTCAATAAAACAGAATTATCAACGATTATCTAGAACATTAAAAAATGTTTGCACATAAATATGCACACAAAAATTAAAAAATCCAAAATCGTTTTTTGAATCGCCGAATTTTCTTTTATACGAGTTTTTTGTCATAAATTGGTTTTTACCAATTTCTTTGTACTCAAATTGCTGAAATCCCAACACATTTTAACACACTATAATAAGATAGGTGATTTACGAAAATTCGTTCATACGATCATGGCTGGAACTTTCAGTTCTATATATTGGAATTTGAATCATATTAGTAAATTTACGGGTTGTAACATTATATACTTGTGACATAAATTTAAACTTTTCAAACTGATAATTCGGTTTTTCATGTTGCAGAATTTTAAAGAGCATTATTCCGATTCGAAAAGCACAACCTTTAACCACTGATTTTGAACATAGTGTGGCGTGACATGTTCATATCTAGAGATATTGAAAATAATTCTCAAACGCGCATTTTGAGCCACTTGCTATTCGGTCTCATGTCTAGAGAAATCAATCAATTGAGCGCAACCGTAATTTAAACGCAGAGTTTTTATTATACCCAACTTTTTTTTTTTTTCAATTCCACCCATAGATTTTGATCTCTTCGTCAAACTTATCTATATTGAATGATAATATTGATTTAGTAATTTATAGAGATGCGAGCAGGCAAGCTTGCACCAAGCTATACGCACGTCATATTACCTATGTACATCCACGAACACTTGATATTTCAAATTCAGCTGTCAATTGTTGGTGCTCCACAGGTACTCTTTTCTGCGCTCAATTGGCACAGTTTTCTGCGCTCAAGCTCAGAAGACTCAATTGGTCTATAGTCATCACAACTGTGGGACGTTCTAAAAATGCCAATTTCCTCCTAACCCAAAGTCTTGAATGAATCCAACGATTTGGGTGAACGTTCCATAAGTTGCCCTTTATGCTGCTGCTGGTGATATCCGGTAATCCACATCACGGTTGTCAAACTTTAATGGCTTCTGGAAGAAATGAAGTACCGTTAAATCGAAAATATGCACAGTTTTTAGCAGAAAACACCAATAGCACCCGCCGTTGTATAAGCATTGACGGACAAGTTCTCCAGTTGAATAGTCGGAACAATGAGTCTATTTGCAGCTATTTGTTCGGGGACCTCCAGAGTGTGAAGTCTGAGTTCATCAGCAACACAACTATCAACAGCAGACTCATGGTTAAGTTCCCAGCAATCGCCTTTTCTAAGACAAGCAGGTATTCGACTCCCCCTTGGAGCACAGCAACAGGCAATCAGTCTAAAAGAATTATTTCTCCAGTTCCATAATAATTTCTGGTGGTTTAATGGGGGGGGGGGGGGTCAGCTTTCGCTTTTTGACAGGACTTGAGGCCCTTGGCTATTTGATATGGTACCTATATTTCCAGTGTTCGCCTGCTGGAAGAAGCTGGACCAATGGGAGCAGGCAATGATTCCATAAACCGTTTAGGTACAGATTTCTGAAGGGGGGAAGGTGTGTGTGTGTATGGAGATGGGCGGTATGCAGTGTCCGGGGAGGGGGGGAACTACGTTGCTGGTTTTTCAGCGTCAACCGCAAGTCCATTGAAATTCTGCCCATTTCAGGCTCGGAAAACATTTTTTGTTTAATTTTGCGCTGTACTACAATGAGATATGGATTTTCCCCATCGTAAGTATCAAGGGAATAAAGGTATGGAGGGTTTTTTCTAGTGAGTCGAAAGGTCGCATCAACACTAGTTAACTAGTTAGTCCACTCACTAGGTTCCTCACGAAGTTTGAAAAACTGGTTGTGTAGTATAATGTACCAACTCGACTTCGCTTCTTATTCACGATTCTATTTTACGCAAACTATTGAAAACAATACCAAACTCGATTTTAGGTTATTTGACGATGACAGTCGTCAAGGACAACTTTCAAATCTCTTACAGTAATTTTAGTCGATTCTGTGTGGCGAAAACTTGAAAACGATACCGAACTCGACTTTTGGTTGATTTGAGGACGACAAGTTACTGTTTTTGGATCGTGATTAAAAACTGTACAGCTAAATCTGGATGTCTACAGAGTCTACCGACAAAATTTCAAATTGATAGTTCCAAAATAGCGGCCTTTAACGCGGAACACACATACGCACACACACCTCGGCCAGAGTTGAAGTAGAGACTCACTTCGATAAATTATTATTGTATTGGGTAGGTACTTTCATTACAGTGGTAATTTGGCACGTTGAACGCAACGATAAAGGTTTGGGTGCTACTTACAAAAAGCAAAATTCAGGGAGTACAAGTTATGGAGATTCTCCACTCAAATATCAATTCTTCATTCGTCTGGCGCAACCTTTCGACAATAACGCTGTTTCTAAAAAGATCGCAAGGAGTTTACAGCAATTCCGCTTTCGACGGAAACCGAGGGTAAAGGAGAGAAGCTCGAGGAAAGGTTTTCGCGCCTCACTTTGAATGCAAATCACTTCTTCCACTCTCTCGAGACGATGTGGAGGGAGGGGCGGGGGAAGTAAGGGAGGAATATTAGTTCCTTAGTCTCCAAAAGATGAGCAAACCCCTCTCTCACCACCACCCTCCGGAAGCCTCTTCAAAATCCTCTCGTAATGTCAGTAAATTAGGGTGGAGACAGCTCCCGAATTTCATTCCCTCGGGGGAAAGGTATTAAACCTCCTAGCGGGCTCCGCTATTTTCAGACACTCCCCGAGCAATATCGAGGGCGAACCGGCTTACGTATGCAAATAGATAAACAGAGGTCTTGAAGCCTCTTAATTCTCGCGAATTTTCGGATTCGAAGTCTAAATCTGGAAACCACCTTGGAGGACATACTCTGCTATTCTCGCCGTGAAAGGAACTTGTTCACTTAGCACCTTTCTGGACAGGTGGCCGTAAATGAACTTTATAAAATCCCCAAACTTTTCATGACTTTTTCCAGATTCTCCCCGAGTTTTCCCTGACTGAACAAAACCATTAGTATTAGGAATATAAAAACAAAACAAACTACAATATAAATTCTAACAAATCTTCAATGTTACCGACTAATTTCCTTATTATAAAATAAGAAAAAATTATAATTTATCATTCATTACTGAGGGAGAATGTTGTGGCGCATAATTTGCATCGAGCACTGTATGGATCGCCGACAGAAGCTTGAAATCAAAATTTTCGAAAAGTTTCTCTACTGAAATCCGTTTTGAGGATTTTTCAACACGATTCCTATCATCGGAAAGGGAAACTCGTATATATTATTGAATATTTAGTGTGTCATGGATCACCTGTTCCAGGTTCTATGCACTTCCTCCAAACCTAGCCACCTTGATAAACTAGTGCCGCCTTGATTAATTACTACTCACCTATAGTTGGCTAAACTGCTCTACCCCTTCCCTCTTCAAGGGACCCAATTGTAAGATGAAACTCTCCACATTCGAATTCTGTTCTCTTCTCTGAAGCCAGTTATTTCCCACTTTACGTTTTGTGCCTTATAAGTCAGTTCGCCATCTTTATTTTATATCTTGATTTCAATTCAGCCTTGTGCTCCTTTTCTTTTTGCTTTTCACTCAGTTTAGTGAAAGTGTTAATTCTATGTTAGGTTAGCCACCTGAGTTTTGCCTCGAGGTCAAGTACCAGGTTGAGCGTAAGTTAATTTAATTTAATTTCCTTTTTCAGCTTTGTTCCTTTTCATTTTCATTTTAGGTTAATTTCCCTTTTTTCATTGAGGTTCTGATTTTTCCTTTATTTCCACTGCGCATTTGCCTTTTGCCTTTTTACCAACAAGTACAGTTTATTTTTCCCTTACTTATCTATTTTCCTACCTATTTATATATCTTGTTTGGACTCTGCTTGGACAGTTACCAAATAAGCTGACTATTGTCACCAGATAGCTGGGACATTGTGCTTTTTAACTGTCTATTTGTCGATTGGTAGTGGAACTAACCATACCCAATACGTCACAAGGTAGCCAGAGCGTTCCTCTTGCCAGTTGAAATTTGTCACATTGTAGCTAGAGCGTTAATCTAACTAGCTGCAATTTGTCACAAGTGTGGAGGGTATGACATCTGTCAAAGTGAAGATATTGTTGTTTATTAGTGAGCTTTAGATGGATGGAGGAATCTAATTTATTACTATCATTATTCAGGACCAGATTGATATCTAAAAAAGTTACATTTGTTGTTGAAACATTATATGTAAATTGTATATTATATGAACTGTTTAAGTTGTCCATGAAGTAGATGAGTGACTCTTCACCATGCTGCCGCAGGAATAATCCATCATCTATATACCTTTTCCACAGCAAGGGTTTCAAATTTCTATTGCCCAAAAATTCTTGTTCCAGATGTCCCATGTAAAAATGAGTATAAAAAGGAGCCATCTTGGTCCCCATGGCACAGCCTGAATTTTGAAGGTAGAATTTATTGTTGAAAGAAAATATATTATTTCTTAGTACAAACTCTCCCAGTGTTGTGATGAATTGAGCGCTGGGAGAATGTGGATCAGGGCGTAGGGATAAAAAATGGGTGAGTGCCGTCAGACCTTCATCATGAGTGATGGTTTGTATTAGGCGGAATTTTGAACTGCTAAATTATTTCCAGGAAATTAAAACTGTCTTTTATATATGATGGGAGTGATGTGACAATTGGTTGAAGGAAGAGGACTACAAATGCAGAAATACTTTCAGTATGGCAGTTTATAGAGTTGACAATGGGTCGACCTGAAATTAGGGAAGGATCCACATTTTCTGGGTATTCAAATATATGAATTTTTGGGAGAAGGCGGAATGAAGAAGTAGTCCAAGAGGACGGACTGAGAACCTCTATGTCTTTGGAGGACAGCCCTTCTGACTGTGAGTTTCGGGAGAGAAACATATGCATTTTTTATGAATTGATGGGTTAGGATCTGAGCGGAGTTGTATAAAGGGTGGTCTCGTTAAGTTGCCTGTATGCTTCGTTGTTGTAAACCTCAGTATCCATGACTACAGTGGTAGAACCTTTATCAGCCGGGAGGATTTTTATATTTGGATTGGATTTAAGAGACTGAGGGCTTGCTTTTCTTGATGAAACAGATTGGATGGGGGACTAAAAGAATTGAGAAACTCTGGTTTACTGGTTTCTGCAATTAGACTGTTGCAATTTAGTTCAATATAGTTGCAATTTAATACTCTTACCAAAGGTAGAGTCAATATCTCTTTTACTTTGTTAACTACAGAAGAAAATTATGTTTTACTGCTGAAAAACATGTTTTTTCAATAGAATCGTGGGTTTTCTTGAAAAATAATCCTCTTGTATCTTGCGTGTTTGGGGTCGGTTTATACGTATTGTGATGGATAGTAGTTCCTCTTTCTCGATTCTTGCAAATGTTACATCTAGGGGAATGATTCCTGTGCTAACAGCTTTCAGGATATCCTCTGGGTGTTGCAGGATAATCGCCTCTCCCCCTTGAAAGAGGAACTACTACGAGTATAATTCCATCTCCTCTATTGTCACAGTATTTTTCACGCTGAATCTAACCAACAGTGTTACAAGTATTTTCCGTAGTATCTAGAACGGGTATCAGGAGTTACCCCTGCGTTGTTGATAATAAGGCGTAAATAGAATGGAGGTTAGTCCTCAAACAAGGGGTACCTCTGACCCAGGAGTGAACGGAGGGGTACCTTCGCTGATTGCCGGGGAACAAGCTCTGTGATTGGCTAGGGCCGTTGGAAAATCAAGACTCACGCGAAAACAATTGACCGGCGATTTGAGTGATGCTAACGTCGGTGCGTAATACTTATAGAACGTTTCTTTATTTGGACGTTCAAATTATAACAAGACTTTACAAAAAAAAAAAAGCCTTTCTGTCCTTAAATTGGTGTTTTATTAATCTTCAATGTACCCTCCCCAGGACAGAAAGGCCAATTTAGACAGAAATGCCTTTAATGTAAAGTCTACTAATAAAACCGTGAGCGTTGCCACCCTCGCAATTAGTTTTCCAGCTTGCCTGATGAAGGTAACACTGGTTGCTAATATCAGGGGCAGCTGTCCTAACCCTGACTTGTGGTTCAGTTACGCTTAGTAGATAACCTATGACTCGAGTATACCTCGCGGGACTGCTGCCACTAGGGTTAGCTCTGTTTGTGGATATCGGGCCTAATGGTAACACTTGCAGATCTCTCCAACTCCGTTATAACCGAGTTTTGCACATCAACTCATAAATTTTCAGTTTGTTAAGCTAAATTGTATGTGTTGTAGGGTAAAACAAGTTAATTAAATCTGAAAGTGTAGGAAAGAGTATGAAGCAATTTTTGTGAAAATTGACGGTCTCCAAAATTATTTTTGACGGCGTTGCTAATTTTTGAAATTCTCAATTCCTAAAAGAATTAACGTTTGTTTTTTAATAAATGAGTCTGCATGGTGTTAAATAAATATGAATATATTTTTGATAAATATGAATAAAATTGTGTTAAATTGATTTTCTGTTCCCAAAGAAAATTTAATGCTGACTCCAAAAATATGGTCAACAATTGAGAAAAGTTGATTTAAAGAGGAGAAATATGAGTTGTTATGTGAAAAAATGTGGTTTTCTAGAGAAAAATTTTTAAAATCATGTCTCGGCACCAGATTGAGAGGGAGAGGTGCGATTAGCGGCATTCTGTTCCCTTTTTGATGTAGTTCTATCTGATTCATTCTTTCACACTACCTACGTCATGGATACCCTGAATACATGAAGAAATATTAAAATCCAGGAATCGTTTCAGAATGCCTAAATACGGATTTATATGAACAAAATTTTAGAAAATTTTCTATTTCAAATTTTCGGAGCCATTGCAATGTCTTCATTTTTTTGCATAATTGTATAGGTAAGTGGTAGATCTGGTAGAATTTCAAATAAAGTTTAGAATTTCAGGGAAAATATTAGGCGACATTCCCTCCCTATTCAACACTTGTTAGTAGAATCGAAAAGATCCTTCCGCTGCGAACCTATCTCCCTTTGAGAATATAAATAACGGAAAAGTAGCACCGGAGATGCCCTCCCCGCCTCTCCCTTCCACTCATAGAGACGAATCTGAAGCCCCAGTGCTGGTAGGTAAGGTAGTAGGTGGGTAATTGAGTCAACTTTATTCTAGGCGTAACGAGGGCGTGCGGGGTGATGGGAAGGGGGGGTCTCCTCAATCAAGCGCCCCATTCACTACCCTTGTAATTAACTAACGCCTAGAATAGCTCCTGTCAACTCGCTCACCTGCCGGCCCTCAGCTACCCCTCAAAACTCTCGCGATTTCGGTGGCTCCTTTTCAACTCGGAGGAAACGGACAGTCGAATAAATCTTCAACGATGATCTGGAATTTCAATGAGCTCTATCAATAATATCCTTCCCTCTATACAAGCAGTGAGCTGCTTATTCTCAAAATGAAACAAATCCACGAGATTTACAGTAATATCCCAACTATTATCGGAAATGCTTGGACCAAGAACGTGAAAAAAAGCAAAGATTTTCCAATTGTAAAATATACCGACCTGAAAAATTTCAAATCACATTTTTCATTTTGTTTCAATCAATCAATTTATTACTATAATTTTTTATATTATATATTTTCTTACAACGGAACTAAAAACTTATGTAGATAGTTACTTTGAAGCTTGTGTAAGAATAGAAAAGGGCAAAGGTGGCCCGGCATTTTGCAATGAAGAAAAAGGTGGTTGTTATTCCGAAAACCTCTAACCTGGGTGTACTTATTATCACTGCGCCCCACGGTGTGGCAAATATTGTGAGGTCGATTTCATAAAGACAGCGAAGATTGTTAGAGGAAAAGCCAGCAAAAACTACCTCCATCCATTTTTGCAGAAAGCGCCAAGCGCATGATCAGTATCCACTCTCAATACTCCATTCACAAACGATTCCTTGGACTCGTTGTTGTCTGTATGTAAGCTGTGGTGGACTCAGTAGATTGAGTACTTGTGCCACGCTGCTACTATGTTTTGAGCGCCCAGCAGGATTTCATTCTAAGGAGTTTCCATGCAGTGGTGAAATCACGTATTGACTATGTACCTGCAGTGTATGGCTCAGCAAGGAAATTTTTGCGGCGTAAGCTAGAACATATATCAAATAAGGGTCTTCGTCTGGCTACTGGGGCCTTCCGTACTATCCCTACCTACGGTATTTCTTCAGATGCTGGGGCAAAGCCAGCCGCTTGAAATATTATGTGTGGGAGGAATGGGGGAGATCAGTCCATCTGCCACTTCCTGGAGGACTGCCTAGACCTTGTGGATCTTCGAGTCCAGCGGAGGCCCCCACTGTGGGTTGGCGTTTTGTCAGGACCAAACGGTCCAACACTTATCGTTGTACCTGAGAGTCACTGGGCTCTACTACGAACTTTGACATCAATCTGATCTGTGATATATTACCACCATTGCACCCAGCAAAAGATAAGTCGTCAGACTTGGTTTTCTGGTTGGAAATTGTCAAGAAAGCGTATCATTCAGCTCTTCAGACTGCGAACAGGACATGGGAATAATAGAAAGACCCTATATCTATATGCCGTGCGGAGATCAACTATGTACCCATTGCAACAATCTGAAGGACATGGAACAAATTTTGATAGAGTGCAGTTTATACGAGGAGGAGCGACGGATTACGTTGAGAGACCTCGTCGATGAAAAATCAATAACTTCCGTTCTCAATAGACAACAATTATGTGACTATTTGAACATTCTTAACTTCCTTGAACAGTCGAAAATAGTGTTGTGACATGTTTATCTGTAACAAATTATGAATTGATGTAAATGATGGCAAATGGGTCTTGCACTTGAGCCAAACAAAGCAATTAAAAAAGAAATTTTTTTTAAAATCTAGTCGTAGTTTCATTTTACTTAGCTGATTATAGATAGCATCAACATGTATTTAGCCTATTCTTCATCCAGCTTAAGTCGTATTATTTCACTTTTGGGGTTTTCCAACAGGCGAGAGGATAACCAGTGGTCATCGCCGTACCCCTTCCCCCCCCACCGGTTTGCCAGTGGAGTCCATAATGGAGCTCCATCTAGTGACGGAGGGCAAAATGACTCCCTCAAGAACCGTACCACATGCAGTGTCCCTTTGGCACCTAGTTCAATGCCGCTAATGACCTTTCTGGTTGAGGTGTGGCTTAAGTAAATCATTAAATAAAAAATATTATGTAAAAGTTCAAGTAGGTAACATGTAAGTACAGAATTAGTTGAAATAACCAATTACGAAATCAGAAATTCATGGTCGCGAATGCAGGCACGCATAGACATTGATTCTACGGGCATTGAATCTGTAGGTGACCATCTGGGAGCTAACCCAAACAATTCCTAAAGATTTCATCAAAATCGGGCGATTAATTTTGGAGTTTCACGTGTGTCAACCAACATTAGTTTCGCGCTTAGTTATTTCTCACCCAATCATGATAAAACTTATAGGGCATCTCCATGAAACCTACACTAAACTTCCTTCTGAGCATGAACGAAATCGGACAGAGATCGGGAGAAATCGACGTCATACGAAATTCACATTTTCACAAGCGCACATGCTAGTATTTTTTTTTTTCAAAATTCATATATTTTTTTCACGTGTCAGCTTTTTAAATTGCTACCCACTGGTTTCTTTCTCTTCTGTTTTTTTCTCTTTATTCGTGACTTTCGAGGAGTTGGCTGTCACACCGTGGTAGTGCAGCTCCGTCTTCCGATCCCAGGGACCTAATCTTCTTCCTAGTCCCGCGTAGTCTCATGGAGACTGTCCTTACTAATGCTGGCTGAGTTTTCACTTTGACCCATCCCAGTATAGCTAGTATTGACGCGATGGCAATGAAATGTATCGGGGAATATCTAAGGGCTAACCAGCACAATCCCTAAAAAATTCATTAAAATAGGACTAAAACTTGAACTAAAACTTTTGATTTTGGAAATACATTTTTTTTCGACGTCTTGCACTAAACACAAAGTTTTCCCACCTTCGGTAGTAAGGAAGTAAACATGGGAAATCAAATTAATCTACTATCAGCGAAAATATTGTGAACTAAATTTAAATAAGTTAATTTTACAGAACTAAATTTAAATAAGTTAATTTTACAGAACTAAACTTATTGTAATTTTTGTGTGATATGAAAACCACCCAACGTTCTGTAATGTATGTAAGCCGAATTCAACTTCAATTAAGTATGTATTGTATACCTAACAACCCATCAGTAAACCAGGAAGGCGATAACTTGCGAAAAACAGGGTTCATCCACCTCCCACATTATATACACAAACCCTCTTCGCGCTCTATCCAGTCGAGGATAATACCACAAAATTCTCTTGGTCGACCAAGTTTGGTTTACCTTGAAAATACAATCGCTAGGACTTTGCCGAAACATGATCTTTGGTGAAAAAAAGTAATTTTCCGAAAAAACGTAGAATTCGCCCTTTTTTCTTATAACCAACGATATATATAGGTATATACACACATTTGAAAAAGCGTTTAACTCTAGGATTCGTTTCAAAATGTCTCAAAACGGATTTCAATGAATAAATTTTTCAAAAATTGTTGGGGCCATAGCTAAAGTTTCATTTTTTTGGCATTTTTTTGCCCAACGAAACAAGAAATATTCGCTCAATGAAGTGAATATGGAAAATCCAAAAAACGCCATCTGTTTTGCTGAACATGATTCCTGGATTTTAACCCTTTTTTATTATATATATATATATATATATATATATATTCTACACAGTTTTTGAAACTACTGTCTCAAAAATTTCAATCAAAAATCCCTTTTGAAATAAATTTTTCAAAAAAATTGCAAATAGTTTATGAAAATTCGCTCAATGGGTGAAAAACCGTGAAACTACTGAAAAAGTGAAAGGGTGAAAAAGTTATAGTCGTGCAGCGTGATCGTATAAACGAATTTTCGTAAATTATCGTATGATATTATGTTTTAAATATACGTTATTCGAGCACTTCGAGTGCAAAAGAAATTGTTAACTACAAGTTTTATGGCGAACACAACTCGTTCTAAATAATATTCTGCGATTCAAAAGAGATTTTGAATGTTTATTTAGCTTTCTTTTCATTGATGTTTTCATTTCCTAGGACTAAATCACAAATAATAACACACACACACACACACACACACACACATATATATATATATACTCGTATATCCAGTATATCCGGTTTACTTGTGAGTTTGAATGATGATTGCTAGTTTTTCATTTCACCCCGAAATCTCATTCCCTTTTATTCCGAGTAATTCCTTCGGAACACGTTACAAATTTAAACCCCACTTTACGCTCCGTCGACCTCCATTAATGCTGTAACCCCGGGATACTGATCCTTGGTGATTTAGTGAGACCGCCGCCCAAGCCAAATTGCGTCCGAATACCTAAGTGAAAACCCCTACCCTACTGGGGGGAACGTTCAAGTTTGATGTTTATAAATTACAATTTACATTATTCGAGCAAGATCAAAGCGGATGAGCAATGTGATTATCCGCTGCCCTACAGGGATCTCTATAGTAGCGGTTTCCGAGGTGTGGTATTACAATGCCAATTAGTGGCGTCTCATTGTGCTTCGGTAATTGGATACCATTACCGAGGGTTGGTTTGGGGAGGGGGCGGAGGTGATCTGTTTGTGAAGCTCCAGATAGGAGGTCATCTATCAACGATTTCTGAGCCCTCTGGCTCGGAACAGCGCGTTCTGATCCTCTTTCGAACGTCTCGATAGAACTCCGCGGGTTTAAATTATTCAAAACGACCCGCTGAATCCCAAACAAGTAGAAAGATACATTCAATTTATAGGTTGCTCAAAATGCGTGAAGGGAGGCGACCTGCTGTCCAAAATAGCTACTTATCGAGTATTGAATAGGTGACTAAGGTTCGTGAAGAACAGTTCACTTTCAACTGGCTTCACTCAAATTATAACTAAAATTATGCGCTATTGAATCGGAAGCAGTAAGGTTCAAGTCATCCAATATAATCGTATGAGCAAACTTACGGGAATGACCGAATTATATTTAGGTTGAATGTTGAAACTACCAATTTACGGCTAAAAAAAGAAAAAAACCATTGTTCTTTGATATATTCTTCTATAAAAGGATTTTGGAATTTTAGCATTTTTTTTTTTCAGTTTTATTTAGATTGTAGGGAATTTTTATAGAAAATCAGGCTATTGCGATGAATCCTTAAGAAGTTTCCAAAGAAGAAAAAATAGTTCCCAAAAATTCAAAATACAAAATTTCCAAAATGTTCTTTATCGAAAAATCCATTTAGGGGCATTCTGATAATTATACTTTATATATATATACACATGTGAGACATCCCAGACGACAGCTCTCCTTAGAATTGAAATGCATTTCTTTCGCCAAAAAATCAAGCATTCCAAAAGAAAGGATGAGTTCGTAGGACAAACATTTTCGAGCAAAATAAATTGGTCACAACTCAAAGAAATTTAGTAATAAAAATCACTGAAAATGGCCAATGCGGCTAAAAATTGGTAAATTTATACATGACTGTATAAATACGAACTAGAACAAAAAACTTTATGCACAAGATTGACACAGGAAATGTACTTAAATTTCACTGAAATTTACTTGGAAAAAAAGAAAAAAAAAACTGCGAAAATGTTAAAAATCAAAATATGCGTTTGTGAAACAAATGTCTCAACAAAACGTTTAAACGTTTTCCACCATAAAATAAAATAGAAAAATGTTAAAATGTCGAAACAATTCAACATAATATAATACGAAAAAGCATGGAAATTCGCTCATTCGATCATGGTGAGTTTAAATGCAATTCGTTAAAGTCATATTAATGATATTTAAGTACTTTTTTTTAGCATAGTTTTGTTCTCACGTTTTTGAATGTTCTATTTCTTAGTGGATGAAGTTTTATTGAGTAAAAATTCCGCTAAAAACGTAAATTCAACTATTTTCAGCCGTTTTTGCCATTTTTAGTTATTTAGTTAGTCTATTTTTTGAAATTTGACCAACATGTTGAGCTAAAAAAATTACACAACCCGTTTATCTTGATGGGCTGTGGTTGGCGACCTGATTGAAACGTATGCAGAACTTGCGATGCAAAAAGTAACGTCTAAAACTAAAAAGTAATCAGCCCAATATATGTTACGAAATAAAAATGTTACAAATGTTGTAAAATTCTCATTTTTGAAAGGATAATGCAAAACAGTGACTCTTGACTCAAACAGTACCTACGCAGTTCCCTGACCAGGAGAGAGGAGGCGCAGTGCTGACAAACTTAATTTCGGAAACCTCGAAACTCGGTAAAACTCATGCCTCACTGTTATCGACACCAGTGTGCCCAGCCACAAATCACGGGCCAATGAACCAGATCTATTTACGGTATGATAGTGATCATTGTCAATGGTAACATAAATTTTCATTTGGTTAATATTTCCTACACACAATCAGCGAGTTCAATTTAGTTCGGAGAAAATTCAATAGCTGGGCTCTACGGCTTAAGAAGGGTTCTACATGTGAAGGTTCTGTAACGAAATCGAGTTGCGGATATATGACAAGGAGGTAGTGCAAGCTATCTGACGATTTTCACGTTGCAGTTGAAAATACCGCCGGCCCCTTGCCGTTGAACTTGAGGTACTGACTGGTCCTACTCAGTCAACGGTAATGTTATTTGTCTACTGGCTATCCCGATCTCAAATTCTTACCTTACTCATTCTCCCCTCCCTACCTAGCACAAGTTCTTAACAGCTTGGTAATCAGTTTGAATACACTAAAACCTAAATTAAGGCTTAAAAATTTAAATTCACAACAATACCACATGACATGCTACCGATTTCCTTCCCTTACTCCACCAAGATGTACAGGGCTAGTTATTTATTTAAATTGTAGTACTGACAGTAATTATTCTATAAGAGCTACCTTGAATGTAGTGGAGTTTTGTGGTGTAGTGCAAGTTTTATTACTTTTCTCATCAAAATATCCAATCATTACGTTAAAGGTCAGCAAAGAGCCCGTAGCATGTCTCTCTAATCTATTGGGAGCGGATTCCCTTGCGAAGAGCGGGGTGTTGTCAAAGAGTATTAATATTTGCTTGGATACATACGTATTGATTCAGAAGTCAATATCAGTCACAAGGCAGCATTATACTGTCCAGGTTACGAACAATAACCATTCTTCACTTCATTCCAAATGTTGATATTATATTTTTCATCCAATATCTTATTCCGAAACTGAATGCAAAACCAAGTATTCATCAAGACAGCCCAATGTCAATAGACCAATAATCAATAGTCACAGATTTGTTAATTTCCAATATCAATAAATAAGTTTAGATAAATTACGATTAGGTACGTAAGATTACTGACTCACGCGTCAAGGTTCAGGTTGTTGTTAAGTATGCTCTAACCTGAAAAAAATTAAAAACAAAAATAATATTTATGACACAAACAATGAAATGAAAACAAAGGTTATGATATACTGTTACAGTTGGCAGGGAAACTATTCAACAATCCACTTGATAAGATAAGATATTCGTATTTCGTATTACTCTGAACCATAGCCAATCAGGAAATAAAGTACCTCTTGAGGGTAAAAATAAGATTACAATATAATTTAGTGTTGTGCATAAAACACAAAACTCATAACATATAACAAGATACCGTGACTTAAAGAGGTAGCAGTATAATCTAAACTTGGATCATAAAATAAAACTGATAAAGGTATTGTAGCCACTACATCGTGAGAATCTACTGACAAGTTGATTCAGACATCAATGTTAGAGCTTTCTCATGAAAGATGATAGTAAAGCGGTACTTCAGTTGGTCCATTCAGAGAACTTGAAATGGATAATTCTTATTAACGTAGCCGAGGACGAAAGATTCGAAACAAAAGCACATCGTTCCCCAAGATAACGCTAAAGTGTGGAAGTTGTTGTGGTTTACATCCCAGCTGTGAAGGAAGCGGGGTCATCGGGAGGAGCAATAAAGCTGAAGGGGGCTTGGGTGACTAACGAGAAGGGAGATAGTGTTAGGGGAGATAGAGGGAAAGCTACCCTTCCATAAATTCAGTTATGTATTTGCAACGGTGTTATCTTAAAGTTGCCCTCGAGCTCAGAGGAAGAATGGGCGGTGTTGAATCATACGGAGTGCGGATGGGGAAGGGGTAAATCCTCCGATATGGGTCAGCCTAGCCCTGGAAAAGGGTGAATGTTTAATGCCATCTCTTATATATATATACTCCAGGCCAGAACATCCTCCTCTCATCCTGGGAGGACTTTTTTTCCTCCGTGCCTTCGGGGCGGTTTCGGTCCAACGGAATTAGGGGAGAGACGGAAAAACTTCGCCCCTTCAACTCTCCCAACTCCCCCGCACCACGAAAAGGCGGAAATACGAAGAAAATCCAGAACCACGAACGAGGGGGGTGGGGGGTTCTACTTTCGTAGATATGAAGACGTTTGGGCCAAATAAACAGGGAGCTTAATGTACCATGTTTTCCGGAAAGGGCTTTCCTCCCTTCAGAACATGACATAGTATCTAATAAGCATTTGTTTGAGTCGTGCCGATTTTCTTCTCGAAAAAAGAGAGAAATAAAAACATCGTGGCCGTCCACACGTCATGTGTTCCCAAAGTAACTCGAGAGCGAACTAACTCCACGATTTATTGCCGGGGGATATAGAGGATATCCTATAAGGCAGTACTATGAGTGTTTCTTGGGTTGTACAGAAAGAATTTTCGGATTGACAGGAGAAAAACATAAATCATTTTCAAGTGTGCCGATTGATTCCAGCTAGACGCACGAATAGTGACGGATTCAAAATATTGAATATTTGGTGATAAAAATATTGAGTTATTTGACCGATTGTTGGATTATGATTAAATGAAACCGGTTGTTTTTTAGACATCGGTGGTACTTACGAGCCACTTGAACTGAATCAAGATTTGGGAACGGAGTGCTTTAGCAATGAAATATCATGATATATCAAGCCGAGTGTTATGGAGAACGTTCGAAAAGAGTAAAACCAAAATATGTTATATTTATGGATATCTGATTTGAGACATGAAACGATACCCTCCGCTCTGGGTGTGGTAGTGTATGATTTCAACTTGAAGACCCTAATCAGTACCCTAATCAGTAGAGTGATTCGAACAAACTTTTAAGGCGATAAAAATTGGAACGAGGAGGCCTGTGGTAGAGTATAAATATTACAACATGTGAAACCGTTCTAATCAGTCGAGCAAGATCAAGATCGCTAAAGCTTATTTTGTTCCCATTCAGCTTTTCAGGTGTACCTATACTGAATTTTTGAATGAGGTCTCTCTGAGTAGGAGCCACTCAGAGTGTGGTATAGTATTTCCTATACCGTAGATAGAATTTCCCTAGCAGTACTGACACAATTATTGTGAAATTAAAGGGTTGGTACACTGTGATCTACATTCGTTTCTTGGAAACTGTTTATTTTTCTGGAAGTACTTGGAAAAAAAAAAAAAAAAAAAAAAAAAAAAAATATATATATATATATATATATATATATATAGTTTTGATGAAGGATGAAAACACTCGCGTGTAATATTAATTTGAGGTATTAAGTATAGGAAACACATAAATATGACTTACGAAATATTCCCTCAATTTTGTAAGTAATATTTATGTGTTTCCTATATTTTCCAACCATCTGTACTTAATACCTCAAATTTAATATATATATATATATATATATATATATATATTATATATATATATATATATATATATATATATATATATATATATATACCTATATATATATATATACAGGGTTTCCCAGTTAAATGGTCCAAACTACAAGATTCGAATCTACGATCAATTTCCGACAAAAAATGTCTCGTAGCAATTTTTCGAAAACCGCTCCTTGTTTGAGTTATTCCACTTTCAAGATTTTTTAGTTTTTTGATCTTTTTTCAGTTATATGGCTGTAACTCCGTCAACATTCGGCTTACAATTAAAAATAAGGATGCCATTGGAAAGATCATTAAATTTCCTATAAGATGATGCTCCACTCATGTTTCATAAATAGAAGTTGTTTTGTTTTTCTCGAGCCCGAAATTGAAATTTTGTTTTTCCTCATATGTGGTGCGATTTTCAACTAGATCGTAGAAAGGAAAATCGGTGCAAAAACCATAGGCAAAACATCTTCAGATTCTCAGCTTTCCAACGATATACTCGATTTTACTTTTACATGGCTAATTAGGGGAGGCAATTATGCTCTTTAATGTCGACAAAAATATCGAGGGTTTTCGTGAAAAATGACTCGCTACGAAAATACGAGTTTGGGGACGGTTCCTAGGTATTTTTTAACGCTGAACCGAATGGTGAATAGGTTTTTATTTAGACAGTTTTTTGCCACGAATTTGACAGATAGCAATTTCTTCGCACTCAAAGTGCTCAAATTTCACAAAGATTCAACATGAATATATAAGATAATCATGCTGCCCACGCGATCTTGCAGTATGAATGTAACTTTTTAGAGGTGACCCAGCCGCAATGTCTCAAATGTGGAAGAACGATTTTCCTCGCAACCCAAGGCAGACAAAATGCTTTCAAAAGCGCCACAGACCCAAGTTTGTAGATCGCATGAGGAACACACTTTCGTTCTGTGAATCTAGAAAGCGATAAGCACGTTAGAAAAAGAGAGAGTGGGAAGATGTGAGAGAGATAGAACGTTGTGGTTGGATGGAAGGGGTGACGGTGGGGGGGGGGGGGGATGTACAGCAGCCACCTTTGTCACTGAAGCGAAGTCGATACAGTAGTCCTCTTTTACCCCCCCCCCTCCCTTGACAACCCTGCACGGCTCACACTACCGACTTTAACAACGGGGGCACAACTTTAAAATATTTAAGGCCAACTCGAGAACAACGACGTTAGGGGGTACTAATTTTATTCAGGTTGCCTCGAGGCACGAACATCTTAAAACCCCAGCTCGAGCCGCTTTTCTCGACTTAGACCTCCTCTAACTGCTCGCATATAAGGGCAAATAAAACGTCTGCCGAGTCAATGGACGGTTTAGCTTTCATGTTTTTTCTTTTGAAACTATAACTGAAGCAATTAGTGAGTCGCAACCACTTCAACAGTGTTTTAGCTCCTTTCCCTACTCCACAAAAATGTACATTTAGCAAAAGTCATTTAGGAAAATTCGAAATTATCATAAGTGATAGATCTGGAAAATGTCTAATTGAGATTATTCCATATTGAGGGTCGCTGCCAAATTCAATTTCAAAATTCCCGACTTTTCCCTGACCCATGTTACAAATTACATCCATACCACGTTTCATCAAAATCGAACGTCGGGAAGTGGCATTTAAAACGATTTCAAGAGGACATACGTACCTCAACGAACAAAGTGAACACAATAGCTCATTTTCCCTTTTTTTTAAAAAGAAAATGCGCAAAAAAGAAGCAATATGAGATATTGATTATAGAGGGTAACAACACGTTTAACCTTCTGCATGAATGAAATCATTCCTACCTACAAGAGCGAGGAAGCAATACTATTATAAAAGCTCGGATAGAAACGTTTTCTCTAACTCGTCACGGTAAGTAGATGAGATTTAGACTTTAGATTTTATCTCGAATCCTTCGATCGTCTAATACCACTGAAGTCTATTTGAATCAATCTTCAAATCAATATATTCTTCGAAGGAGGGGGGAGAGACATCGGTAATGATAGTCTATTGTCCTGAATTCATGTGCATTGAATTTTGATTAACCGTCAAACAAAAGGAACCGGGGTAGTCATTCGGGGACCGTGCCAATCTTCGGCAGCTGACGGAATGGCCGCCCCCAACCCCCGTTTTCACTATATCACTCCAAAGTGGCTCACTTATCGTCGGCTGAACGATCTACTACACCAACGCCCGCCCCTAACCGTCTCTCGCTTATTCCTTCATCGAACTTCCATTTTCTGATCGCTCCGAAATCCACTTTGCTCGGTCGAACGGGAAGGGGGAGATCACCGAGGGGGGGGGGGGGGGGGGGGGCAGGCCCGCCCTTATTCCACTGCGAGCGATATAACGCCTGGGTGAGCATCGCATCCCATCCACCTTTACCTCTAACCTCATCTTCTCCGTAACTTGACGTTCACAAATTTCGATGACGTCAGCGGTTCTACAGCTTCCATCATCATTTCGTTCAACCTTCATTTAGGGAAAAAACTTTTTTTTCCCTCATATATATCTACTCTTCCCTTCTTTTAAAACCCCCCCCCCCCCCCCCCCCGGACATGAAAAGAGGAAACGTTTCCGACATTTTTGTGCATTTTCTCGTCGGGAATATTCAGATAACGTTTTTCATCTCGCCTTTACCTTTTTTTGAGCGCCAGCTGACTTAATTTATCATGAAATGCTCAGGCGCCCATTTCATTTCCTTCAATCAATTTTTCATCGCTCGATCGTGCCTGTCATTAGTCGCACAACGATTTGTGACCCTTCCAGATGATTGCTCGAGTTGGTTTATTGCTTCCAATAATATTTTTAACATCTCGAATAATTTCAACCTTTCCGCGAGAGGGGGTTCAACGGTTGACACGCAGGGGGTCAAAAATACCCAATACCGGTAAACAGGCATTAAATTTTAATTCAAACAATTATACCTAAAACATGCTGAACCAACCGACGAGCTAATCACATCTAGAGAATTTTGAAGGGAAAAGGGTGGTAAGGTGGTAAGTTTGTCAGAAAGAAGTTTGTCGACAAAGTCCAGGAGCCAAGGCCAAAAATAGGTAGTATTTTCGAGAGAAGGTTTGAAATTAGATTTTGAAAATGTAGTCCGTTTTTAGTGACAAAATCTTTTGTCTGCCATCTCGAATTTGGCGGAATACAAAATGGCTGCCTTTGTATCTTAAAGCCGCTAGGTGATTTTGAAGAGCAAAAGTATTGACGAGAGGGAGGGGGGGGGGAGGACCCTCCTAAAATTAGCCCGATTTTCCTTAATTCCCTTATTCCGGGACATAATTCATAGTTTTTGGGTTTTGTTTTTTGTCCTCTTTAACCTTGCTACGTATGAAAATTTCTGTGGGATGCAAGGTTTAGGAATCATTAGAAAGAAACTTCAACAAGGTCAAATTAAGCCATCTCCAGGTTTCAATGGAGGTAACTACCTACTGCATAGATTAGGTACCTTGAGATGGATAAGATCCCAAAGAATCGAATGAAACCACCCGGAACACTACGTGAATGCATTTGCTCTCCCTAACGGCTAGAACTAGTAGTGACATCTTTAATAGTAAAACAATCACTACATTTTATTAGGTAATGACCGGAAGAATGTAGGTGGTCGCAGAAAGGTAACATAGTAAAACTAGCATTATAAATTCATATGAACGTATCAACTGATATAATTACAAAGGAATTCTGACTTTGCATATTCGATTTTATTATAACTCTCCTTCCTATGGATGGATGCATGGAAACTTAGTATGAATGGTATTCTGCAAAAAGCTGAAAATCCGAACCAAAAGTGGATCACAGAAAATTATTTAGAACGAGTTTTTTAGCCATAAAATTGGTGGGTAGTGAACAATTTCTTTGCATTCTAAAGGCACGAATTTCAAACCAATTCAACTCCTAATAGGTATAATATTCTACAAAAATTCGCTCATTCGGACCTGATGCATGACTGGATTCGTTTTTAATTGAAAATTAGATGAGATATTACCAGTCAGATGAATTCTTGGCAACCGTGTCAATAAGCTGTTGGTAACTGGTTAAACCGAAACCCAGTCATAGACAGCTTGCTGAGCCAGTAACCAACACTCCCTCTCCAACTCAGGAGTCAGTTAATTTCGCAAAATGAAAGTCATCGTTCTTAGAATAGAAAAACGAGTCGGATTGATAAAGGACCTGAAAACTACTTTCAGAACCGTTAACCGACACATGCGTTGATAACTGGGACGTAAGACCTAAAAACGCGCAGAGATTTGTGGATAAATGAAGAGCTCAAAACAAAGTAAGATTCCAGAAAATACCTATAAATAATAAAAAAATACTTGATACTTTACATGAATCCTTATAAGACTCAGCTGCCACCCAGGGGTTGAAGAAGGACTGACCTTTATCACGTTGTGATACTCGGTTTTATTGCAGAGCGACCATGATTTTGGCGAAAATTCGTGAACATTGGTTGGATTTTTGATTTTTGCCACATTTTAATTTGAAATTAGTACCAAACCTTTATTATTATTATTATTTATTTTTATTTTTTTAATAGAAATTGAAACTGTCAGATATTGGTGCACTTTCGAATAATGGTGCCACTATACTATTAATTTGCTTTTCGTTGGAGGCCCTAGCGATCGCCGACCTGGCCCGTCCGGGCCTGCTTTATATTAGTTTTGATATGTTTTGAAGTGATGACACAGAGCTATACAAGAGCCAAGCGTAAAGTTTCCAACAATCTCCCAATATCTGCTGGAATCAGCACAACTGAAGGAGCATCGATTTTCTCAAACAACCACTCATCTCCAACTTCCGTTGGTAAGACAAGTTAGACAATATCGCAAAGTTTATATAGAGTCTGGGCTTGGATAACCCTTACATTTCACCCAACATTATCTCCGAGTTCCGGAACAGATATACCGGAGTATCGTGCGTTACCTGAAACTGACGTTTTCGATCGCTTCTTCCCCTCTATTCTCCCGGAGTTTGAAAAGGGGAAGCGATATTTAGGGAAAAGGCCGCCTATAAGGGAGGAGGAGTGCGATGCAAACAGTGACCGCCGCCAGCCCCCTGGCGACCCATTAGGGAGGCCTTGCGTTGTCACCTTGCCCATGTCCGCCCCCGAGGATCACAAACACCTGCCCTCTTCTCGCTCCAGAAACTCCTTCTGGCTCTTTCCGACCGTGGACCGCCATTTCCCGTCGTTTCCCCTTCGAATCCACCCCACCCCAACACCCCCTCCCCCTTCTGTAAATCTCTGACGTTGACGATGCGACGGCAAACAGCCATAGGCAAACAGGGGGTTTAGCGGGCCTGATGGTCGAAGGGTGGCTGGGTCCAGGAGTGAGGATCTATAATAGCAGTACCCCCCCCCCCCCCCCTCCCCCTCCACTACTATTCTCAACCCCAAGTCATCCGCGTTCATAATAGAGATCGAATTTCAATAGGCTACTGTTCTCCGGCGCAAAATCTTCACATTTATGAAACCATATCAGACCTGAGTTGGGCAAACCTTACTCATGAATATGATTAAGATTCTGAATCACATGTTCCTGTGATTACGAATAAGAATAAATTCGTATTGACAAATGAGAGTATGATTAAAATCATAACCACAGAGTATAAATAAAAATTCCCAATCAAGCAGCATGATCGAATGAGCGAATCATCGTTGGTTTTAAAATATGAGCGCAAAGAAAATTTTAACAATTATTTTAATTTAAAAAAAAGTATTCTAAATTGTATTATACTATTTAAAGAGGTTTTGGATTTTTGGCTTTTTTGCAGTTTTATCGATTTTATAGCAAATTTTAATGAGATTAAAGTAAACTTTTCAGCCTAATTTTGTTCATAAATTTTTTAATGTTCTACTTTAAATTTGAACAACTTTATTTGAGCAATATTCTGCTTAAAATTTTAAATGTGACGATTTTTAGCCTTTTTTACGACATATTACACAGTATGATTAATACATAATCACTGGGTATGATTGAGAAAAATTCTTAATCACAGGAAATACAAAAATCCGTGATTAATCACCGATTTCGAAATTGCAAGAAACTTTGTCTAAATAATTTTCAGTTATACAAAGAAATTTTTGAATTCTACAGACTCTATCAATTTCTAAGAATTTTCGGAGAAAATGAAGCTAGTGCGATGGCTCAAAAAAAAAAAAAAAATAAAAAAATAAAATAAAATAAAATAAATAAATAAATAAATAAATAAAATAAATAAATAAAATAAAAAATAATTGCAATAAAATAAATTAAATAAAAACAAAAAACGTGTGTGTGTATGTATGTATGTTTACGCCTGAAGAGTATATTCCCAACTCACTTACGTGTAGGATAATTTCTTCTTTAGGCAGTGGTAAGACAAACGATTGATGCTCTTGATATGAGAACTCCATGCTTCAACTCTAAATTACACACCACATTTGAACGAAATCGGTCGGATGGTCTGTGGGAGAAGGAAGTTGCAGGATTTCAAGGTTGCCCACGCGGAGAGCGTACGTACCATGAACTTGATTGAGGTAATATGAATTATAATTCGCCTCCCCCCTTCCCGCCTATCATCGAAAACCTACATTTCTCATTATCTGTTCATATAATTTCATCTTCTGACGATGTTTCCTGCTGATGCACTGAGAAGTAATCTCTTGACCTTCTATCTAGTAATTCATCATCCATGATAAACGAGTGGGATCTTGCAATTTCTCGTTCTTACAATACGGGAATATCTAAGTCTGGTAAGGGTACCTCGTTTGGGAATAACCGCGGTGCAGTTCCAAGTTTCATCTCAGCTTCCGTCCATACACATTCTCACAAACAACAAGCACGCATTTGAATAAACTGGGCGAAACTTAGGTCACAGCCAATTGAATGCCAACTGCCAACTGGTTGAATTGACATATTTTTCTCCATTTTAGTCAGATCAAACATGTAATAATCCGTAGAAAATCACCAACTCCCAGAGAAATATCACCAACTTTCGAAGGAAGATCAAGTAACATATATTAGATGAATGATTAAATTAGGCTCCAGAGGTAGGTAATGAGGGTTACATTTATGTGTAGTTGATTAATACACAACCGAAAAGGGAACAAAGAAGCCACTCCAGTTAATCTCAAAGAAAATAAATAGGGTGAATATAATTGCTATAATTACCATATTGTTATGCGCGTAACGAGAACAACAGGAAACACTTGGATTGAGGACTCACACCTCCCACACACAAATAGAATATGTTTCAAAACCGTTGGATCAACAGTTTTCATATGGATATTTTCGAATTAGACGGAAAAATGTATTTTTAAACATAATGTAAAAAACCAGAAATGGAAAACTTTCAGGCATGAAAAATAGAGTCTTAATCGAAGTATTTGGCTAGTTCAAGCAGTATCTTGAGAAGGTAATGAAATGATATAAATATAAATGATAATGAATTTCATAGGAAACTATTCGGGGCCGAGCACTCTTAATCCTAGAACATTTGAATCAAAAGCTTATGAAAATTGTGCAAACTTCATGTGTTGTTAGGATCACCATTCACTCAGATGGACAGAAGCGAGATCAAAATAATTAGCCATGATTATCAAAAACAGTTTTAGTTTAAGCCTTCTTGTTGAAATGATGCTTATGCCTTGCATGGTGTAAATAAAAACAAGCATTAGCTTGTACTAGTAGGATTTTGGGGTAAGCAGTAGCGAAGGAGTGAATAAAGACTAGACTTGCCTCGTGATGTAGGCAACGAGTAAACACACTCGTCGACCAAGTTTAACATCATACTCGAACTAATTATACCTACTTCATTTGGTGTGATTAAAAACGAGAGAATGCTTCTATTATATGTAAAGCCTTACAGTTTTATAAGTAAGTCTGTATGAACCTTGATTTAAAACAAACATTCGTGCCTTCACAGCTCCGTGAAATAGTCCACTTTTTCACTATGAAACCGAAGTTGTTCCTTTATGTCATCCGGTCTTACTCACTTTCGATTACGGAAACATTTTATTACGCGAACATTCACTAGTTGAGACATGTCCATGTGTTTGTCATTCCAGAGTATAAATCTCATCAGGATTCCGATAAAAAATCCGTTCTTTCGCCGAAAAATCAAGCATGCCAAGGGAAAGGAGGACTTCAAAAAAAGAAAAAAAAAAAAAAAAAAAAAAATTTAAAAATCACTAAAAAAATGGGGGGAAACTGCTAAAACAACCATTAACTTACGTTTTTTGAAAGAACATTACTTATCAGAAAAAGATTATGAACTGACAACTGGAATGTTTAAAAATTTTGGGCGCAAAATCGTGCAACAAAATGTATTTTAATTCCACTGATATTTGCTATACAGCGGATATAAACTACAACAAGTTTTTAAAAAACCATAAATTTGTTTAAATAGCAACATATTATTTAGAAAAAGTTTTAGTTTTGTTCAAAAATAGGAATTTAATAATTTCTGTGCACAGGAGATGACTAAATTTCAAAACATTTTAATAAACAAAATTTCGCTTATTCGATCATGCTGCATGACTGAAACATCTGAGTTTATTTTCGATCATCTGGAGAAAGCACGAAGGTTTTTTGAAATCGAGGTTCATTCAGACTTACCTTGCAAAACTTTCAAGGCTTTACAAGTATAAGAGAAGCACTCTCTTAATTTTTATCACACGAAATGAAGTATTCAAGTAATTCGATTTTGATATTAAACTTTGTCGGCAAGTGTTAACTCGTTGCCTACATCGCGAGGCAAGTCTTGTCTTTATACGAGACTGTAGAGTTGCTAATGCCTTGGATGGTGTGAATAAAAACAAGTATTAATTTGTACTTGTAAGATTTTAGAGTAAACAGTAGGGAAGGAGTGAATACAAGATACAAGACTCTGGACCCTGACTTGCTCTTTAGTTCGACTGCCCAACGCGTGGCATTTCCAGCGCTCCAGTCGCCGTGTTATTGTTGTTATCTTCCGCCAGGACACCCACTGTTATCGTTCCGCCACCTCGATAATAATCTATTTGTCCAACTAATCTGAATTTTTACTAAGGGATTGACTACTTGATGTTATACGTATTTTTGAGATGCGAGCATCCAGATTACTGATCTAAGCAAAAAACTGATCTGTGTAAAACCTTATGGCGACTAGAGCGCTGGGAATGCCTCGGGGTGTGTAGTCGAACTAAAGAGCAAATCAGGGTCTGGAGTCTTGAGTCTTTATTCACTCCTTCGCTACTGTTTACTCTAAAATCTTACAAGTACAAATTAATACTTGTTTTTATTCACACCATCCAAGGCATAAGCATCATTTCAACAAGAAGGCTTAAACTGAAACTGTTTAAGACATTCATCGCTAATTATTTTAATTTCGACTCTGTCCATCCGCGTGAATGGTGATCCTACCAACACTTGAAGTTTGCAGAATTTCCATGAGCTTTTGACACAAATGTTCAGGGATTAGGAGGGTTCGGCCCCGAATGGTTTCCTATGAAATTCATTATTGGCCTCCAAGATAATTCTTGAATTAGCCAAATACTCCGATAAAAATTTCTTTGTTCATCGTCTGCAAGTTTTCCTTTTTGCTTGTTTTGATAATGTTCAAAATGCTATTTTTCAACTAATTCAAAAATATCCAAATGAAAACAGTTGATCAAACGGTTTCGGAAAAAATTCTTTTTGTGTGAGGGAGGTGTGAGTCCACAATCTAAGTGTTTCCTGTTGTTCTCGTTACGTGCATGACAATATGGTAATTATTATGGTAATTATTATAGTAATTATATTCACCCCATTCATCCACCCCCCCCCCCCCCCCCCATTCATCCATTTTTCCATATCTTCCAACAGAAGAAACTTGAGGTGGTAGTCTCACCCCTGGATACAGGATAGAAATATTTTTACGATCTCTACATACTTGAATTGGACTTGAAAGGACTTTGGCATAGATAGAACCATAGGATGTAAAACTATGAGCTTTATGCCTGACAAGGTTTCGAAAGCTGGCCAATGGATTGTTTTCCCCTCGCCCAAGGAGGAATTGGAAATGGCCAAAATGCTGGGGTTAGCTAAACTTTACCTGGTAAAACCTTCAAGTCTCGGAAAGAGAGAAGTGTGTCAACATCTGCTATAAGCTAACTACGTTAACAGCTGTTTTATTGAACGAAGAGTCGTATAAACGAGTAAGAACTCGTCGACAACTACTTTTATAACAAAATTAAGCAAATACTTGCTATAACCTCATTCCCGATGAGGTAAGCATTTCGAGTAAAACCTACCTTTTAATCACTCCTCCAATCACGAGCCTTTGCTACGAGCACTTTCGAGTAAAGACTTTACCTACTTGCAAGTAAATTCTAGAAAGGAATTATTTGTTTTTATTCACATCACCCATTAACACCTTACTATGAACAATCTCACTTTTACTGTTATCATAATATAGTCTTACACGAATTGGTTTAACAAATAAATAACTAAAGTGAGTGTGAATTCTGCTTAAGGCGACCCCAATTCTACTTCCCTTTCCTCTTAATATCAATCCGATTGGTTTAACAACGTGGAGAAGCGAAATCAAAAAGCTCCGGGAGGGCTAACAATAACTACAGGCTATGGCTACTGACTAATGTCAATTCAAGAGAAAACAAATCAATAAATAACTAAGTCAACAGTTAAACTATGGAACTTTTTCATTTATATTTATTCGTGTATGTGAAACTTCCTCACATGGCTCTTTTAGAGGGATGAAATGAAGATGACAGTTACTAGAATATGAAACAATTAGCCAAATGGATACAATAAATTGTGGAAAAATGTTCTGAAAAATATCCTCGAAAATACGAGTTCAGTTTAATAGAGGTTTCAATCCCAGGAGTGTCATATTTCGACGTAGTAATATTGACAAAATTCCAAAGTTAACGACATATAGGCACAAATAACATTGACCTCCATACGAAGTAACATACCTATCTAGATATAAATATGATAATACCCGTATATATGTATGTTAGTAACAAACTAACAAAACTTGATTCAATTCATAGCCGAATAATTACAGAGACCATACAATTATGTGTATTAGACATTCCTTCCTTATGTGAGCAACTCAACAATCCCAAAATGAGTCAGAAAAACCTATTCCTGATGGAACCGTTCATTAGTTGTAGTGAAACAACAAAAATACGCACTGAAAATGTTCAGGTTGAATTAAAAGCGTACTATAATGAATATTAAGGCTAAGATGTAATTAAAGTAAATATGAAAGTGAATACTTTTCAATAAAAGAACCAGTCATGCAGCGATCGTATGATACAATTTTCTAAAATTACCTTGCGTAATATAATATGTTAAATTGTACTGAATATTGAGTAATTTGAGTGCGAAGAAATTGGTAAAAAACCAATTTCACGGAGAAAACTCATACTAAATAAATTTCTGCAATTTAAAAAAGATTTTGTATTTTTTTCTGCAGTTTTTAAAGTTATTTCAGCAAATATTAATGACAAGTACATTTTTCAGCATAATTTTGTGCTATTTCTTTTTTAATTATCTTGGTTAGTTGTTGATAATTTTGCTGTTACTGATATTCTGCTAAAAGTGATAAATCCAACAATTGTTGGCTGTTTTTACCCATTTTCAGGGATTTTTTAAACCACATTTTCTGAAATTCGAACAATTTGATGTGCTCAAGTGCTGGCAAACGAGCTCATCCTTTCATTTTTTTCTTGAGCAAGAACAGGATTTTTATCTCAATCCCAAGAAGAGTTATCGTCTGGAAAGACACCTACACACGAGCACACACACACATCACACATAGGGTGTACACAAAATAGGTCTGCCAAACTGCAGGAGTCGATTCTACAACCATTTTGCGACGTTTGTCCCGTATCAATTTTTTTTTACCCGCTTAAAAAGAAGTTTTGTTTTTCAATTTTTTTTCTCTCTTGATTTTGACCCTACGTCACTGAAGAGGTCGTTAACAGGTCGTTAACTTTCAGGATACCGTAGGAAAGAGCATTAAATATCCTATCAGATAGATGCCTGACCTCTTTTTAGAATTGAGGTTCGAGACATGAAAAAGCCATAAAAATTTATCATACCAAATGAACTCAAACTTGCAAGTTAAAGTGCGAAACTTGGTTAGAACGGGGTTGGGAAGATATACAAGTGTTACCATTCGATCCAGCAACAAAACAATACGTGAAAACCGATCCCAAACTCGGTATTTTTCATGGAGGTAATTTTTCATGAAAACCTTCGCTTTCACTGTAAAAACAATAGTTTCCAACATTAAATCATAGTTTTCCCCTCTAATTAGTACAGTAAAGTTAAATTGACTACACCGTTGGAAAGGTGAAATCTTTGTGCATTTTTTTACCGTTCTTGCATCTTGAAAAAATATTGGTCCTCACAGTTCAATAGAAAAAAAATAGAAAAAATTTGAGGTTTCCCAAATTATGTAAAATTTACTTTTCAGAGGGCTTTTACATATCTCAAATCTTAATTATAAAAAAAGAGCAGGCAACTATCCGATAGGATATTCAATGCTCTTTCAAACGGTACCCTAAAATTTGAATTCAAACAGCATATTAAGGGAGTTTTGACTACTTTATGACATAAGGTCAAAATCACAAAAATATTAAAAATTGAAAAAAAAAAAATCTCTTTTTAAGCGGTTTAAGAACATTGGTATGGGACAAAATTTGTTGCAAATTATTTGTAGAATCGATTCCTGCAGTTTGGCAGACCTGTTTGGTGTACATCCTGTAAAAATGAAAAAAGTGTTAAACTCTAGGATTCGTTTCAAAATACCTCAAAACGGAAGAAACTTTTCAGAAAATTTTGATTTTAAAATATTTGCAGCCATTGAAATAGCTTCGGTTTCCACGAAAAGTCGCTAGAAGAAGCTGCAGAGTGTTAGCAAATCTTTTTTCTCGCGGTCTCGGGTATGTATAATGACGCGAAAAAGATATAAAACAAACCCTTGAAGCGGTCA